>BPLQ01005843.1:0-348595 GCA_021605075.1 Caerostris darwini
AATAATAAAAAGCTTTCATTTCTATATTCTTAATCACATTGCAATCCCATGACGAAGTGTTTAGAAACAGATTTTCAAGAGTTTTAATATTTATTAACTGATAATTATTTTTAACATTTCCGTAAAGGAAACTGGTTCTTGAGTTCCGATTAACACAGATAAATTAAATTTCCTAAACAGGTTTTTTCCCCCTCCAAATACAACATTCGACATGTTGAAAATTAAATAAAAAAAAAACTATTCTGTTCACATTTCAATGAAATGTATGACAAAGCCTAATGACAGTTGTTTGATACGAAATCACATTCATCTGGTAATACTACAATCTATGCCATTTGTTAGAAAATTCCATGGATTAAATTTAACGTCTAATAAAAAATGAGAAAAGTTGCTAATTTCAATTTCATTTCTAACCCAGCACAGCAGGAGACTCTAGTCATTAAAAATTATAAGAACATAATAACAAATGAAAGATAAAAGAATTGATCATAAAATAATAATGGATGCATTACTGACATTTGTACAGAAAATTCCTGGATACAACAGATGAGATCAAAAGATGGTTTAGCACCAAAATTAGGTACATGTGTTACCAAACTGCCATATGAGAGGCAATAACCAATAGTGCTTGAATTTGACATGAGGCAGAAATAATTAGAGGTTATGATGATTTATTACAGATGCAGACTTGTAGAGACCACAGGCTGCATGTTCTCACTATAACTTCGGTAAAAAAGAGCTAATTTTACGGATTTAACACAAAGAATTTGCCGGATATGACATTAAATTAACAACTGTTTTAGTATTTGGTTCGATTTTTGAAGTGTTGTTAGAGAAACGGTTTTATTTGTCTATTCGTGCTTAGGAGTATTTGTTCACAAATATGTGTTGGTCCGACAATTTTGACAACATTCGCAATTTGTTCTTTATTTAGCGCAATTTTAAAATAGAACATGTTTTTGGCGATAAATATCGTACAGAGAGAGAGAGATTCAAAGAGAAATAGATGTAGATAGTGATCCAACATTCGAGCTAGCACACTGATAAAAAATGTAATTTACTAGTTTGTGATAAAATGTATTTTACAATTTTTTTTTTTTAACTTTTAAATATTTCCTTTTCTTTTTATTAAATTAAAATCATATCACGTTCTGCATTTTAAACTTTCATTACAATCTGGAAAACTTTTGATAAATATATATGAGACAATTAATTGATCCAACACTGACACCGCTTTCTCAATTGATCATTTTCATGATATAAATATTTGATCCTTCGATTATTAATTATAAGTCTGCGTGTATTGAAAAAAGTGTAACATTTTTTTAAAACTTCCATTGCTCTATGGCGATAAAAAAAAAAATTGCTGATTTTTTAAAAAAAATCGCCAAAGTTTTTATGCATTCTTTTTTGAATAAAGATAAAACAGGGAAACATACATCATATTTTTGATGGATTTATTTTCAGAATAAGTAAATAACATAGTTATAATAATATTTTATTCATTTGAAATATAACTTAAATTACATATTTTCTTTAAAAATTATTGTTATTCGTATGATTTCAAATTCATACAAAAATTAATTTAAACTGTTAATATATCATTAGAGAATATTGAAAAATTAAATTTAAATGTGTATAACAATATTGCTATTTAAAATGCATTGCTCGTTTAGATAACAATTAAAACTGTTTGTTTGTGTGTTCAAATCGAAATGAAAGGAGACATATGCACTAAATTTTCTTAATTTATTGCTGCAAAAGTTATATAACAACTTTACACTCACCATGAACTTAAAACCTTTTAGGTTCTGCAGGCAAAACAAAAGTACCACTTTTTTTTTAGCTGGTCTTCACATTTCTTTTTTATAGCTGCATCAACAAAGTAATAGATACAATTTCATTTAAAATTCAATATATTGACTTAAGTAAAATGACTTTAAAAAATTAATTTTAAAACCACAATGAATCACATTTTCTTTTTGGGATGAAACAATGGGAAATTAATATGAGACGAATATAACTTTAAAAAACAAGAAAATTCCTATTTTCGAACATCACAAATGTCTCAATAAATGTCATAGAAAATACTCACAGTATCGGAGTCACAGTGTAGGATTTTAACTACATCCTTGTTTAGAATTTTTTTCTTTTGCTATCTACCTAGCTAGTAGCAGCACACATGAATGACTTTTTTTTAAAAAAAGAATACAAAAAAATGCACATTCTTTTAACTAAAGAATGCCATGTTAGCCTTCAAGTAACGTGTTTTAATGTAACGTTTGTTGAAATATATCAATGATATGGCACATGATGATGCTACTTAGTGAGAAATGATTTTTTTTTTTTCCTGCCTTTAATACGGAACAATTTCTTTCTTTTCTCTCTTTGGGCAATTCATATTTTGGTCCAAAAAATGATGAAAGAAACAATAAAGTAATATAAATTCTATGGTTTATTTCATTTTTGGTTTAAAAAAATTAAATATGCATGGTTGCTAAACTTCAAATTAAAAGGTTTCAAAAACTCCTTCAAACTTTAACAGAAAACTAATTGCCCTATTTTTTTTAATCTAAGTTTTCTTAGAAACGACATCTTAAATTTTATATTTACAATCTTATATACATAAATTAAGTTTATTCATACTTTAAAAATGAAAACCATTAAAATGGTTCTATCAACATAATTCATACGAAAAAAATTTATCTCCTTTTTCCAAGGAAAATATTCATTTTTTTTAATGCATCTAGACATTTGAAATAAAATTACAGATTCATGGGAACCCATACAGTTTCCAAATAACATCTCAGTATGCCTATAAATTTATTTCATTAAAAATAAATACCATCTTTATACAGAATTCTCGCAATCACAAATATTCATCTTTGAAAATATATAATTTGTAAAGCAATGACAAATAGAATAATATGATATGGATGACTATATTTAATCTCCGAAATAAAACCATCCTCGAGATTAAAAAAAAAAATCATTGTTTCTAAACATCGAAACAAACAGTGTCTTCTTCACAGAATTGAATCCATGCCAACAACAGTCTACAAAGCAAGTAAATGGGTACTCAACACAAAGGTGACTCGGGTAATAATTTAAAAAAATACTATTCATAGTCACGTCTGAAGAGAGACCCTTGTGCAGATACTAAGGCAAACATGAAGTGACATTCTGGCATTGGTCTATGATATGTTTTTCACATTCAGTTCATGATTCGTATAAATGCGTATTCAAATTACTCCTTTAGATGTATTTAAGTCTGAGGTAAGATCTCGAAAACGTCTTGCAAAAGTACATTTTGAAGTAATGCAAGCATTTGAAGAGTGGAACATAGTCTTTGGAGGAAATTTATAATGGATTAGCGTTAAGTCAATGTTTAAGTTCATCATCTGAGCCACTAGCATCCTCGTCGTCAGTCATCACAGTAACAAGAGTACCTACAGCTTTTCCTAAATTGCCAGCCATATGTAATAAATTACCTACACGGGCAGAACCTGCAAGAAAAAATATATCTTTGAAAGTCTTATTTAAGAAATAAGTTTAATTAAAAAAATTTACAGAGATTTTGAATTAAAAACTATTTTATTTGCTGTAGTTAAAAATAACACACTATTTTTTAAAACAATTTCAATCTAATTTGATTGTATATAGAATAAGTTCACATTCCTATAAGAGATATTTAACTTGCCACAAGTGAATTATATTGTCTACATCACTCAGACACAATCTATATATACATATAAAAAAACGTAATTCTATTTAAACATAAATTATTAAAAAGCCACATAAAAGTTTATTTTTATGATAAATATTAAATCCTGCATGTGCTTTATTAAATATGAAAAGAGGGAACATTTATTTACCTAGTAATGCTCATAAATATTAAATTTCCTTTTAATTGAAAGCAAAATGTTTGTTTTTAATTTAAATATTTAAAAATGCTTATTCCTTCTCAACATATTCTACATTAAAATTATCGGTACTTACGTATTAACGCTATCTTGGCTACAGATTTGGCGGTTTTTAAGTGTCGCCAATCTAACAGCTACAGATTTGCTGATTTTTGACGCCATTTTTTAGTGCTACAAAAATGGGTATTTGGGATTTGCCAGAAACAGAACAAGATGCAATTTTATTTTTTCAGGAGCGAAATATTTTACCAAAAAAACGAAAATGTCCCATGACATGAAACTTTATTTTGATAAACATAAGTTTTGGAAATGCAATTTCAATCAGTGTGCTTATCATGTGGGACTTAGAAAAGACAACTGGTTTGAGGGAAGCAGAATTTTAAAAATCGCCAAATCTGTAGCTGCGGTTGGCGTTCAAAAAATAACTGCGTGCGCGTGCGAACAACAAGATTGCTCTTTATTGGCGCAACTGTAGCCAAGGTAGCGTTAATACGTAAGTACCAAATTATATAAGGGATATGTTCATATTTTTTTTATTTATAATACATATAATATTACTTCTTAAATGCTTCAGATTATTCAAACTCGTATTGACTCTTTTGTCTTTCATGTTGGAAATTACATGGTATATAATAAAAAATATCAAAGAGCCCTATTCCCAATTATGATCATGCATTACTGAAATTGCATAATTTAGAAAACATCAGAAATAATTTTTTTTTTTTTAAATGGACAGTTTCCTTTTAAATATGTATTGTTTTTACTTAGTATTCATTTTTCATTTCTTAAAAGGGCAGAATAGTAATAAATTCAAAGAAGATATTGAAAAAAAAATATTTTCTGACTTTTATTTTTTTACTTTTATATAAACAAATATATTTTAATATATTTTCTTACCTTTGAAGATCTATTTACAGAAACATAATTTCAAAATATAATAATAATCTGTATAGTTCAGAATATTAATTAAATTGGTTTATTTGAGTGTCCTATTAATTGTATGAGGTTAATAAGAAGCACACATAGGTATTTTTTTTTTAAAAGTAACAGATAAGTATACCAATACATTTACTGTAATTTCCTGCCTATAATATACATTCATAATATAAAAACGACTTTAAATAATCCATGCACATTTTTTCTTGATCACTTTTTATATCTGTGATTGAAAGAGCTTTTCCAACACCAAAATAATATAAATGATTGAATTATGCAATTTTAGTTGAAAGAAAAATGTATAAAAAAGCCACAATGAAAACAAAAAAAGTATTGTAGGTCATATTTCATAGCAATAAGCTTATGAAAGCATTTTTTATTACTTGCTACTTCGTTATAATGATGTTATAAAATGTGTTCATACCTTATTTTTACAATAAGACCACTTTCAGCCCTTCCCAACTCCCATAAGTAGAGCACTTAATTTTCTATTACACTGAAGTTTCATCAAATATCTATGGTTAAAATTTTCGTGCCAATACTTTTAGATAACCAAAATAAAATAAAAAAATTTTTAAATATGCAGCGGCCTATAATCCGCATCAAGAAATCCTCAAGTTTTTAATATAAAATCCACGGATTATAGGCAGGAAATTACAGTAATTATTTGTATACTTACTGTTAATAATACTGACCACTATGGTCTCCAATTTGTCCATTCCTTCTAGGAACTTGTTCTACAATGACGGTACGATTCCAAGAAGCATTTGGAGTTCCATAACCATTATTTTGAGGGTTTCCACGAATTGGAACTGGCTGTGGCTAAGGAGAGAGTTTAAATCAAAAAATTGGAAATTTAACTTATCATATCATGTTTTTATAAATTTTATTTTATGTATAGGAAACAAATAAAATGAAAAATTTCAAAATGCTTCAATAAAAAAAAGATGTTAGTAATATTATACCCAGATTTTTTTATTCAAACAAAATTTCAATTAAAAGTACTAAAATATTAAAAAATGAATCTTTATTAGGTGTTGTTAATTCAAAAATATTTTTTAAGTTTGTTTGAAAAATTTAGTATTAAATTATAAGACACTTTAGGCAATCTTTGGGCAAATAGATACGTACACTTCCATTTCAATGAATGCATTTTCTAGGCAATGAAATTTCAATTTAAAAATGTGCTTTCATTTTCGACTATTTAAAAAATTCAGCTGGATATAAACTATAAACTACAAATTTTCTATAATATATAGAGTGAAATGAAATGCTATAGAATTATGGACACAGAAATTCCATTAAATTGATATATTTACAAAAACATCAAAAAGCAGAGTAAATAATAAAATCAGAATAAATTAAGTATATAACATAACTTTCTTCTGAAAATATATACTTGAATCTTGTTAAATATTCATAGGAAACTTTTTTTTATTTTTCCATGATATGAAACCCATTACTCATATAAAATAAAGCATTAACTTACTTCGTCTAAAAGCTGCCTTAGACGATGTAATTGTGCTTCTAGTTGTCTATTGTGATCTTCAAGAATTTGCATTCTGGCTTCTAACCGTCCTTTATGCTGTCTTAGCAATTTAGCTTCTGCTAACATTTCTTCGTCTCTACAAGGAGTGAGAGGCTCCTGCTCTTCTTCAGTTACAGTTGGAGATGCACTTCGACTTCCCCGTGATCCTCGTAATCGTTCATACTCGGATTGTAGGTGCCTAATCAAAACAATTTTTATTCATGAAATCATATTAATAACACCAAAAGATGAATACAGAAATAGTTATTTCATTTTCGCATTTACTTTAAATATTTTCAACACAAAGAATACCTTTTTAAATATCCAACATATTACAACATGCATTAAAATAGTGTCAATATCATATTATGCTTCATTCTACTTTGTTTATTTTATATTTATGAAATAATGAAGTTTGAAACAAGCAAAATTGTTAAATAAACTTTGAAGCTTTGATTTGTTAGTAGGACTTTTATTCATATATTGCTTGTAAAAATATTTTTAACATTTTAAGAGTCATTTGTTAATAACAAGTCTACTACAGAGGTTTTTTTTTTTTCTTTCTTTCTTCTAAACACATCAATATATTAACATATTATCTAAATATTAATACTAATTGAGGCTAAACTGTGAACTATACTAAGCATTGATTAGAAAGAAAATCCAATTCTGATCTTAGATAAAAATATATCAAAAACATAGGTTCTATTTTCATAACATTTCTTAATGAAGACAAATTTTTCTCAATTCCAAATTCACACTCAACTTATTACACAATACTAAAGTATTAAATTCCATACAGAAAAAAATATATATAAAATGATCTTAGACAAATTAAATCCAACTATTCACATAAAGTGAACCTTTTAAGAATTGAATTTAGTTGTAGATTTTATCAACTATAAATTGCGATTTAATTTATTATATTAAAATGAGGAAGTTAAGGGTCTTATTTCCATTGATACTCTGTAATCCGTGGGCTAGTTGCCAATCATCAAATGAAAAAACATAATTTGAATTTTTCTCCAGATTAAAGATATTTATTATTACAAATACTTGTAAATTTTGCAGTTTATTAATGCTAGGTACAATTCAATTAAGATTGGAAGACAACAAAATAATAAAAATTTGTTTGTTCAAATCGCATTAAAAGAAAATTAAAATGTAGCGAATTAAATATGATGCTTTAATTATGTATGCTATAATCTAAAAATGTTTACACATTAACATTATGTTTATCCAGATAAGTATCATAATAAATATACCTATTTTCTTCTTCTAATTCATGAATCATTGATTCTAATTCCTCTCTCTGTTCAGAATCAATTAAAGCCATTATTTGAGCAGGACTCCTTGGCTGGTGGGGGGCAACAAAAACACATTTAAAAAAATAAAATATAATATTATTGAAATTTAATAAAAGCATAAAGGTATACTTAGCAGCATTAATTTTGTTCATATATTTCAGTCTTTTAAAATTACTATATTATTTATATATCACGATTTATAAATTTCATGAATTTTTTTTCATATATGAAATTAACATTAAAACTAGTCTGTAACATATCTTAGTGTATCTGTAACTTTAAAGGTTATTACCATAAATAAATTTCAAGAAAAAAAATTAAAGAGATTTTTTTTAAGACAGAGAAATATTAAACATATAACGTATAAATATCTATTAGATTACTTTCAATTAAATCAAAGAAAAATAACTGAAAATTACTTTAAAACTACAGACATAAGTATCAAATCATTTATATTATCAACTTAAATATTCAGATTGCCAATCTCTCTTTTATTTTTAAATGTAATATATATATAAAAGAGTTAATAGTTCAACAAATCATGGCCTAAAACACTTTAATACCAAATGATAAAAATTTAAAAAATTGCATCAAAATATGACACACTGAAAATAAAATTTCATTGCCAGTGTGAAAACTACATCTATACAAATCCCATTTTTATTACTATGTTAAAATCTTTCAATAAGTTGATATTTAACTTAACAAAAAGAAGTTATGTAAATCAGTGGGCAAGAGATCCCATCCCCAATTTAAATTGTTATTTATATGGATA
This sequence comes from Caerostris darwini, assembly GCA_021605075.1. NCBI lineage: Eukaryota > Metazoa > Arthropoda > Arachnida > Araneae > Araneidae > Caerostris > Caerostris darwini. Next base: position 8,470 of record BPLQ01005843.1, read on the forward strand.
TGGATGATTTTTTCATTAAATTCTTAGTCATAAAAAATATTCTAAATGGAATTGCAATATATGTACCACTGGTAAAGCGAGTTCTCCACTCAAAGTTTGGCAATATTGTGCAATCAATTGATGTTCATCTTCACTCCTAAAAATATAATAATAAATTTTTTTAAAAAAACCCATAAGTAATTTTTACTCATAATGTACAATATTCAAAAAGTTTAAATAGAGTTTAGAATGATTGAAAATAAAATGACTATATTTGTTAATTGAATTGTGTAAAATTTTACGATTATAGAAATTTTATGCACTTTTCTTTAAATAAGATAAAAAGAAATCTAAACTTACGAGTCAGGAGTTGAATTGCTGCGAGTCCTTAGTTCTACTTCAGCTAACCTGTAAATATTTAAATGTCAGCAATAGTTTTCTAAATTAACTTCTAAAAGTTTCCTTTGTTTTTTCATTTATAAATAATTGTCATATTTATAGTAGACAAGATTTCCTGTAACAGATCTCAATTCATCTTTAATTTTATAAATGGATGAATTTATATTAAATTTAATATTTTTTTTCTCCTAAAAAAAAAAAATTATAAAAAATATATAAGTCGAAAATTATTAACAGAATTATTAAACTTCCACATTAATTAGGAAAAAAATGTATACAGTTTATTTGATAAATTGCTAATGTTCACAAAAAAATTTTAATTTAATTGTTTACACTTCAAATCCTACCTGCTTGCATATAGTTCCAGCCTAGAGTGCATTTCTTGTGATGATAGTGTGTGTTGAGGAGATGGGGCAGGACTTTCGAGATCATCTCCTTCTAGTACAGTCTGAACTGGAAGGTAACCAAGCCTTTGGTGCTTTTTGAAATAACGTTTAGATTTAAATTTATTCTTCATTATCTTTGTGAAATCTCTAACATCTTCCCCTGATGTGGTCTGCAGAAAAAAAAATAAGATTTTTATTCCCATTTAAACAAAAATATTTTATTTGGTAAATGCAATTGAAAAATTTAAATAGGTTATAGGAAAATTCATTCATTAAATTCTCTAGGTACAACTATTAAAATATATTTTGTATTAAAATATTAATTTTTTTCAAATGCTGCTCAATTTGGATTGCTCATTTTTTTCATAAAAAGGTACATAAAATTTAAAAATATATATATTTCATTCTATACAAATACATATATCCCCAAACAATTTACATAATTAGAAAACTTTGATGTTTGAAAGCCCTTTTGCTCTTAATATTTTTTTGCAAAATTAATTGAACACACTAAAAAACAGTTTAAGACATATCTGAAAATGTGCAATATATCTGTGATGATGCAAAATAGAAATATTTTATTATGAAACTATTTGTTCAATGAAATTACTTAAGATTAAAATATATAATTATGCTTCAAAGTTGAATTTAATTAAAATTTTATACAATGCAAAATATAATTTTGTACTAATCTGGACATTTATCAATTTATTCATTCTGAATGAAATTGAATCAATCCAAAAATTTTAATTATTTGTTTCATATAAACTGTTCTGGCACATATATTGAATTTGCAAATCAATATAAAAAATACATTTATATTAAGTTATTAAATTAATTTTTATTAAAAGCAAAGCTAATATTTCAAAAGCTAAATACTCTGTATCAAGATATAAAAAATTGTCCTTAGATTGTAGGTGAATTTCTATTTTCTTATCACAGTATGCTTCATACATAGAAAGTACAATTTTTAGTAAAAATGTATTTAAAGTTGACAAATGAATGAGATTTTTAAATAATAAGGTATTATTACTAGTATGCTCCTTCATAGCAATAAAAATTTCTTTCTAACCTTTTTACTAAATTGTAGGACTTTATAGGACTGATGCAATACACAATTTGCTAGATTATGAAAAAAAACATTAATCTATGACCAACTCTACAGGGCTGGAGAACATTAAGGAATGTTTAATAAAAGAAATTAGAATATAAATATAGGACATTAATTATTTTATTAATAGATATCCCTTGTACAATTTTGATGAATTGTATGTTTGTTCCAGTACTGGAACAAACATATAATATAATTACAAAGATTTTGATTAATATTTATCCAACTTAACATATTTACAAGCTTATCCTAAAATATTTCTAAAAAATTTAATTTATTGTCAAAATAGTAACAGTGAATACAAACATATAGGACAAAAATTGTAATTATAATTAGTTAGTCCATATATTTTTTTACTTGTTTTTTTTAAACTGTACACAGCTTTTTATTCTGTATATAAATATTGTACCAATTCACATAGTTTCAATAAAATCATTAAAAATAGAACTTACAGCTGTGCAGTATTCTTGCATTGGGTGGGTGAGTTTGTGATTCTTGGCTTTTCTACCAGAGAAGAAGCAACTTTGACACAAATCAAAATTGAAACATTTTAGACATCGATACCTACAATTACAAAAAAAAAAATGACTAATTTTAATATGAATTCATACTTTAATCATTATTATAAATATTTGAAATTTTTATACAGAAGAAAAAATATAATCTATACACAAACAACAACACTAAAAACTTTTTCTTCGTCAATGTCAATAAAAGTAATTTATAAAAATATCAACAATAACGAGAGTAAGAATATCTAATTAGACACAGAATGAACAAATAAAAAATGGCTTATGTTTTTTGTAACACCAAAAGAGAATTAGAAAGAAAAGAATTATGAATGAAAATTATTTTTAAGATTAGCATTGACTTATCATAAAGAGTAATAATATTTCATTTAAAAAAAATGTAGCTGTAGAGACAATTTTATAGATTGTTTTATATAAAAAAAATTGACACCACAAATGAATACAAAATTTAGACAATATAATATTATATTAGAACCAAAAAAGAGAAATTTCTTTTTACAATATTATTACCTAAAGCCTACTATAGGATACTGTTTGCAAATATTGCATTTGGCTTGATGTTTTGCTGTTTCAGCAGCAGCCATTCTATGAAGAACAGGCAACCAAACTAATGACTGTGGTTCCTGTTGCAGCCAAGTCAAGAAATGAGTGGCTTGAATGTCTTTTTGATTTCCTGCCTACAAATAATATAATAATCAGTCTCGTACACATTTTTAACAATACAGTTTCCAGAAATATTGCAATTATACTTAATTAATTGTAAAATAACAAAAGTATCACAGAAGAATCTTAATAATATAATCTTTATTTTACTGAAATAAAAAAGCATTATGTTTTATATCAGTATGATAATAAAAGTCATTGTTCTAAATGTCAATGTAATAATAAATTGACATAAGTGATGAAATGATCAATAGTTCAAATTTTTTTCAAAGTTAATATTTTTAAAAGATGAATAATATTTAGAAACTCACACAACTTACTTTTTCAAAGCAGCTTCTAACACTCGGTTCAATATTACTACCACCAAATGCTGCTATTTCTCCTAAAAGGCGAGGTATCTAAATAAAAGTAAATAAAGTATGATGATTATGGATAAATATTATATTAGAATGAAAATAAATATTTAATAAATCATTACATGTTTTGTAAAAATTATAAGACATAAATTACCTGTACACAATCATGTAATAATAATCCAAGCTTTCTTTCATCAGCACAACCATTTACATCAGCAATCAAACAAAATAAATCTGAAACAAATTTTTAATTAACATTACAGCAATTTAAAAAGTGCAAATTTTTATAATTTCAAGTATTAAAAATATTCTTACAACGAAACTTGTCTTCTAGACTTCCTCTGCTAAGTAATATTATGCCTACTTTGAAAGATAATATCCTGATATATCCAGTTCTTGTGACACTAAAAAAAAAATTTAAAGCAGCTTTTATTAATAAAAATATACATACATGAAAAATACTTAAATTAGAAATAAATAATACATAAAAAAATTAGGCTATGTATTATTAGTATAATTATATCTGATTCATCATACATAATTGCATTTTAATTTAAATGTTATCAAAAATATTTTGGCAGCAAAAAAACACCAAACACACAAAAAGTTTTGCAACACAATTTAAATGGGCATTTTTCCCAAGAAATAGAAAATGATCAGTGTTTTAATTTTTAAAGTATAATTGTGGTTATATTTTATTTATATTTTTCTAAGGCAGCTAAAAATAAGTAAAAATGAAGCTATAATAAATTTAATTACATAAATTGAAATTCTTCTATTTATATTATAAATGAGAATTTAAGCCATAATCTCATCGTATAAAATAGATAATAAAATATTTGGGCTACTTTATTTAAAGGCAGAATATTATTAAAGAATTTTAATAAAATTTTATATATCATACAACATTTTTTAAATCTATTTTTTATGTTTAATTGCATGTTGTGCATTATTTATTATGTTTCCTTGCACCCTTAAAAACAGCATTCTTTTTTATTTATTTCTCAGTTTTCAAAATATAAGCATTAGTTTAGTAAAATTGTCTATTCAGTAAACGAAATACTTACGTATCATATAAATTGAGCAACCAGTTGAGACACAAATCCAAAGAAAGTGGAATATTAATTAAGGAATTATTTTCAGTAGCTATACCTTCATAAATTGTTGACAGACAAGTAATCATTTCAGGAACACTAATCAATTTATCATTTTGAGCCCTCAAGCCATGCTGGTCAAAAGCATTAATGGCATTGTTCATGTTAACCATGTCCACTGAAATAAAATAAAAATAAATTCAAAAAGTTTTAAATTAAATTGTAATGTAAAGCAAATATATATTATATATTTTAATTACTTACAGCAAACTCTTTTCTGCACTGTACGCAGCTTCATTGCAGTTCTATATGCTGAATACCTAATGTCGTTCAACTCGGCTGAAATTCATAAATGGAATAAAAAAATAAAATTATATTTTTATCCTGTTATTTAAATTTAATTTTTTTTTCAAAAATGTTAAATTTAATTTTAACAAAATACAATAGAATAATTTCAAATATGCCATACCAATAATATATTTCTAAATTAATGATGCTTTATCACACAAAGTAATAATAAAAATATTATTTTCAAAATTATAAATATACTATTATTCTTTTTGAAAGATTTAATATAGCATATCCTTCATTTAATATCTTTCATAAAAATGGCCATATTTGCTGGTCAGTATTATTTAATTTATCACACACTTTTAAAATTTATATTAATAAATTAATTTTAAAATTTATTATTTAACATAAAAACTATTGCAATTATGTTAAATTGGAAAATTACTATTCTAATTTATTTGAATTATAACTACTGAACGGAAATGTACATGTATTTAAAAACTAATACATGAATTACCAATGAAATTCAGAATATTGCTTCAAAAAATATAACCTTGAATTTAATTTACTTTATTAAAATATTATTACAAGGCTTACAAAGATATTAACAGTAAAAGCATTCAACTTGACTATATAAAAATTCTGAAATACATAAGCAACTAAAATAACAAAACAAAAACAAAAAAAAATCACCGAAAGGTAATACCTAAAGAATCCATTAGTTCAATCATTTTTGGATGGTCCCAGTGAGTAGTTTCAGTTAAATGACTGAAATTTATTAAATAATATTATAAGAAATGATAAATTTATAAATACATGATTATCATATAAAAATGATTCATTAAGAGAAAAGAAATACTATCTAAAATATAAAAAAATTTTAATTTTACAAAAAACTTTTTTTACAAATTTTTGTTTTAAAAAGTTACTAATATTTATTAAAATTCTGTAATTTTATTTAAAATTATTATTTTTTCATAAATTATATGTTATATAATGGCTTATGTATATACAAAAGTTCTATAATTTAACACATAAGATAAGAGCATAAAAAAAGATTTGTTTAATGTGAAATTTAAAATGTAATACAAATATTTATTAAAATTCTATTCCAATAAAAACTATATTTTGCATTTGTCTTAAAAACTATTCTAAAATAATGTAATAACTATTAACTATTCATTTGTTTACTAATTTAGAAAAAACATCATATGTTTAACATTGATAGCATACAATTTCAATCAAATTAATATGTTTTAAATTTTTGCAGCTTGCTGATTAGATGTCATAATATAGGAAAAGAAATCATAAAGTCATGATAAATATAAGAATACATTAATTATTTCAAAACAAAACTTACTTTACATAATAAGGCACTTTATTTCCTGCAACTGCTCTTTCCCATGGATGAGTGACTGAAGCTAAAAGCAGAATATTCTTTGCATTTAATTTCATTAAAATATATTTTATCTTTTTAATGATATTTAATATTTATAATTGTAGAAAAATTATGCCATAAATTATAGAAGACATTATTTAAGATATTAGAATCAATAGCTAAGAACTAATTTTCCTTAAAATATAAATAAATAAATTACTGAATATAATCTATACAGATAAATAACTAATGAAATCAATTTCAATAATGAATTATTATTTTACTTTATAAAAAATGATTCATATAATCTATAAAAAATAATTAATTACTAAAATTTTCTATACAATAAAATATTTTAAAAAAAGCTAACATATTATTTAATGATACAAATAGAATGTGTTTCATACATCTTTATAGCTAACATTCATTAGCAGAAATAAAGAAATAATCAATGACCAAAAAATGTTGCTATAACAAAAAATAGTTTATGATATTCTGTACATATAATTATTAATAATTATACACCAACACAATAATGCAATTAAAAGAGTAAAACAATATTAAAACTTTAAAGTAGAGGTGGGGATCTAAAGGTTGAGCCTTTTTCAAGAAGTCAGAGTCTGTTTTAAAATCCAACTACTGACTGTTTTTCAGAAATAATTTTTCTTTTTCTGTTATTCAGAAATAATTTTTCTTTTTCTAACATTCTAAATATGTTAAATTAAATGTTAACATAGTTATTTAAATTCATGTTAAAATTAAATGTTAAGGAGCTAATTCAATAATACAATCAGAAGAAAAGACAGTCACAGCTTTAGCAGTAAACCAAGTAAATGTTGAAAGACTTTTTTCAGCATTGGAGGTTATAAACAGCTATCTCAGATCAACTACAAAAGAAGATCCAATAGAAGCTATTCGATTATTAAGTAATACGATTTAATGTAATACATATATAAAATTTTCATGTTTAAAATATACAATTTTCTGTTATTTTTATAATACTTTAGTACCTATTCATATGTTACTCTTATTTTTATGGAATATATGTATTTTTTAAAAGCAAACTCAGAGTACAAGGATGTCTTTAAATATGTAGTTTCCACTTACTTTAAAGTTATAAGAAATAGTTTATTAAAAAAACATTTTCTGTAGATATATTAATTCAATAAAATAAATTGAATTTATTTCACAAATCCATTTAAATCAATTAGTAAAAATCATAGCATAAAATTATAGAAAATAATCAGTAATCAGTATAAAAAAATGACTTGGGAAATTTTTTAATCTACTCCCCACTCTTGCTTTAAAGAATAGCTGAATATTGTATTAAAATGATGCATGCCAATCAAATAAATATGAATAATACTCTATTAAAAAACTTCTAATATAATACTGACTGTTCTCAAAACCTCCAGCATATATTGTTACATTTCTATAAAAGTTTTTACAAATATCCTTTATATCACAAAATACATAGATATTTATGTTTTTGCTAAAAGATTATTTTCTATAAAAATTATTACATTATATTGTTGTCATTATTATACTTAAAAAAGTTTTAAGCAACATTTATTGATACATCAAAAGTGAATAAAATAAATATATTTAATTAAGAACAGCAGAAATGCGTTTTTTATATGACATCTCTGATTTAATCTAAAATGGTACCACTTTATATTTAATGAGGAATGTATTGTTTGTTATAATACATTAGATTAAAACAAGATAATCTTTTTTTAATCTAAACTATTATAAGTACATATATATTTAATATTCCAAATAGAAATTTTGGTTTTAGATTGTAAGGATCTGTCCTTTTACTTAATTTTGTATTTAAATCAAATAATTTTATCATTACCACTAAGAAACTGTTGTTGTGCTGAACCCTGATCTATTAAGCAATGTTCTAACTGTTTTCTTCTGTCATCAACAGCCAACTGCAAGAGTCTCCAACGAGTATTCAACTCTTCAAGTCTATTGAGATTGGAGTGTGACAATAAAACATTACAGCCTGTTATACGAGCAGCAGCTTCATTTACTTCGTCCACATGCATCTGAAGAGGAGCAGTACGATCTTTAAATATCTATAAAAAAAAGGAAAATACAATTGCCTTATTTTTGTCAGCTAAGAATGCTAATTGAACACTTTACAAATACAGTATTAATATTTGGGAAATGAAGTAAATTTAAGATTTTTAAAATACTAAGTCAACTTACTTTGAGTTCATCTACTTGTTCTGGGAGTTGGTCCAAAACAAATTCTGATACTGGTAGCCATTTAGATTTTGCATTCTCAGCTGAATGCAATCGTGTATTTAGATCATCCATTGCTCGTTGTAATGTTTGCATTTTCTGAAAAAACATGTATCAATGAAATGGGATAAATATACATTTTTTTTTTAAAAACTAAAACTATATATATTTTTTTAGATAAATATTGCATGACTATATTTACTAAAATCTATAAACTCTCACTTAATCTTCAATATGTGTATTTATAATTATACATTAAAAAATAAAAGGATGGATGCCAAAAAAGGTTATATTTTTTATTCATCCATAAAATTGTAATCATTTTTAGCACTTTCACAACTGTAACTATATTCTAGGTGCATTTGAACTAAATATATTTTATACAAAATTAAATATTTCTTGTAATCTGATTTTCATTGATACAATATTAAAACTAGTAAGAAAGAATGCATATAAGGGGCAGTATTTAGTTATAATTTTTTTTTTTTTTTTGTAATTAAAATTTGTTTGTTTTTAATTGCTCTAATAAGTTTGAAAACTATGTATAATATATCTAATGTTAAAAATTTCTTCAATGCTCAAAAGGACTGATTATTAAAGTTGATGTCATTGGAGACTAATCATTATTAAAATGTAATCAATATTATACAGTCTTGTAATGTACATAACATTATTCATATTATTAAAAACAGACAAAAATCAACAACTGCATGATATTTCTTTTATAATCTAAAAATAAGTTTGTAAAACACAAAAATTTATAAATTGTAAACAATACTTTGTTATAAGTAACAAACAAATTAAGTAAATACTATTAAGAAAGGATGAATGCAACAAATGTGAACAGAAAGATTGGAAGATATACATGTAAGAAAGAAAATAAAAGTATATCTGTTAAGTAACTGAAAATTGTACATTTTATAATCCTACTATACAGAGAAGTAAGCTTTTTAAGTACTATTTAGAATTTTGATATCAAAACAGATTAAAATGTTTTGAGCTAGTTGCTTAGTGATTTACTTTATATTCAAAAGATTTTATTTAAGATTTATTATATATTATAAACTTTATATAAGACAATGAAAATGTCACAATATTTACCACTAAGACATCATCTAGCCGTTTCTGTCTTTGCTCAGTTCTAGAAAGAAGTCCATTCCATTTATCAGATAACTTTTTGACTTCTCTTCGTATACTTCTTGTGATTTCTCTGGCTTGTTCTTCAGCACTTCGATAACCTCGGCTATCTCCTTCGAATTCTTTAGCTGCAAGTTAATTAAATTTATGTAGATCATTAATGTAATAGTTTTAATTCTACAAATCAAAATTTACAATTAATTTACAGATAAAAATCTTACAATTATATATATATATACACATACACATGTAAATATACATACATTACATACACACATACATACATACAAACATATATATACATATTGTACACATACATATATATATATATACACACACACATACATTATACACATATACACACACACACACACATATAAACTCTAAAAAAGTGTTTAGTAACATAATTTTTTAAAAGAAGTAATCATTCTTGCTAACTTATTTTTATTTCATTACTTTTTTTCTTATCTATCCTCCTAAGTTTTAGCTAGTATATTAAGTGAAATAATAATAAAAACATTCCTATACTACAATGAAATAGCACAATGAAATAAAAAGATATTATAACATAACCATAATAAATACCTTACAAATACATGTAATATGGATAAATAATACAATTAATGAAAATCGAAGTTAGTAAAGTTTTAAAATAACCTCAAATTGTAAAACTTTATTCTTATATATAGAAGTAATACTTATCAAACCAAGCATAATCATATATTGAATTAAAAGATATCAATTAGAAAGTAAGTAGGAATATTTACCTTCTGAATCGCTGGTATCTGAAAGAGGTGGCTCTTTGGCCACATAGTGCCTTCCAGCCAAAAGACTGCTTTCCACCACTGGCCTCTTGTCATCAATCTGTCTTCGAAAAGCTCTATGCTCATCCTGCTGTTTGACAATGCACCCGACATCTCCTCCAATAGCAGGTTGGGCTGACAGCTCGGTCTCTTTCTTGATGACCCATTCAGTGAGCTCCCTCAACGACAAAAGCAGTTGGTTCCATTGGTCTGCACTACTTTCTAAGCGATTTCTGTAGAGAGGACCAATTCATGTATTTTAGTTTATTTAGAAAAATTCAATTGTTAATTGTTACAATGAGATAATTTAGAAATGGTGTAACAAAAATAAAAAATAAAATAAGTCAGGAAAAACTTCAAGATTTTATATAGCAATAAAATCAAAAGGAAATGTTATGAATCAACTATATTACTCAAATTTGAGCAAAGGTAAAGAATGTTTAAGGTTAATTTTAAACATTCTAACCTTGAACACAAGGAAATTTAATTCCTTTGCCAACAGTTATCTGAACTTGAAATAATTTGAAGAGAAGAGCCATGAATATTGATGAGCAGAAGGTTCAATTAAATTAAAGGAGATCATTACAGCATATTCTTACATTTGGGTAATGTTCAAAGGATGGCATGCATCTTTTACCATGAATGTCATAAAATAAGAAAATTTTCTTCATTTATAAGATTGTTAACTGTTTATATGTGAAAAAAAATTAATAGACAAATTAATTTGATTTGAATTCTAAATACTTAAAAATCAAGGTAAACACAAGCACTTGAAATATTTTGAACGTATATTATTATAATTATATTTTGATACATTAATGATACGATCAATTCAATGCAAACCAACTTTACCTTAAAGATACTGCCTTCAATCTCAGGGCATTCCATCGATGATTCATTTCTTGCAATTTTCTTCCTAACAGCAAAGCATCATCTTGACTTTCTAGACTTTGAAGCAAATGACTGCTGCGCTCGCTTAGTGTTTGATGGAGATCTCTTTGAGATTCAATCTCTCGCTGTAAATCCTGTAAAAAAAATAAATAATCATAAAATTCACCATAATTTTTTTAAAAATTAATTATTATAAAAAATCATGTTATATTATTAATTGGAGTAAACATTTTGAAAATGTATTTTTTAGTGCTTTATTGATCTATTTTATATAATACGACATTTTAAAGAAAATATACTTAAATTAAATTCTAAAAGTTGATTAACACACATATGAATTTGCATATTAATCAAATAATCATTTTCCCATTAAAATGTTCAGAAAAGTTTTACAATATTATTATTGTGAGTTAATATTTTAAATACTTAATTAGTTATATTTATTTAATAGTTTTTATCGTTAATTTTCTAGTAGTTAAAAAGAAATTATCCTTTAACAATCCTTAAATATTATCTTTGCACTTATTTTTTAAAAAAATATTTCTAATAATTTATATTTAATCATGATTGCTATGAAACTGAAAATATACAGTAAAAAAATGAAACAAATTATGTCAATTGTTCAAAAATTAAAAATTATATAAATAAAATACTAGCTGATAATAGGGAAAAAAATTTGGGTCGACTTGTAAAAAATAGAATCATAGAAAATCCATTAAAATTGAAATAAATACTAATATAAATAAATAAATAAAACTTACACCTTCGAATTTACGCAACATCTGTGTCAGAACATGATTAACAATTTCCAAATTATTATCAGTAACTGCAGAAGACATATTTTTAAAAGAAAACGTCTCAGAATCCGAACGTGAGACTTACTTTACAACAAAGAAAAATAAAAAAATAAAGAGATAAAAAAAACAACGATTTCCGAATTACACGTCATCGCCTTATGACAAAACAAAACCTTCCAACTACGGTTTCCCTATCATTAAAATAAAAAACATGAAAAATTCCAAGCCCACTAAGTCACGAAAGCAAACGCAAGATGATCACCGTAGTAAATTCATTAGCTGAAAGTAAATTCATTAGCCAACCATGACAGAAGCAAAAAGGGTTACGATGAAATAAACCAACTGTGATTCAGTTGATGTATATGCCAGAGTTCCGTCTTACGATGTTGCGTTTGAAATAATATTAATTATCTCTAGAGAAAAATTAGATAATCCAGATAAACAGTTAAGAAAAACTTGTGTAAGACGTATTTTAGGATGGCCAGCACAGCTAGCTCATGTTAAAATGCAGGCACAAAACCGTTTACTGACTGACTGGCTAGTCTGCAATCTCCTCACACCGCTCTATTTAAGGTACAGATAAAAAATAAAAAAAAGAGGGGCAGGAGCATTTAGTTTTTAGTGTAACTTTCTCAAAAGATATCCTCTCTTGGCCATCAGAAGGAAGACGATACATCCCGAGTTTACGAAGAAGAGTCCAGACACTTCAAAAAAGTCGGGGGACGTCCAAAAAACGAAAAAGGCTTTCCTTCGCTGAGTGCAAGGTATATAGACACAGGAGGAGAAGTTTTGGGAAAAATCCCCCTAAATAACATACTTATCCATATGCTGATGCACTTCAAGTGAAAGGAGATTCTCAGGATATACGTGAAAATTATTTTAAAGGGCAGAAAACTCACCTATTTCTATGAGACAGGTGTAGATAGATATATATGCAAGGATTTTTTCTATATGCCACACTAAAAAAGGATCGCATAAAAACAGGTTTGAGTGTACTCTAATACTCCTAAAGATAGTCATAATTCTATGTTTAAATACCAAATGTCTGATTTCAACCTATTTAATTAATCAGTTTATTTAATAATTAAAACCTATATTTTTGTAACTATCATGGCAATGGATGGATTCTATGCAAAAGATTTTTTCTGAATTAAAATGCTCTGATGGATTTGGTGCTCGGTGCCACAAATTTCGGATTCTAATCCCGACGATGTCAGGCATGTTTGTAGTGGTTCGGAATTCACTTTAAACCGTACGTCCTGATCTAATGCGACTGTAAAGCGTTGGACTGATAACCCTATCCCTCAAAAAAAAAAAAAAAGCCATCTCCTGTCTCGAAATCTGCCAGTAGGCAGACGGCCTCGACCCACCATGGGGCTGTTTCGCCAATGAAGAAGAAAATGCTTTGACATCGCCACATGAGATTTTTAATATATATATTTTTTTTCTTCTAATGCAGATGGCAAACACTTAGACACTTGGTCTTGGATGCCTTAAGGCAAGCTCTGCACAAACGTTACTCACTTTGCATTACCCAGGCGGCGCGTGTAACTTGAAGATAAGCCACGGATGCGGAGTAACAATGCCCCCGCGACGCTCTACGATCATATTCGACCGGGACCTACGGTTTTAAAGTGGATTCCGAACCACTACAACATCCATGGCACCACCGGGACTCGAACCCGAAACCTGTGGTACCGAGCCCCAGAGCGCTAGCCACTCGGCCATTCAGGCCCCGATTTTTAATATATTGATGACAGTAAAATAAATGCACGATAATTCAATAGAAAGTTTCATTTTACTTCTAGTATGTTTTGCTTTTAATCCAGAATGATGATTTCTTTCTAATGAGATTTAACAATATAAAAAAAAAAACACCATCAATCACTCCACATTTATATTGATTAAAAGCATCAAAAATATCTGAGATAACACAAAATGTTAAAATTCAATAAGCCTATTTGGCATTTGAAGTTCTGCAGTTTCCAGAAGTCAGAAAGAGCATTTCGCACTGTATACATATGCAGATTCGGTTAAAACACAACACCAAAAGGCATTACCATAAAATCTTAAAAGCGATTTAGAAAATATTTTAATATTCACTGTTAACATCAGAAGGCCCTAATGTTCCAAACTCTTGCCAGACAATAAAAGGACACGGCATATTCTTTAGCACATGAGAACATCTTGCCAAACAATTAGGCAAGTTATAATGACTCCATCCTATATACCATTTGCTGAATAATTAACTCTGGACGAGTTTCTTTCTGTTTCTGTTTTGCAAATGGAATTTAGGATGGGGAAAAAAAGAAAGACATTACAAGGAAAAAAACTTTGCAAAGCGCATGTGAGACATCGACGGCTTAGAATTGAAAACGAGATCATCCTATTATTTAGAACACTTAGAGAGATTCTAGAAATGACTTTTGGGTGTATAGCGAAGCGCCTGTAACGGTGTCGTTATGGAAATTTAATTTCACTTGGACTCGAGCCAGGACAACAGCCAGCATTTCCAAGCAATAAATATAAATGGACGGGATAATGAACTCGACGATTGTTCTTTTCTTTTCCGACTCCAAGAAAGCTGAAAACGTCACTAGAATCAATTCGTCTTAATCTTACTTGAATTTGCAGCAATTAAGCAATTGAAACACATTAAGAGATAAATGTGGCTTGAATTTAAACTAGTCTATATACAAATAAGATAATTTCAATATTCTAAAATCTAAGCAACTGTAATTTAATTTATTGAAAGAAAATGTTAATGAAAATTATCAATTTTGTATCATAATTTTTTTTTTCTCGTTTTATTTGCATAAATTTAAGTTTCTTATATTTGTTCTCTTTTTTAACCACATTTTTCTGTTTTATTATCAGGGCTTCAGGAAATAATTAAATAAAATATATTAAAGGAATAATAGGGGCCTGATGGCCGAGTGGCTAACGCTCGGTGATAAGGTTTCGGGTTCGAATCCCGGCAGAGCCATGGATGTTTGTAGTAGTTCAGAATCCACTTTAAGCCATAGGCCCCAGCCTAATAGGACTGTAGAGCGTTGGGCGTAGGGCTGACAACCCTACCGCGTAAAAAGAAAGCATCTGTCTCGAAATCTGCAAGTAGGCAGACGGATTTGGTGCACCATGGGGCTGTTGCGCTAATGAATAATAATAATATTGAATACAAAATATTAAAAGATATTAAACATAAAAGTTTACTCATTTATTGTTTTATTTAAAAAATGAGCATTATTTTAAAAATATTTAACTCTTTTAATATCTTTCTTTTGTTAAAAAAAAAAAACACGCACAGAAATTTCAGCTTAATTTTCTTGTTAATAATTCTTAAAGAATCAAGTCAAGTTTTACAGTTGAATACCAGAAATGCAATTTAAGACATAAAAGGAAATTTTCGTATACTATAATTCATTAAGATATCTGAGATTATCCTTTTTCAGCAATAGGAAAAAGGGACTTTTAATTAACTATTTAATTTAATCTTTGCATTTTTAAAGTTACCGAAAAATATCTCTCTTTATATCTACACATCAGGACTACCATCACTTTATATATATTTTTTGTTTTTAAACTGAACGATCGCTTTGAGGTCACATCACACCGAAACGACAGGTGTAGCAGCAGATACGGGAAAAGCAATAACTTTCGTGAAAATTTCGAGGAACATGTGCATCACATTTGCGTGTCGCAATAGAAGTAATTAAAAAAATCCAAATGGATTGCTTGTCTGTTAATGTGATATACTCCAATCTCAATTTCATGAAGGTGTACAATAAAAATGAGAAACCATTGCAGTATTCAAAGCAATGATTGCAGAACAATCCCAAGCAAGAATCGATCTCTTCGCCGTACGTACATTAAACACCTTGCGTGTATCACCGTTAGTCCAAGAATGGCCATTATGTATATATACTAACTAAATGGAAAATGAGCCCGACTCAATGGTAACGTGCACCACTGGTGAGCATTAGAGCTGAGGTCCAATCCGCTGGCGGCTTTGTTGCAGACACTGTTTCAAAAACGAGGAGCCTCGAGTTCGTTTGTAATGTTCAGCATGTTGCCTCGTTAGTCAGGACTACCTTGTGGAAATTTTCCGGGCTTTCTCCCATACATTGCACAAATGCGGTGTAGTTCTCTTAAAAGTGTCCTCCAGTCCTCCTTCTTCAGCGACTCGGAGCCAAGTCAGACTTCTTCCTCAGAGCTCCATCACAACAAAAGCTGCCCCCCCCTTCCCTCCTTCCATGAGAATACATGTGTTCATGGACTTGGTCTAGATGTTAGTGTCGACCAAGTGGAACAAGAACATTATATGGATATTTATGTTTTTGTTAAAAGATTATTTTCTCTCATGTGGGGTAGTTCCCCCTAAAAGTCCTGCCGGAAGGCACTGCCCTCCTTCAGCGACACGGAGCCAAGTCAGACGTTTACCTACGGGTGCTCCCTCCCAACAGAAAATGTCCTTTCCCTCCATTCATGAATAGATTACTTAAGGCTCGTGCTCACCAAGGCGACAAGATGCAAGCGAAAAAATTTGACCAATCACTAGCCTCACCGCGGTCGCCTGAAACCGGTTTGCAGTCCACCGATTGGAGTTGCCCGACTTTCAACTCGAAGCGGTTTTTCACTAGGCGTAATGCTATTTCTGACGTTTCGCTGTGAAGGGGTCGAAAAAATTTTGTCGGTTGCCTCTTGCATCTTCACGTCCCTCGCCTCGGTGGGAACGAGCCTTTATGGAGTATCCATCCCGCGCTGCCGGACACTGAGGATTAGTCACAACAACATGGAAAATGAGGTGGCTAATTATTACTTTTTCAATGCTTCCATTTTACTATTTTAATCTGAAAAAATAATTTAAATTAAAATATTAAAAAAAAAAAAAAAAAAAGAATCATTACCCTGATCTGCTCCTGGCATCCGTGCGACCGGTAGTCGTCCCTGGGGCCGTACTTTTCCTCCTCTGCCTCCAGCAATTCCAGGGCCGACTCCGTCTCCGACAGCCACGCCAGGAAGCGGTCGAGAGCCTTGTCCAACTGCTGCAGGGAGTTGAGGGCGTTCAGGAGGGCCTTGCCCCGCGACTGCACACTTCACGGAAAGAGAATTCTTATCTTAATTCGTATTCTAAGCACATGCATTCTTAAAAGTACATTTTTACCATTCTTATTACGAAGAATTAAAATGGCGTATTTAACCTCTTCAGGTATACTGGCATATTATGTACACGCTTTTTTTTTCAATTCCTTCTATTAGCTCACACTCTCCCCTATATACATTTTGTTCAAATTTCCAATCGTTAACAAAATACTTTTTATTCATCCACTCAAGTTCAAATACATTTTTTTTTTTGAACTTGTAGTGGATGACACTGGATGTTAATACAGTTTTTTCAAATATTAATTCAGTAATTAGAGAGTCTCAGTTTCCTATGAGCATGCGCGCTAGGGAGAAAAAGCTAACGGACGTCCTACGGTAACTAACGTACGGTATGCAAAAACTCTCTATTATATTTAATTAATTAATTGTAGCTTTTTTTAGATTTAAAATGCATGTATCTACCAATAGATGGCGCTAAATAAACTTAAATAAATGAATGAAAATTATTTATAAAGGACTTTCTGCAATAGAGTGAAAAAAAAGTAGGAATTGACTTTAATTTTTTTTTTTTTTTTTTTTTTTTTATATTACTTGTTTTAATGATGCGCGAACATGATTAAAATTATTATTTATAAAGGATTAATTTCACACGCGCTCCACAATAAACTTTTATTTTGATATCCCGAGATTAATTAAGAGTACATTGGCTCCTTAGGGCTATGAAACTCTTTATCTTTTAGGAATTGAGAAACACGGCGACAAAATAAACAGGTTTGAGACAGCCTAATGAGGAATAGGCCAACATTTGCAAAATATTTTCGTAATAAATTAAAAGGTACATGTCGCAAAAGTTAAATTAAGAAATGAGAAAAAGTTAAAATAAAAATGAAGCAATTTTAAATGAAATGGGGAAAAAAAAAATCTAGCCCGGCCGAAATATGAGGCCTGATGACTGAGTAACTAGCACTCTGAGACTCGATGCCACAGGTTTCGGGTTCGAGTCCAAGCAGTTTGTAGTAGTTCAGAATCCACTTTAAACTGTACATCCCGGTCTAATATGATTGTTGGACGTAGGGCTGACAACCCTACCACGTAAAAGAAATATAAAAGAAAAAATTGAAACTCCTGTTTCCAAATCTGCCAGTAGGCTGACAGCCTTGGCCCACCCTGGGGCTGTTGCGCCAATAAAGGAGAATAAAGTGCAAATAAAAGAGTCAATTTTTTTTCTTTATATAATTAGAACATAAAATTAAAATTGGCTTGATTCGCGGATAGCCTCAAAAGACAAGTAGTTCTTTCAACAAGGAACAAATGGAAAAAAGGCATGCCTAGTGATGAATAATATTTTGATTGATGTATCGATAGCAGGGCTTTTATCTTATTATTATTATTTTATTAAAATTGCTTTTATCACTAATTACATCCAGATATTTAGCCCCGTTGGACCAAGTAATCGTAGCTAGTGAGGAGCTGAATAGGAAAATTATTTTCTAATAAAGAGCCAAGTTTTATCTGCATTAAGAAGAATTTTCCACTTGACAAGCCAGATTTCAAGGTTAGTGATGAAGAGTTTTAGTACAGAGATGAATATCATTAGATTGGATAGCAAATAGCTGTATCAGCACAGAGACAGAGATATACTTTATTGACCTGGGGGAATGAAAACATTGAAGACAATGTGACCGATAACTATACCTTGCAGGACACCTTTTTTTAATGAGTTTAGAATCAGTACTAATTAAATAAACACTCCTTGGCCACGAGATTGTATTTTATTCATTTATTTATTTTGAATAATTTCCATGATATATGTGTTGCTAAGATTAACGAATGGCCAATTATCAAGTCACTAGCTTCCAGTCAGTAAGCAGATTATTGTGTAAATTTTCTCAAAATAGTGTCTAAGGATGTTAGATTTTTGAAAGTTAGTTTAATCATAATTTATATTTACATTCCATTGATAAAATATATGGCCACATATTGTAAATTGAAATTCGTAAATCATTTCACTTTTGTCAAAAGTATTTTAAAGAAAAAAAAAATATCTGAGAAATATTTTCTTCAAAATACTTTAATTAAAAAAAAAAAAAAAAAAAAAAAAGAACTTGCCATATACCAACTGACTGATAATTTATTCAATTTACTAACATAATAACAATATATGATAATTATTTAATCAATTTGTTTATTTTAATAAAGTGTTTTAAAGAAATTTAGGTTCTTTGGTATCATTTCATGATAAAATTTAAATGAAATTAAAAACTTTTGTTATTTAGATTCATGTATGTGGGTTTTTAATCAATAACAACAAAAATTAATAACAATGTCCTGCATAAAAACACTATTTTAACCCATATATATTTATTATAAGTAATTTTAATCAAAAAGGGAAAAATTATTTAGATGACTTTAACAATATTAATTATTCTTATATGCAATATACAGATCAATTGCATATATTTTCAAAATGTCTTACAAATCTGCTAATTGATTGAAAACTTTTAATGTTATTTCTTTTCAAATAATTAAGGGCTATCTCTTAATTATTCTTATATGAATTATTGGTAAATTCAATATAAAATAAATATTGAATTGAATAAATAATGAAATAAATATTGAATTTAAATATATTATAAATTATTGGTAAATTCAATAATAAATCACATAAAAAATAATAAGAATGGTAAAAGCATTTCATTAAAATGTTAAAAAAAAAATTGTCAAATATTTATGTTTTGAATGTTTTGAATTTTGTCTGTGAATATTCTTCGCTAAAAGATTGATGAAAGAAAACTTCAATTAAATTATAAGTCAAAGGGCAACTAAAATTTTTATTAGGGCATTTAAAATTCTAATTATAGCTTGATCTCATTAAAAAAAAAAAAAAAAAAAAAAAAAACTTCACATATTTCTAAGTTTTTGTTTTGTTTCTTGTATCAAATATACACAGAATTCCTTTTTTTATTTTGCTATCGAATTAATATTTTGTTCTCACAGGACAGAAATAGAAACCTTTAATGAATCATTATTAAAATATTATTTAGACCATAAAGTATTTTAAAGCAACAGTCAATTGATAAGATTAAACCCCGATGCATTTACTATACAGATTAATAAGGTCGCCAAATGGAGCTTGGTAGGCAGCGGTGCTTACCTAATGGCGAGTTCTGTGTAGCGCTGATTGATGCGATCGGCGATGGCGCGCAGTCTGTTGGCGTCGTCGTGAGGACAGTCGGCGGCGATTTTGTGGGCGGTGCGGGTCACTCCTTCCACGGCGCCCTTCCACTGACCCACCTCGGCCTGCAGGACCTTTTAAAATCAAAATAATGATCCTTAACACAAAAGCTTCAACATTGCATTCAAGACATGCATTGTAAATTTATTAAGTTATTAATAAACATGTAAATTTTAAAAATTTATAATATTTGTACATAAGGATTATAAAAACCCTTTCAGAACAATGACATATAGAAAACACAACATACACCTATAACTAAAAGCAACAAATTCTTATGTTGCTTTTGATGTTTATGGTTTATTACTATTAAAATAATAGGTATTGTTTTGGACAGCGGGGATTCATTTTCTTGATCACTTTTTTCGCGTTCTTTGATCAGTTTTTCGTTTCCTTGACCATTTTCAATGTTTTTTAATAACCCTTTTGTTGCTAATGAGTATTATTATTATTGTAATTATAGGTATTGTTTTGTTTTGGTTTGGCGCTGTACGGTCATCTTGTGCACACGTTAGGTTAAACAGACCGGGACCTACGGTTTAAAATGGATTCCGAACCACTACAAACATCCATGCCACCGCTGGGACTCGAACCCGAAACATGTGGTACCGAGCTCCAGAGCGCTAGCCACTCGGCCATCAGGCCCCAGGTATTGCTTTGGAGAGCGGGGTTTTCATTTCCTTGATAACTTTTTTCGTGTTCCTTAATGATTTTTTCGTTTCCTTGACCACTTTTTTCTTAATAATCTTTTGTTGATTTTTTAATTAAAATTATTTTAATTGAAAAAATAAATTAATAGTTTAAAAAAACTAAAAAATACGCTTTTAGAGTTAATCAAACTAAAAAGTAAAAAATAATTGTTAACGTAAGAATAAAATGACTGACGAGAAAATGAATGTCACTGTTCTAAAAGCGTGGGGTACTTTGTATGACATTTTTAAACTAACTCTGCATTTCGGAATGAAACTAGTGAAAAATTATAACGATTGATATCGAGCACCCCACGCTTTTAGAACAGTGACATTCATTTTCTCGTCAGTCATTTTATTCTTACGTTAACAATTATTTTTTACTTTTTAGTTTGATTAACTCTAAAAGCGTATTTTTTAGTTTTTTTAAACTATTAATTTATTTTTTACTTTTTAGTCTGATTAACTCTACAAGCGTGTTTTTTTTTTAGTTTTTTTTAAAGTACCTTTACATACTTTTTACCCACCGAAATTTTCGGCCAATAGGAAGAGCGCAATTCGACATGACCGCACTCCTATGCCTTTGAGATCCGTCTCTTTTTAGCCACCGAAATTTTCGACCAATAGGAAGAGCGCAATTCGATCGCGGATATTACTGAATTTCTACCCGGGGTGAAAGACAGCTGGGCAACGGGCATACCGGTTACGGAGTTCCTTGGTGGTTTTAAGCATCACAAAACCTCCACATCTTAAATTAATTAAAACATTAGCATAAATTGTAGTTTCTTAAATTAATGAATAGGAATAATTAAAAATAAATAAATGTATTTAAAATTTAGGAAAAACATCTCCTGCTTGAGAACAATTAAAGCAGGAGATCGAAAAAGCTAAAGCTATCGGTACAATTAGGTGTCCGTTGACGATGCCCAAAAATAAAAAGGTTAAAGTTAAAATGAGAATTTTAAGATAAAAGTAAAATAAAACAAAAGGAATTATTAAGATTAAACAAAATACTTATACAAAATAGGTAGGTTTTGATCAGTTGACGGACTCGCCAGTAGATGGCGCCATCTGTCCCAAAATCAAGCCCAAACAGTGAGTTACATACAAACATACAGGTAAAACTAATAAAAGCGTATTAATGAAAAAATCTTGAAAAACTGATTACATTTTGTTTTAGGTAATAACAGTTCTTTGTAAATAGTGTCGTGTTAAAACTGATGAATAGATTGTTATTTTGAAAAAAAAATTTACATTTTTTAATTCAATTAATTTACTTTAAAATTCTTCAAAATATAACAAAAATGCATCAAGCGAACTACCAAATTCCGTAGGAAAATGTAAAGAACTGTTATGTTCTTAATGTCTCTCTTTTTTTTTCTCTCTATGTAATTTACCATTCATGTTCAACAGCTACAATTGTAATATTATTTTAACTATTGTATATTTATTGTTTTCCAATTTATTACTTTTTTTTCTAAGTTTTAATAGACAAAATACCAGTGAACTGGAATGAATACTACGCATTGAATGCAATGAACTTGATCTCTTATTTACCTATTAAACTATTTTAATTGTATTATTATTTCAACTTGCTTAATATGGTTTAATGGGGGCCTGATGACCGAGGACTAGTGCTTTGGCGCTCGGTGCCACAAGTTTAGGGTTCGAGTTCCGGCGGGGCCATGGACGTTTGTAGTGGTTCAGAATTCCACTTTAAACCATAGGTCCCAATCTAAAATTACTATAAAACGTTGAGCATAGGGCTGACAATCCTATCTCGTAAAAAAAAAAAATATCTCCTATCTCGAAATCTGCCAGTAGGCAGACGACCTTGGCCCTAAACCTTAGGGCTGTAGCGCCAATGAAGATCACGACTTACTGTTATTTTTAATATATATTTATAGATAATGAATGTAGAAAGAATATATTTTAGTAAATAAAATATCATACGATCTAACTTTCCATTCTTTATATATTTATTTATTGATAAGCATGAATTTTAGTCATTTTATTAATATAAATACTTTATGCAGTAAGTATAAAATGGAAAGCAAAGACACAATTTTCATGTTAGTAATAATCTAGTAATGCTTATATATATTTTTTACAGAAATCGAAAGAAAAAAAACTATATTCAAGTTATTTATATTTAAAATAAAATTAACATACATTTATAACAGAGATAAATGATAAAAAACATGACTTTTATAGTTATTTTCAAGAAAATAACTCTTAAGCAAGTATTTTAACAATAATAATAATAATTATTATTATTAAATTTATTGTATCTAATTAATTTATTGTATACGGGCTAAAATTATAGACACGAAATAATTCTTTCATTATTGAATAACTCGTTAGGTAATCGTATATCATGAAAAATTCGGAAAAAAAAAAATCGTTGTAGTAGTAATTCTTTTTTTAAAAGCACACACTTTAAGAATGCTATCGAAAATCAATGAAAACAGAGAAGTTATTTAATAGTAGCTACGTTTGAGATCAATTATTTCCATAGATTTATTTTCCTTTTTTTTTTTTTTTTTTTTTTTTCCTCCTATATAAATAAATAATCCAACAGCAGAGGGAAGGATATGTTTTGCCATATAATTTAATTTGTACAGTTCATATAAAAATACTGATATGCCTTAATTGAATCTTCCTTTTAATATTCTCATTTTTAAAATTTAAGATTCATATATGTGGATCTTATTTTTTTGTAAATTTATAAAAGAACTTGAATCTTTAAATTGAATTATTTTTTAAAAAATAAATCGTTCTGGGAGCTCATAGAAAGCATCGGTAATTTAAATTCAATTCCATGTTCTGATAACAGTAAGCGGTCAACCTAAGTAATTAACTGATATTTACTGGTCATTTAAATCTGATTACTTCGTTGCAAAGGTTTGGTTTGGTTTGTCGCTCTACGGTCATCTTGTACACACTTTGGGAAAATTTAGGTAATATTCAAATCCAGTTATATATATATATATCTTTAAAAAAAAAGAAAGAAAAAAAAAGGACCAGACCAAGTAGGTAAACAGCATTTTTTTATATGTACTATTTTATTTCATTTAAAACTAATTTTTTTTTTTTCTAATGCAGCTTGCAAACACTTAGACAGTTGTCTTAAATGCCTTAAGGCACGCGCAGCACCGTACTCACTTAGCACTACTCAGGAGGTGCGTGTAGCTTGAAAATAAGCTACGGACGAGGAGTAACAGTACACCAAGCAACGCTCTACGATCCTATTAGACCGGGACCTACAGTTTAAAGTGGATTCCGAATCTCTACAAACATCCATGGCACCGCCGGGACTCGAACCCGAAACCTGTGGTACCGAGCGCCAGAGCGCTATCCACTCGGCCATTCAGGCCCCTAGTTACAAAGGAAAAATGTACGGAATGAAAAGACAAATGGATATTATTATTATTATTATTAGTAAGTTTTTTTTTTTTTTTTTTTTTTTTTTTTTTTTTTGTAAATTTAAAAGAAAGAGAATCTTGTATTATTTTTTTAAAAAATAAATCGTTCTGGCACAGGCTAATAAAAGACAAAGCATCGGCAATTTAAATTCAATTCTATAATCTGATAACAATAAGCGGTCAACCTAAGTAATTAACTGATATTTATCAGCCATTTAAATATGATTGCTTCATTGCAAAAGAAAAAGGTATGGAATGAAAAGACGAATGGATATTCTTTTATTTATTTATTTATTTGTAAATTTAAAAGAAAATAAATCTTAAATTTAATTATTTTTTTAAAAATAAATAGTTCTGGGAGTAGCTAATAAAACACAAAGCGTCAGTAATTTAAATTCAATTCCATAATCTGATAACAGTAAGCGGTCAATCTAAATAATTTACTGATATTTACTGGCCATTTAAAATCTGATTGCTTCATTGCAAAAGAAAAATGTGCAGAGTGAAAAGACGCAAAAAATCTTTCCAAAAATAACGAGTAACGGACATTCGCTTATCAGTTAATGATGCTAAGGGATAAAACCAAATAAACAACTTGAAAGTGATTAGATAAAAGAGAGAATGCGGCTTTTGTCCGCTTCTTATCTTAAATGAGTGAAGAATATGAGTGTAATGCGGTTATTTCTGAAACAGCGAACTCAAAAAGACAGAGAGAAAAAAAGTTATTTTATTTCCCTTCTAAAAGGAACACTTTTTTACCGAGAAAAAATATTCATTTTAATTTTTAATCTGCATGAAATATACGCACACGCAAGTTCCCAAAGTCTCCTAATTTAATATCCGATACTGCATTTGTTAATTATTCATGGCTAATTTAATAATGTAGTGGCTCATTTTTATAACTATTCATTTCTTCCGTGCAATACCAAAAAATAATATAAATTATTTATGAATACGAAATATTCTTGTTCGGTTGTCAATGATACGAAGAGTATATTTATGTTTAAAACGTTTGTTAGTGTTTAATAGAATGTACAAAATATATTAATTAACATTTAACAGACAATAAGCATGAACCATCGATTTAAAGGGCATTATTTCAACAAGAAATTGTTTGCGAAGCGTCGAAAGTTAGTATTTACAATGCAAGAAAAATCAATAACTATTATAGTCTGCTTTAGTAAAACTCGTAGCAAAAAATATTGTTATTAATTGTCAACACCATGAGATAAAATACTTCAAAGAACGTAAAACATCGATTTCGTGCATGATTTAGAATGATGAACCATGTACCAAAAGGGTTCAAAAAATTATAGTATAAAAGAAGGGTTTTATGCTTATATATATGTATATGTATATATATATATATATAATTTCAAGGGATAATTAATAATTCACTAGGTTTTATTTTTTTACCGCTAGCATGAGTGACAACTAAAGACTTGCTAAAAAAAATGCAACATTAATATTGTATTTGGATGTTAAGTAATGTCTAAAGACATTAGAGAGTTTTTGCATACTGTATTTTGGACGTCCGTTAGTGTTTTCTCCCTAGCGCGCATGTTCATAGGAAACATTATTACAGATACGCATGCGCAATTTCCTATGAGCATGAGCGCTAGGGAGAAAAAGCTAACGGACGTCCAAAATGCGGTATGCAAAAACTCTCTATTATAAAGTAGTTGCATTATTAATTAACTCTTAATTTCGCTTTGTTATTATTGTGACTAATCCTCAGTGTAACGCGGAACCGATACCCCATTAGTCTACTCATAGATAGACGGAAGGGGGAGGGGCAGTTTCTGTTGTGATGGAGCATCCATAAGCAGAAGTCTAACTTTGTTCCATGTCGCTGAAGAAGGAAGGCAGTGCATTCCGGGAGTACTTTCAGGGGTAATTACTCAGCATGCGTGTATCGTATGGGAGAAACACCGGAAAACTCCCATCAGATAGTCCGACTGACGACGCAAGATGCTGAAAATTACAAACGCTATTGATCCCTCCTCTTTTTTGAAACAGTGTCTACAACAATGCCATGCCAGCGGAATAAACATCAGCCCTAATGCTCATCAGCGGTGCACAATACCACTGAGCCACGAGTCGGGCTAATTTAGCCTTTTAATATTTAAATATACACGCAGTAATAAACAATTTAATGTTCTTTAATATCAATTAAAATAATATTTTTGTTTTCGTTTGAAACAGGAATGCAACTCATGGAAAATACTGAATGGGATCACACACAAAGAAACACAGATCAAAAGTGGAAATAAAAAGGGGGGGGAATCGTTTGGTTTGTCGCTCTACGATCATTTTTTGCACACTTTAGGCTAATTAGACCGGGATTCCGAAACACCACTACTACTACACCACCTCACTGTGCTTAGCGCTGAGTTGCCCCTTTACAGTTTGGGAATGATGCGGGTGAAAAGTCAGATTGGGCTCTGTGACATTTTAAGGTCCTATGAGACCGGGACCTACTGCTTAAAGTGGATTCCACACCACTGCAAACATCCATGGCACCGCCGGGACTCGAACCCGAAACCTGTAGTACCGAGCGCCAGAGCGCTAGCCACTCGGCCATCAGGACCATAAATTCCGAACCACTAACAAACATCCGTGCCACAGCTAGGATCCGAACCTGAAATCCGTGGTACCAAACAGCGCTAGCCTATTGGCCATCACGCCGCCAAAAAAAGAGGGGGGCACAAATTGCATCAGAGTTTTATGTCAACTCTGCAATGACACTGGAGTGCATTCCTGTAGCAAACAAAGCCTTGTTTTTATATGCATTATTACTAAATGATGTATTGTTGTATGTATTAATATAAATTGTGAACTACTTATTGTCAATGGAGTCGGAATCCCCATAAGAGAAAGATTACCTGCCTCATGGAACATCCCTAAAGGCAGTATCTGAGTAAGTTCTCGTCCTTCTAAACAAATCCAATAGAATAACTTTCCGTCTAAGAAAATTACTTATGGCACAAGGATAATAATGGTGTTGTTGTTGCTGTGACTAATCCTCAATGTCCTGAGTACGAGACTGACAACCCATGAGTGATGTACTTATGGATGGAGGGAAAGGGGCAGCTTCTGTTGTGATGGAGCACCCGTAGGTAGAAGTCTGACTATTGTTCCGTGACTTTCTTACAGTCATATGAGACGGGGACCTACGGCTAAAAAGTGGATTCCGAACCACTACAAACATTCATGGCACCGCCGGAACTCCAACCCGAAACCTGTGGTACCGAGCGCCAGAGCGCTAGCCACTCGACTATTCAGGCTCTCAGACAGGTGTAAATATGGTAACTTTCGATCCGGTTGATTTGTGGGTTCTCGAACTGAGTTCTTTCCCTTTTAACGTTAACTAGCAGGCTCCGGCACTACCACTTCGTTTTAAAAAGTGATACAAAGTTTTCCTTTGGAATACCATAAACTCCAATAATCAAATCAGTATTCGCTCGAATCCATAAAATGAATTCCTCCCGAATCAAAATATGCACAGCATATCAATAGCAGCACGGTGCGTTTAAATATGTAAGGCGGCCTAATCCGATTTCTTCAAGGGTAATTTGAAAAACGCTAATGGCACTTTTTGGGAGTAAGCAGCTTTGAGAGTGAATCACACCATAAGATAAATTAATAATAATTTCATAAGATTTCGTGTAATGAGCTTCCAGCGGCGTTTAAATCGTTAGTTCTGCAATCCTCCTTCCCCCCATTTGGCTAATTATTGGAGATGAGAAAGCTTTCACGGGTAAGATGCTTCCGCTAAGCACCAATTAAAATAAATAACGAAAGGAGAGAGCTATGCTCCGGAGTGAAAAAATAAAAATAAATTCGGAGTTCGGTCTACATTTTCAATTGTTGGAATTCTTCCTTCAAAATAAATCGGAATTTTAAGAATAATCATTCTTAGAATTATTATAAGACTGTAAAAAGAAATTTAAAAAAAGAATTTTCTTATTTTGGTTTAAACTGAATGATTTTTATTAAGAAACAATATTTTATTACGAAATATTTATGCCAAAGAATTATATTTTATTAAGAAACAATATTTTATACGATTATATTTATGCACGAAAATTTAGGTAATATTTAAATCCAAACGGAAGTATTGGATTTTTACTTATTATTTAAAAAAAATAAACAAAATGTTTATACATATAAATACTTAAAAAAAAAAAAGAAAGAATCACATCAAGTTGAGGAAAAACAGTTTTCATTTAGATGTACTATTTTATTTCATTTTTATTATTATGCAACTCGAATTAAATACGGAATGAATAAAAAAACAAATAAAAAGAACGGAAGAGGCTTTAAATTAATTTTCTTCGCCCCCCCTCCCCAATGCTACTCTCATTTAAAATAATTTGTTTTTGCAAACAATTCACTGTGCATGACTACTGTAATAGTTGGCAAATGTCTAGAGAAATTCATCAATTTGTTGATCTCTCCACTAAGAATATTGACATTTGTCTCGTACAGAAGAGATATCGTCTTAGAAATTCGATAAAAGTAATTTGTTATTTGTGTTGCAAATAAGAAAAAATTAGGCTATTCCAATCTTTGCAATAATTCGATAAAAGAAAAGCACGTCACCAAAGGACACGCCAACCATTTTCATTTGGCCTAATTAAGTGAAAATCATAATCAATCTTAAGCATCTCCTTTTGAAGCAGTTGCAATCCAATTTTCGCCAATGATTTTTTGGCATGATTTTTAGGGGGGGGACCCTCACTTAAGGCATTCTCAACTATTTTTCATGCTATCATTTTATATTCTTTCGTAGTGGATTAAGAGGGGCCTCAATGGCCGAGTGTCTAGCGCTCTGGGGCTTGGTGCCACAGGTTTCGGATTCGAGTCCCGGCCGTACCATAGATGTTTGCAGTGATTCGAAATCCACTTTAAGCCTTAGGTCGCGGTCTCATATGACTGTAGAGCGTCACGGAGCCCAGTCAGACTTCTGATCTACATCATTCCCAAACTGTATAGGGGTAATTCAGCTCTAGGCATAGTGATATGGTGTGGTCTACAAGTAGTAGTGGTAGTGCATCAAGGACAGTCGTTGATGAGATCCTTGATGAATTCAAAGATCTTTTACTGATGAACATTACCAAATGAGAATTTCTTACCTAAAAACATTACTTAGTTAATGTGTATGAAAAGAATTATGTAATTAACGAACATTACACTGAAGTGACAAAAGTCATGGGATACCTCTTAATATCGTGTCGGCCCTCCTTTCGCCCGGCGAAGTGCAACAACTCGACGTGGCATGGACTCAACAAGTCGTTGGAAGTCTTCTGCAGGAATATTGAGCCATGCTGTCTCGATAGACGTCCATAATTGTGAAAGCGTTGATGGTGCAGGATTTTGGGCACGAACAGACCTCTCGATGATGTCCCATAAATGCTCGATGGGATTCATGTCGGGCGATCTAGGTGACCAGATCATTCGTTGGAATTGTCCAGAATGTTCTTCAAACCAATCGCGAACAGTTGTGGCCCGGTGACATGGCGCATTGTCATCCATGAAAATCCCATCGCTGTTTGGGTACATGAAGTCCATGAATGGCTACAAGTGATCTCCAAGTAGCTGAACATAAGCATTTCCAGTCAATGTTCGGTCCAGTCGCACCAGAGGACCAAGTGCATGCCATGAAAAAACAGCCCACACCATTACGGAGCCACCACCAGCTTGAACAGTGCCTTTGCTGACAGTTTGGGTCCATGGCTTCGTGGGGTCTGCGCCACACTCGAACCCTACCATCAGCTGTTACCAACTGAAATCGTGACTCATCGGACCAGGCCACGGTTTTCCATTCATCTAGGGACCAACCGATATGCTCACGTGCCCACGAGAGTCGCTGCAAGCGATGTCGTTCTGTCAGTAAAGGCACTCGAGTCGGTCTTCTGCTGGAATAGCCCAAGAAAGCCAAATTTCTCCGCACAGTTTTAACAAACAAGTCCCTTGTACGTCCCACATTGATTTCTGCGGTTATTTGACGCAGTGTTGCTTGTCTGTTAGAATTTACGACTCTTTGCAGACGTCGCCGGTCTCGGTCGTTAAGTGCAGGCGGTCGACCACTGCGCTGTCCATGGTGGGATGTTATGCCTGAAATTTCATACTCTCGGCACACTCTTGACACAGTGGTTCTGGGAATGTTGAATTCCCTGACGATTTCCGAAATGGCATGACCCATGCGTCTAGCTCCAACTAACATTCCGCGTTCAAAGTCTGTTAATTCCCGTCGTGCGGTCATCATCACGTCAAAACCTCTTCACATGAATAACTTGAACAGAAATGAAAGCTCTGCGAAAGCACTGCGCATTTATACCTGTTCTACGCGATACTACTGCCATCTGAAAATTTGGATATTGCTATCCCATGACTTTTGTCACTTCAGTGTATTTCAATTACCAAGGTGCGCTTAAAAAAAAACAGCTTTATAATTTTACTGGTCAAATTGCGTTTGAGCAGGCATTCATCTTTCTCCACACTAAAAAGTACAATGTTGCAGAAATTTATCGAGAATTTTATTTTTCTAGTAAGTTTTTATGGAAAATGAATATTCCACTTATAATAACAAGAAAAGAAAATATGGCAATAGGGCAGGTCCCTGTACAGCCCATACTTTCTATTGGTAATGTTTGGATCACCCTCTATAATACCGACCTCTCACCCAGTAACTTACGTTTTCATTTATCTGAAGAGGCGTCATGCTTCCCAACATTTTTGCCAACAAAGAAATGTTAAAATTGATGACAGATCCTACAGAATTAAATATACAGGACCTAAAAAAAAAGCTTGTCCATTGATATCAAAACAGTAATACAATATAAACAGTGATGATTCTATAAATGTACATATTCTGATCATTTTCTCACATAGCTATACCATTCATGTGTTATGATATCACTGGACAAGTGATATCATAGCACATGGATAGTATAACTACGTGGGAAAATGATCAAGATATGAACGTTTATAGAATTTTTAATGATTTTTTTTTCTCTCTCTTGTTTATTTTTGCAATATCAGTCAGCATTTTTGCTTGAAACGCATCTCATATTATTCAGACTCATAATGAACGAATCAAGAAAACCACGAGGTAGGTCCCTGAAGAGAGTAACTCACTTTCTGCTCCTTGAGCTGCGCCTCCAGGATGTCTAGGGTCTGCCCGACGGGCGGCATGCGTTCGAGGCGCGCCTGCAGCCTGGCGAGCCAGGCGTCCACGTCCCTCCGCCTCTCCTCGAAGCTGCGTCCGTCCGCCAGCATGCCTTCCAGCTGGCGCTTGCGCTGCATCGCCCCCTCCCGCACCTCCTCCCACTCAGAGTGTAGATGCAGTGCTGAAATAGAAAACACACACAATCAGCATGGACGCTTCAAAACCAAATATAATGTTTGTTTATCCTTTTATTAACAAAAATTTCCCCCTTTCACTTGAAAATAAACTAATAATTTACATGTACTATATGTGGCCCGTTATTACTTATGCTAGCCCGGTTCGGGGTTCTGCAGCAAGGTACCGCATTAATTATATTAATAGATTAGAAAATAAGATTCTCCATGGTACTTAAGAAATGATGACATTCGTCACAGTCTTGACCACCCTTCTATTCAAAATTTTATGTTCAAACTTGCAGGCAATTTTTATGCAAATCTTGAACATATTCCGAATGAGGAAATTCGTAATCTTCCGAGATACGATTTCACTCTACCGGAAATTGCTAAACGCCCTAGGGCCGTTCTTAATCATCTTCATTTGTCCTAGACGAACTGGCTCAGTTGTCACGCGCGTTGTTCTTACTGTCTTTTAGGCAGCGAGTTCGACCATGGCCTGATCCTTTAGTCATCGTTTCTAGCAGCGGTTCCTTCATTTTGTAGTGTTTTGTCTTTTATTTTCATTTTTTTCTACATTTTTTTTAATTTTAAATTCTTGCTTTTTAATTTTTTTTTTTTTTTTTTTTTTTAACTTTGGGGACTTAAAACTTTTGCTCACTTGCTGTAATATTCTTAACCAATATATTTGCTCTCTATCAATGTATTATATTCTAATAAGCCAGGTGTTTTAGGCCCTACTGGGGCCAAGGAGCACCGAAAAACAAGGACTGACTGACTGACTTGCACATTGCCTCCTCTCCCACTCAATCGTCGGCTCAAGTCATGGGAGATTGAAAGCAATACGGACAACAAATCGATTGTTTCGCATGTCCTCCAGACACTTTGCGTTTACTAGCCATTTGGTGGCTGGCCAAAACAATCAGCTTATTGGCCAGCCACTATAAGCAGATATTTTATGTAAAAAAAATGAGCATAAAATAAAGCTTATTTTTGCATTTATCAAGTGTTATTTTGATATTCTTATTTATTAATAATGCATCTTTTTTTAAAAGTATCAATGTCCACTCTATTGAACATTACAAAATCATAGTTCCTTTGGAAAAGTATTATACAAAAAGAAAAGCATGGACACAATCAGCATGGATGCTCCGCACATTGCCTCTCCCACTCAATCGTCGCTTCAAGTCATGAGCAGGTGAAAGCAATACGGACAACAAATCGATTGTTTCGTATGTCCTCCAGACATTGGCCACTTGGTGGTTGGCCAAAAGAATCAGCTTATTGGCCAGCCACTATAAGCAGGTATTTTATGTAAAATAAGTAATATAAAAAATAAAAAAAATTAAAGTCAATTCCTACTTTTTTTTCACTCTATTGCAGAAAAGTCTTTTATAAATAATTTTCATTCATTTTTTTTTACAGTTTATCTGGCGCCATCTATTGGTAGATACATGCAACTTAAATCTAAAAAAAAACTAAAATTAATGAATTAAATTTAATCAATGAATTAATACTTGAAAAAGCAGTATTAACATCCAGTGTCATACACTACTAGTTCAAAAAAAATGTGTTCGAACTCGAGTGGATGAATAAAAAGTATTTTATGAACGATTGAAAATTTGAACAAGATTATATATATAGGGAGAGTGTGAACGAATAGAAGGAATTGAATTAATAGAAGGAATTGTGTGAACACACACACACAATCGGCATAGAAGCTCCGCACATTGCCTCCTCTCCCACTCAATCGTCGGCTCAAGTCATGAGAGATTGAAAGCAATAAGGACAACAAATCGATTGTTTCGTATGTCCTCCAGACACTGGCCATTTGGTGGTTGGCTAAAACAGTCA
The DNA here is from genome assembly GCA_021605075.1 of Caerostris darwini. Taxonomy (NCBI): domain Eukaryota; kingdom Metazoa; phylum Arthropoda; class Arachnida; order Araneae; family Araneidae; genus Caerostris; species Caerostris darwini. The sequence goes on from BPLQ01005843.1 coordinate 42,191, forward strand.
GCTCATTGGCCAGCCACAATAAATATGTAATTCATTTTTAAAACCATAAAATAAAACTTAATTTTGCATTTAAAAAGTGTTTAGATAGTATTCTTATTTATTAATAATACCTGTTTTTAAAAGTATCAATGACCATTATACTTAACATGACAAAATCATGGCACCTTTTGAAAAATGATTGTACAAAAAAAAAGGGTCAAAAAATTGTTTTTATTTATCCTTCTTAAAAAGGATGTAGATTTCAAATTTGATAAAAATTGATTTAAAAAAAAACATTGGTTCAATCTCAAGAATATTTGAGAGTTGAAAAACTTGAGTCATCCATCAAATGTATATTACATCTATATATAAAGGCATCACAAACTTCAACGTATTCTTTGAAATTGTAAGTCCTTATTATTATAAAATATACAAGATATTGTTTACTAAAGGACACTTTACTAATATCTTTGAACTATTCTTAAATTTGAAAAGTATAAGCATTTTTATAACAATTTTTTTAGAGAGATCAATTTATTCCACAATTGTGCCTAATTACATTTTACACATCATCACCATAATTTAATTATTAATTTATTTCATTCCTCACAATTTTAATTTCCAATTAATTAAAATTGTGATGTATACTATTCTTTAACAAACACAGAGACATAGATATCAAAATGGAAGCTATTAGTAATAACCCTTAGAACCATATATATTTCTCTCTCATTCTTTAACATTAACAGATTTCGATTAGTAAGGATGAGCCCATTAATAAATTTCCGATTATCAAAATAAATAAACTTAATATTTTAATCTACCTTTAATATTTCACACATTGGTATGAAAATGTGCTTTTACAAATTAAGTTATTTTTCCATTATAATTACTTTATGCTTAATTATAATTTAAAGTAATGAATAAATCTATGTGTTCATTACACTAGATAAGAAATCACTAGCAAATGTTTGAAAAGAGTCGATTCTTATATAAGTAAAATGTTAGGCATCAATGATCCCATAACAAAATATAATGATAAATAGCTGGAATAATACTATAATTCAGATTACTACATTGCTATAACTCATAGCGGTGGTGAGTTTTTTTAAGCACACTAGCTAGCTTAGAACATAGTAAATAAATCCCAGTTGAAAGCAGGCCAATTTATCTACAATAAAAATACATTTTTAACGTTGATAAGAATGATAATAAATAAACAAATAAACCACACACAAAAAAAAATAAAAAGGAAGGAAAAAAAATCTCTCTTCGGTGGCTGTCTTTGCCACAGACTTCTCCAACATCCCACACCCGTTCAGATATTTGTCTTCCTTTGCCAGTCTTCGCCATATGAAAGCAAGATTCATAGCCCGACTGGCCGCTTTAAAACCTTCCATCATCGATCCAGAACTTATTTTCTTTGAAGAAGAAGAAGAAGATGAGAAAGAAAAAAAAAGGGGGTCCACGTGTTGGTTATTCCCATTTGTGGAAGCTAACCGCGTTCCGAGCATCATATACTTTAAGTGACAAAAACGCTTTGGACGCTTTCCAAATCGCTTTCGAATTCCAGAAAACCAACACTGGGACTCGTAAAAGAAAGAAAAATTCCGAGGACTCAAAATTTATACCATTTATTTGCAGATGGCCATCGTAGGACGGGGAGGGTTATGGAACGCATTGGCCCTGGCGTGGAACAAATATTCTCAACCATATTATCTGCAGGAAAAGCTGCCATCAGTGTTCGATTTTCATTCTTTTAAGTTCCCTTTTTACTGGCAAAAGAATGCAATGTTTTTGATTTAAAAAAAATTGATAACTGTGTTATTTATTTTCAATAATTTTAAAAATTAAAATTAAAAATATTTGAGTGTGGGTGTTCCACATGTAAATTTATAAGTTACTGATATATAAAACTCCCGTGTCTATTTTCTGCTGTAAAAATTTACAATGCAGTTTTTAAGAGAAAGGGCAAAAAAAAATGTCACATAACATCCGGTGTATGAAAAATAGGCTTTAATTTAAACAGGAACAACAGCAATTACATTTTTAAGATGTAAACATAAAAAGATGCACAAAATGATCACCATGCATATCAAAGCATTTATGCACCGTTCACTGCCCACGATTCAATATAGTGTTCACAAAAGTGGTGACAGAATGCAGGCGAGCAATCAAGTCCCGCTCCGTAGTAACTGGGTTCAATTTACCAATTCTTACAGCTGTTCCCAACAGAAAAAATTACAGAGGTGTCGGATTTGTCCATGCAAACGGATATGCATTATCAAAATTCCGCGGTCTTGGTATTTCATATCCAACCAATTATGTACAGACAACTTGGAATGGCATGTGATCCATCATGTAGAAAACTATACCACATATATTTATATAAAGGTATGCCATGCAGGCAACATGGAGGAGAAATACCAAGTATGAATGTCCCGAGAGCCGTTAAAGAAACAGAAATACTCCAGCCAGAATGCTAACCCAAACATTGGCACACCAAATGACTTGATATTTTCGCGGGCGGATTGAGTGGGGATTAGATGCTGACCATGAGACTCCATCACGTGTAAAGAAATGCTTCAACTATTCGCATATGTGTAAAGAAATCGTTTCTGGCTTCATTTTGTTACAATAGCCATTTAAAAAAAGCGGTTTTATTGTTGAAAGTTATTGGGTAGCAGTCCTTGCAAGATTGTAGCGACACGGTTTTATCCTCTCTTCCATTAATACCCTATAAAACCTATAATACACAACAATACATACAATAACAACTCCAACAACACTCCTACTACTACATATACGACAAACCACTCTTATTCACATTAAACTGCTTGGCTATTGGACTTGTCTTCAATTGTTGATTTGCTTCAACCAGTTGCAATAACATATTTTACCGTTATAACAATTTAACCATTTTTTACAATAATGCGTTTTTTTTTACAATAATAATTTTTTTAAATAATGTTAATTTCACCAATATTGTGAGTGGTACATCAACACATCTATTGGGTTCCGGCGGATGACACTGGAATCTATGGAATGAACTGCGGATGGCATTAAGCAGGATGAGGCAATGGTGAATAACGTGAGGCATACTTTGCAGTTTGTACTGTACTGGCCATTACTCTGACCATCGCAAAATTAAAGAACGAAATACATTATCCCTATACGAAGATTATATTGCAAGTTTCTCTGTAAAGAAGTTTCTCCTTCACAAATCTAGGGGTAGAATTTCTTTTTCTTAAATATTTTAATTTCTCACCCATTCTACGGTTTCACATGATTCTAATGAAGCTTATTTTACGTGCAATGAATGTGACGTCATATTTTTTCGAAAACAATGTGTCGCTAAGTGTTTTATGTAATCTGAACGAAGGTTCTCGTTGGATTACGTGGTTTATAACGGAATGGACTGTTTTATGAGAAAAAAAATTAAATAGATTAAATGATTGAATATTATAACACAAAAGCAAATCGCATATATTTCAATTAAAATCAATAAGGTAGATAAAGTAACGCATTTGAGAAAACTTATAGCTTTGATGCCACAAATATTTACTAAATTAATGAACAATGTTACTTATAAGTGCTTCTTGTTCCTAAAGATGCACAGAATTCTTAACAGTTTTTGTATGTAAACATCACGTTTTGACTGATGCTGATTTAAATTATTTTTAAGTTGTAATCTTTCTAACGCAAGAGCAAAATTTTAGAAAGATAAAAGTTAAATAAATTTAAGTATTTAATTAGAAATACATTTTAATTTAGGTTTTATTTAATAAAATACATTTACAGATAATAAAAAAATTTTAATCGTAAACATCGCAAGAACTAAAATATAAATACATATATATCTACAATGCCTTTATAAAGAATAATACTGTAATAACTATTTGAATGTCATTAATTTATAAATATCTCAAAATTATTTTACATTTGCTTCTCTAATTTAATGTAATAGCGGGAAATAATTCATTTCAAAACAAAATTCTGCTTTATTTTTACATTTTTTTTTTATATTTGATCTGAACCAGCTATCCATCATAAAATGTGTAAATTTAGAAGTTCACTGCGAAACCTCTGCCTTCCCTTAATTTTTATTTTTCTACCCGGAATAAAAAGTAAACCGATTTTACAAAGGATCCCACACAAAACCGAAACCCTTTTCTAAAAAAAAAATATATATATTTACAAAAACTAATAAAAATCTGCAGAAGGCTTGCAAGTTACCATTCTCTTCTCCAAGAACACCATGATTCAGTTCCGAGATAAATGAAGTAAATTTTTAGCAAAACGGGGGTGATAAAATAAATGCCGTCGACAGATACGCGAAAGGGTCCGTTTACTAACAGTCAGCGAGGAAAAGTTCCATCTGGCGCAGGAAGCAGCTGGTTTTCTGCTGCTTATTAAAGAAAACAGCAGCTTTTCCTCTCTCTGGACACTGATCCATTATTATGGCTCCAGATCCAATAACAGGCAAGTGCCAATTTCCCGAAATGCCAGTTCCTTCTGTCCAATTAAGTCTGTAAATTTGTTACTTTTCGCATTTATAAAATACCTGAATTGAAAAGCAAATTTAAAATTTTGAATTAGTTAGTCACTGAATAATGTATAATGAATATTCAAATGTATTTTTTGGTTTAAACAAATGGCTTTATTCGCATTCATTAAAAATAAATGTTTTTCGTTCATTAAAAATAAATCCTAACATTAATAAAAAGTCTTCATCTTGACATTCATTAAAAAAATAAATGAATTGGCTCAATTCGTGTCATTAAAAATACCTTTATGCAACAATATTACGTATTTTAAAAATTTCATAAGATAAATAACCCGCATACCGGAATTGAATTAAATGCAGCATTCAACTTAGTATAGGTTAAAATTCGCATTTAACCTAAAAGCTAAGATAATAATAGCTTTCATTCAAAGTAATTAGCATTCAAGCCAATTCATAAGTGAGTCTAACCATTTAATTGTAATAATGAACCTATTCATTAGCAGAAAAAACCTGTTGTATGATAAACAAATCACCTCTGCCTAAATTACTGTGATATCTACAATTCTCCTTTTGAATGTTACTATCATTGTGTGCGTGTGTGTGAAAGATGTAATAACTTTTTAACGTATATACTTTCGATTACTTATTTTTAAAAGGGGTTATTTTGCTTTAAAGGACAAAAAAGTGCATAACATCCTGGATTATTACAGAACTCTATTATAAACTACAGAACATCCAGAACTGTCAAAAGAAAATTTGCAAGATTATTATAAGCAATTATATTATTTTGGTTAACTTACATATGCCCTACTACTAAATCAATTTAAATATAAGTATGTCCTTTTCAAACAAACTTACTTCATCGATAAATTTTTATACATTTTTATAAATCCCAAACAAAAAAAAATTTGAAAACTGATACATTACATCCCAAAATATTTGTTAAAAAAATGAGTAATGAGCTACTTTATTCATATGAAATTTATGGGTGTAGTTTTAAAAAAAAAAAAGGATGAAACAGAAATAATGTTAATAAGAAAAGAAAGTAAATAAAATACAAGGAATAGCATAGTATACGGAATACAGTGAAACTAAGATTCAAGCTATAAGTTATCTGCCTAAAGGAAACCATAACAAAAAAGATGGTCATGAATATTTCAATAAAAATTTGCTATTCAGAATTATTATCATATAATTATCTGATGAATATTGATGGTCAATTGGCTAGCGCTCTGGCCTGGTTCAAATCCTGGCGATGGCATGGATGTTTGTGAATGGTTTGGAATCCACCTTGAACCGTAGGTGCTGGTCTAATAGGTTGGGGCTGGCAAACCTATCCCTTAAAAAGAAAAACATCCCCTATCTCGAAATCTACCAGTAGGCCTTGGCACACCAAGGAAGGATCTGTTGTGCCAATGAAGAACTATCTGATACAGTTTCTCAATGTCCGAAGCTCTGATCATTTTAAGAACATTTACTACATTATATATGTTATTCCTCTAGCAATTTTCCGATCATCAAAACAAAGAAAGAAGGATTACATTTGTAGCAGAACCCACGAAGTATATTTTAAAACATTCAGAATGCAAAATTACTTAAAAATTTTTTTAACTGAAATTGGGAAGCACTAAAAAAAAACAATGTACCAAATTTAAAGTACATCCGTCTGGGAATATTTCTACACCTCTAATGCTACATTAAGCCAAAAAAGTAAAATCTTTACTCCGAATTTTTGCGCTACATTCAAAAACCAAGATATTGGACTTAATATAAAATATACGGAAATTCACGGAAGGGCATAAAATACACAACTTTAAGTATAGTGTCGGAGGTAAACGAATTATACAGCACAAGATCTGTAAGTTTCAGAAACCCAAGTTACACTAACGTGCACCCTATTGCAAAGGCAACCATAACTTCCGCGGTGCTTTTAACAAGAATGCAGCACACGCGCAGGCGGGCACAAATTTTCTCAATATCCGAAGATGTAATCTTTTTAAGAAACTTTATTACATTATATATATGTTATTCCTCATGAAATATTGCGACCATGAAAACAAAGAAAGAAGGACTACATTTTCTGCATTATTTGGCAAGTATATTTTAAAACATTTAAAATGCAAAATTTTAACTGAAGTTGAGAAGCAAAAAAAAAAAAAAAAAAAAAATGCACCAAATTTCAAGTACATCCAACAGGAAATATTTCTACACCTTTTAATGCTACATATGTCGAAAAAGTAAAATCTTTACTCCAAATTTTTGAGCTACATCCAAAAACATGGAACTGGACTCAATATAAAATATATGTCAATTCACGGAAGGACATAAAATACACAACTTAAAGTATAGTGTCGGAGGTAAAACGAATTATACCGCACAAGATCTGTATCAGTGTCCTCATTAAAGAGAACTCTCTCCACTTAGCACTGCAAGCACCCGTTTCAGACACCGAAGTTATATAACGTGCGCCCTATTGCAAAGGCAACCACAACTTCAGCGATGCTTTTAACAAGAATGCAGCACACGCGCTGGCGGGCAGAAATTTTCGCCCACGCAGCAACTGGATGGGAATTTCAATTTATGCCGGGCATCATAATTAGAGGCCGGGGCTCAGTAGAGAGGGGTGGTGTGGATGGATGAAGAATGTGCAGGGGCGCACAAATCGCCGCCCCGAATGGAATCGTTAATCCCGTTTACAAGATTCGCATCGCCGGAAAGGCTCATCAGACATCAAGTCTTCCGAAAGCCAATAATTCTCCCTGGCAGTAAGACTTCAATCACGAATAATTATTTGCACTGGGGCGTTTTGAGCGCAGATTTCGGAAAAGAAACATTCAAACTGCTATTCTCGCAAATACTATTTGAAGCAATGTACTTACAAACACACGCATTACATTGCATTACTGTTTCGTTCAAATAATAATGGATTGATGAAAATCGTATAGGTGTAATAATTTCTATAGCCAATGATTCAACAAGACTGTAAAGAACATTTGTTTGCACCTAAGTGACGTGCGGAACACTATTTGGGGTAAGAAATTTAAAAATATAACGGAAATATTTAGGAGATTAAAAATAATCTGTTCAATGCTATTTGTGTAATGCAGTAATAAAAATAATAAAATAAATATCTTTATTAAAATAGATTATGAAAATGTTTATTGCACAGTAGGTTTCATTACAAGTTATTGCAAGATTTTGAAAATAAAAAAAAATTACAAATTACAGCAAAATAATTAACAATTTATAAAGGAAGTATATTAAAGTTTATCAAAGTGAATAGTTACATCAAATTTCTAATATAATTTTTCTAACAATATTGCGATTTTTTAAAGCACATTGTAAGTGACTCTTACTAAATAAAGACCAAATAGGAGTATTTTTTGTAATTCTATTTGAAATCATTTAATTTGAAATGTTACGCTTTTTTTTTAGAAATTATAATGTGTAAGTTATCACATTCAATTGATAGCTAATAAAACAACACATCATTTTAACACTTCACAGATTACAGCAAAAATTATTTGCAAGATATATCGCATACAGGAAGAAAAACGCATGTCATCCGTGACAGGCAAATAATTATAAGCTCAATTTGTAAACTGAAATAACTCCGACATAATCATTAAATCTATTCAAAAAAAAATCTTAACACTGATGATATTGATCACATTCAATTTGTTAAACTATGAAATACAACAGTGTTACATAACGCAAATTTAGATTATTACTTTATATATTATATATATATTTTAATGACTCTATGATATATATATATATATATCCTTTATCATAAACGTATATCATAGAGTCATTACAAAAAGAGACAAATTTATTATAAAATTTATACTAAACAAAAATTTTAAAAAAAAAATTTTGCTAATGATTCTCAGCGGAACATTAAATAAATTCATTAAGTTATTCATTAAATATAATTCATTAAGTAACACGTGCTTATTAATTCCTTAGAAAGAAACCCTATTTTAATTTCGCTTTTCGGGTGTTTATCATTAAACTTAAAAGAACTAATTACTTTAAAACAAATAGTAATTCAATTATACATATGTGGTGTTAGAAGTTATAGTCTGAGAATACAGGCTAAAAAGCTATTTCCTCAAATACGAAATTGTATTTCAATACATACAATGTTAAATACAATAAGAAAGCAAAAGAAAATAAAAGAAGTAATATAAAAAAAAAAATGTAAATGTAATCCTTCATAAATAATTTTCATTCATTTTTTTAAGTTTATCTGGCGCCATCTATGGGTAGATATATGCTCTTAAATCTAAAAAAAACTCAAATTAATTAATTTAATTTAATTACTGAATTAATATTTCAAAAAACTGCATTAACATCCAGTGTCATCCACTACAAGTTCAAAAAAATGTATTTGAACTTGAGTGGATGAATAAAAAGTATTCTATGAACGATTGAAAATTTGAACAAGATACAAATAGGAAGAGTGTGAGCTAATAGAAGGAATTGAAAAATAACTACCATGAATAAATATGAAACAAAAATGTATTTCATTAATCCAAATTTTAATATAAAAACATTTTCCTAAAAATAAATTACGAATAAATAAAAAAATTTTTAACTGTCTATCTCAGTCAATACAAGCCTGCTGTCTCTTTTCACTGTATAATTAATCGATGGCAAAGAATTCCTCGTGACTTTTGAGTGGTTAATGTAAATGACATCTACTGTTGCAGCTGTCGCGTTTTGGAGAGACAATACGCACACGCACACACAAACACAAAGAGTTTAAAAAGAGCGAAAGATGCAGTGAGTGTCCTTTAAAAAAATAATAAAGAGCAACACTTTAAAATTGAATTCACTTTCGATGACAAGTTCAAAGATCCGATTTCTCGCCGCTGCAGATACTGCCGACTGAAAACAAAATATTTTTTTATAGGTCATCAATCGAATATTTTATGCTATATCGTATTCAATTGCACCAAAGAATGGATCACTCCCAAAATGGCACAGATGCAGTATGAAATATAAGCTGTATAGCCAAAATAGCCTCAACAACATAATCAAGTTAGACATGTATAAGTACAGTAGCCAAGTGGTTCAAGTCTCAATTTACATACCAAAAAAATATACAAAAAATAATCATTGAATGTATGGAATGAATTTTAACTCAGTATCCCACTTTTGATGGAGTAGAAGATTCGAGAGAGTCGTAGTAACTAACTTAAGAATCGATCACATTTGACATTTTTTATAAAATCCAACTTCCCCACATAACCCAAACTTAGGCAAAATACTACAAACTTTTTTATCATTATTCACCATGAAAATATCATTAAACACGGCATTCCGGATCTGCATTAAACAGCACCAAATTTATCGTATCCAAATTTATCATAAATAACATTTAGAGCGTAATAAAATGTGGGAGTTAATTTCATTAATGCCAACAAGACAAATACTACAAAAATTAATATTTAAAGCACTAAAATTTTTAGACGGAAAATGGCTTTATTTTCAATTCAAGGATGACTTTTTTATTAAAATTGGGCAAACTTATTATGTAAAATATGTGTTGAAAAAAATCTGCATCTGTCACAATATGAGAATCTTCTTCTTCATCTCGCTCTGGCCTTTGATACCAGAGGCTTTCGGTTCAAATCATGGATGTTTGTTAGTGGTTCGGAATTCGCTTTAAACTGTATTTCCCGGTCTAATTAGCTTAAAGTGTGCACAAAATGACCGTAAAACGATAAACTAAACCAATCTGCTTCATATTCATTGGCGCAATAGCCCCGTGGTGGGCAGATTGGTAACAGGAGATGTTTCATTTAACGAGGTAGGGTTGTCAACCCTACGCCCAACAATCATATTAGCCGGGACTTAAGGTTGAAAGTGGATTCCAAACCACTACAAACAACCATGGCACCGCCGGAACTAGAACCCGCAATCTGTGGCATCGAGCACCAGAGCCCTTATCACTCGACCCAGTAGACCCCATAGTATGAAAATATAGATTAAAAAAACTATTTATATATAGGCTGCAGGAAATACTAGCTAAAGATCTAAGTAAAAATTAAAATAAATAAATTCCCTTATACCAAAATGCGTACATTTGAAAGGAAGGTGCTTAAAAATTGGCCACTATGCAGTGCTAATTATTTTGCAGAAATAGAAGAAAACAATCTTTGATAATTCGGTGTTAAGAACTTGCTTCATTAAGCAAACACTTAAAAAAAAAAAAAAAAAAAATTTCCTTACAAACAAATGCAAAAAAGAAGCAAATTCTTTTAAAAAGCGCCAATTTCAACCAACACGAGACTTCTTTTCGATATTTATAATCGATGGCGAGAGTTCATCGCGACTTTCGAGTAATCAATAGAAACGACATCGACTGATGCAACTGTCGCGTTTTGCAGAGAGCGAAAGTTTAAAAGGAGAGAAGAAACGAGGAGGTTGAAAGCTCTTTTTAAGAGAGAAGAGCGAGCAAGACTCTAAAATTGAATTCCGCTTGGACGGCCATTCCGGGAACAGATTCTCCACCATTGCCGAGGACAGAAGCGTCTTCGGAGTCATCAATCGAATTATTTTCCAACCCGGTCGCATTATGCGCCCTTTTCAACTGCGACAGAGAGCGGATCAGTTCTAAGTAAAACGTCGCAACAACGTTCTTGCAGATGGTATAATTGCAAAAGATGAAACAGATTTTTCGGTGGGTGTCTCGTTCAAAATCGAAATGTATTTTTTATTTTTCAAAGGAAATAAATAAAAATGGGATGTTTCTTTCGATAAAAACTCGAAGTAACAACTCGGTGTGAAAAAAAAAATTGAAACAGAATTTGTATATTTTCGTAAAACTGGTTTAAAAGTTTCTTGGTACATGCAGATGATGCTTCTAAAGAAAAAAAAAATGATTCTATCCGAAAGATATTTAATACCTGCACTTTTTTCATTCACACCAGTTTTTCAGTATAAATTTACTTTAATAATTTGAAAGAAAATAGTAAATCCAAATAATATAAATGAATGTAACCGTTTTTGTTAAATATCTTCTTGGAAAATCTTCTCCTATATATAAAAAAGGATTTTCGTTATAGGACAGCAAAATTTGGTTGTACTTTAATAAAAGTTAGCTGAAATATTTAGCTCAAAATTAACTCTAGGGTCTTTATGTTTAGCTGAAAATTAATTACTACTACTACTACACCACACTACATCACTGTGCCTGGAGTTGAGATACTCCTTTACAGTTTGGGAATGATGTGGGTGAGAAGTCTGACTGGGCTTTGTGATGCTCTGATTGATCAATGATTACATTAATGCCAAATACAAGCTAAAGCTTTAAATGAAATTTTTTAAAAAAAATTCCTCTTTTCCAAAAAGCAGTTACATTTACGAAAGGTGCTTAAAAATTGACAATTGTGCAGATTTTGCAGAAGTAGAAGAAACCAATCTTTGATAATTCAGTGTTAAGAAATTGCTTCCTTAAGCAAACGCTTAGAAAAAAAAACATTTTTCTTAAGACAAAAAAGATTCAAATGTTTTTAAAAAGAGCCAATTTCGACCAACACGAGACTTCTTTTCAATATGTAATCGATAGCGAGAGTTCATCGCGACTTTTGAGTGATCAATAGAGACGACATCGACGGATGCAGCTGTCGCGTTTTGGAGAGAGAGAAAGTTTAAAAGGATAGAAGAAACGACGAGGGCGAAAGTTCTTTTTAAGAGAGAGAAGAGCGAGCAAGACTTTTAAAATTGAATTCCGCTTCGACGGCCATTCCAGGAACAGATTCTCCACCATTGCCAAGAGGACAGAAGCGTCTTCGGAGTCATCAATCGAATTATTTTCCACCATGTCGCATTATGCGCCTTCTCAACTGCGACAGAGAGCGGATCAGTTCTAAACAGTCGCGCAACGTTCTTGCAGATGCTATATTTGGAAAAGACTTAAACAGATTTTTCGGTGGGTGTCTCGTTGAAAATCGAAATATACATTTTTTTTTTCAAAAGAAATAAATAGAAATGGGATGTTTCTTTCGATAAAAACTCGAAGTAACAACTCGGTGGGAAAAAAAAATGAGACAGAATTTGTATATTTTCGTAAGACTTGTTTAAAACTTTTCTTGGTACATGCAGAAGATGCTTCTAAAGGAAAAAAAGAGTTTAATAGAAAGATATTAATATCGGCATTTATTTTCATTCAAAACAGCTTTTTAACTGACTACTGACTTCAATAATTTGGAAAAAAAAAAGTAACATCGACTAAAATGAATGAATGTAACCGTTTTTGTTAGAATATCTTATTGCAAAATATTTTCCTATACAAAAAACAAATTTTTGTTATAAGATAGCGAAATTTGATTCTACTTTAATAAGTAGTCTTTAAGTTCAGCTGAAAATTAATTGCAGAAAACAAGTAAATATACCTAGAAATACAATATTATCTATTTCTTCATTGGCGCAACAGACCCATGGTGGGCCAAAGCCGTCTGTCTACTGGCAGATTTCGAGACAGAGGCTGTTTTCCTTTTTATGGAGTAGCGTTGTCAGACCAAACAGTCATATTAGACCGGCACCTGGGGTTTAATGTGGATTCCAAACCACTACAAACAATCATGGCACCACTGAGACTCGACCATGGAACTTGTAGCACCGAGCACCAGAGAACTAATCATTTGACCATTAGATCCCACAATATGAGAATATCGATTAGAAAAACTATTTATGTACAGGTTGCAGGAAATACCAGATAAAGATCTAGGTGAAATTTAAAAAAATAAAAAGTTCCTCTGTTCCAAAAAAGCGTACATTTTACGGAAGGTACCTAAAAATTGACAAGTATGCAATGCTAATTATCTTGCAGAAGTAGAAGAAAACAATCTTTGATAATTCAGTGTTAAGAACTTGCTTTATTAAGCAAACACTACTACTACTACCACTACTAGACCAGATCACACCACATCACATCACTGTGCCTAGAGCTGAGTTGCCTCTTTATAGTTTGGGAATGATGTGGGCGAGAAGAAGCCAGATTGGGCTATGTGACGCTCTGCGGTCATAAGAGACCGGGACCTACGGCTTAAAATGGATTCCGAACCACTACAAAGATCCTTGGAACCGCCAGGATTCGAACCCGAAACCTGCGATACCGAGCGCTGGCCACTAGGCCATCATGCCCCATTAAACAAACTTTTAGAAAAAGAGAAAGATATTTTTTCTGAAGACAAAACAGGATAACAGATGCAAAAAAGATGCAAATGCTTCTAAAAAGCGCCAATCTCAACAAACACGAGACTTCCTTTTAATATTTAATCGATGGCGAGTGTTCATCGCGACTTTTGAGTGATCAATAGAAATGACATGGACGGATGCAGCTGTCGCGTTTTGGGGAGAGAAAATTTAAAAGGAGAGAAGAAAGGACGAGGGTGAGAGTTCTTTTTAAGAGAGAGAGGAGCGAGCAAGACTTTCAAAATTGAATTCCGCTTGGACGGCCATTCCGGAACAGATTCTCCACCATTGCCGAGGACAGAAGCATCTTCGGAGTCATCAATCGAATTATTTTCTCACCATGTCGCATTATGCGCCGCTTTTCAACTGCGACGGAGAGCGGATCAGTTCTAAAACGTCGCAACAACGTTCTTGCAGATGGTATATTTGCAAAAGATGGGAACAGATTTTTCGGTGGGTGTCTCGTTGAAAATCGAAATGCTTTTTTATTTTTCAAAGGAAATAAACAGAAATGGGATGTTTCTTTCGATAAAAACTCCAAGTAACAACTTGGTGTAAACATAAAAATGAGAACAGAATTTGAATATTTTCGTAAAACTTGTTTAAAATTTTCTTGGTACATGCAGATGCTTCTAAAGGGGGGAATTCCTTCGAACGATATTTAATATCTGCTCTTTTTTCCATTCATACCAGATTTTCAGTATAAATTGACTTTAATAATTTTAAGAAAAAAGTAAAACCTAATTAAATAAATGATAAATATTCTAAAATATCTTCTTGGAAAAAACTTTTCTTATATAAAAAAAAAAAAAAAAAGATTTTCGTTACAGGACAGTAAAATTTGATTCTTTAATAAATAGATTTTATATTTAGCTGAAAATTAATTACTACTTCTACTACTACTACATCACATCACACCTCTGTGCTGGATTGAATGCACACCACAAGAGCTGAATTGCTCCTTTACAGTTGTGGAATGATATCGAATCCGATATCTGTGGCACCGAGCGCCAGAGCATTAGCCACTCGGCCACCAAACCCTTGCTGAAAACAAGTAAATAAATCTATAAATGCACTATTATACACATCTTCTACTTCATTGGCGCAACTGCCCCATGGTAGGCCAAGGTCGTCTGCCTGCTGACAGATTTCGAGACAGGAGATACTTTTTACAGGGTAAGATTGTCAGCCTTATGCCCAACGCTCTACATTCATATTAGACCGGGACCTATGGTTTAAAGTGGATTCCGGACTCTAACCCGAAATCTGGGGCACCCAGCGCTCGTCACTTGGCCATCAGGCACTATATAATATACATTGGCCTCCAAAAGTTAAGGAACAACATGTTTTTCGAAGCTCACCATAAAACAAATGACAATAAAATTTATAGCTTATCTAAATGATAAAAACGAACTTTATGCAAAAACGATAGCTACCACTTTTTTTAATAGAAAATAACAGGTGAGAAATGCAAATATTAGGCTTTCTTTATTACGCGTGTAACTTTTGTTGATTTACAACTTTTGTTAGCAGATTCGTTGACAATAGGCAGTGGGTTCCCGCAATGTCTGAGAGAAGCCGTTTCCCAAATTCATTAAGGTGGTGGGCGATCGGATAGATGGAAATGAGGTTGTCCCATGCTGATGCTGCTAGGCGTCTTAATGTGTCTCGCAGTGTGGTCCACCGTCTCTGAAATCAATATCAAGCCGAAGCTTCTGTGTCCAGAAGACATGTTCCAGGTCGATCACGAGCTACAACACCCTCAGAAGAACGTTTTATAGCTCTTTCGGACCAAAGGAGAAGTATTTCTGTGCCGCAACTTGTTGCAGACTACTCTGTAGCAGCAGGAAGAAGAATATCCGCTAGTACGGTGCGGGGGCATCTTCACAATTCAGGTATCTATGCAAGGCGACCAGTTGGTGAGTCCCCCTCAACGGATGACAGAGAAGGGCCCGCTTATCTTGGGCAAGAGAACACGTTTCCTGGACCAGACAGCGATGGGCTCCTAAATTCTTAACAGACGAGTCCAGATTCACACTGGAGAGCAATTCAGGACGTTTCCTGATTTGGAGGGAACAAAGCACCAGATACCATCAATCCAACACTTTTAAAAGACACAATTACCGAGGTGGTTGAATAATGGTTTGGGCAGGGATCTCACTCGATGGTCACACTGACCTGCAAGTGTTACAGGGAGGAACTGTGACTGGTTTGAGATATCGGAATGAAATCCTTGATCCATATGTCCGCCCATATGCCGGCGCAATTGGCAATTTTTCATTCTGATGGATGGTAATGCACGTCCTCATCGAGCTGTAGTTATTGAGGAATATCTTGAGGGTCTTGGTTTGAAGCGATTGGACTGGCCAATTCTATCTCTAGACCTGAATCTGATAGAGCATCTTTGGGACTATCTTGGTAGACAGGTTATTTAAGTCCTCCTCCAAGGTCTTTAAGAGAGCTAGAACAAAGCTTACTCCGTGTCTGGTCTTCGCTTCCCATTTCGGTAACTGACAACTTAAATGACAGCATGGAAAGTCGATGCCGTCAAAGCATTCAAACTAGGGGTGGGAATATCCCTTATTAAAACTCATTTTTGCTTTTTTCTATGACATTTTACCGCATAAAACTGTGATAATTATTTTTTCCAAGAATGGATTTTCCAGTGAGATTGCTTTTTTTTTTGTTGTTGTTGTTGCTGTAAATCATTTTTGCGTTTTTCTTAAGTAAACTTCAATGTTGCAGTCAATACATAACTGTTTTGTGCACATGTTATCCAAATTTGGTGTTTCTACAGTCCTTCATTTGCAAATTAGGCGCAAAAAACCGGTTGTTCCTTAACTTTTGGAAGCCAGTATATATGAGACCATCGTCTGTCATACATTATTTCGTTATACATTATTATTATATATATATATACAGGTTACTTCGACTTTTAAATTTAATTTTAAAGCTTGCATAAAAGCCATTTTAAAACTATAATTTTTCATGGGGGAAAATCGCATTTACTAAAAATATCCTTATAAAATGTTGAATAATATAACCAATTTGGCATTTACGTATATTTATAAAAAATATATATATATATCACATTCATAAATCGAAAGTTTATGAATCAAAAAAGCTTAACTATTCAAATTTAAAATTCAAAACAACGAATATCATTCGTCTGTGATTCAAAAGCGAAAATATACAGAAAGCTGCAGAAAATATCACAGACGACGTAAATTTATTTTCTGATGAAAACATATCAGACGACGTAAATTTCGGAAAGCAGCTTTGGAAGAAAAAAATTTTTTTTTTTTTTTTTTTTTTTTTTTTTTTTTGAATTTATATTTCATAAGATTCAGGTGGGCGATAGAAAGTGAACAATTTTAAAACAGAGAAATAAAACTCTGCGATAATGTCACCATGGAAAACTTAAAAGGTTGAATCCTTTGAAGACAGTTCCAAGAGATTTTTAAAAAAATGTTTCATTTGAGGGGAAAAAATAACAATAATAAAATCTAATTTAAAAAGTCGTCTTAGAAGTATACCTTGAATGTACACATAAATTATTCTCATTCACTGCATACTTTCCTGTTTCGATAAAATATTCCAGTAAACGCAGTCGATTATGCTGAATGCATCCCACGCAAGTAGTACTCTGACATATATAAAATGAAATTTTTGTTTTAAAATTGCAGGACTTCAAACACCACTTTAAAGATTAAAAGTCTTTAAAAAGATAAATAAATTTATGCTTAACTTCTAGTTTCTGACAGTTAGCTGAAAATAAAGAAGCATTCAAACAAACTCTATCAAAATTAATACAATTTTAATTTTAACTTTATAAGCATATGAAAGTTTTATGTTTAATATTTTAATGAAAATTAATTTAACAACAATTTACAATTTTGTACTCTAATATACAATTTTTCATATTAAAACTATTAAAGATAATATTTTTATAAATTGATATGAATATGTCTTTGATTGCTTCAATCAAAATAAATTGAAATAAATATTCTTGAATATTATATAAATGCATTAAAAAGATGAAGTAATGTCATAATTTAAGACCAAAAAACGTTACTTGTATATTTTAACAAGGAATTATATGATAATAAACATTTAAAAAAAGAATGGTTCACTCTTCATTAAACTAAACGATAAAAGAACACGAAAAGAAAAAAAATGAAAACCATTCTTTCTTAAGCGATAACATTTGGGGAAGACACTGCAAACAGAAGACACAAATTTAATAAAGCATTTTGATAAAAATTAGAAAAATAGTAAAAAAAGAAAACATTTTTTTCGAACCCTTCATGAAAAAAAGTAATAAAAAGAATTTATAACTTTAACAAGACAAAGACAAACCATGAAATGAAACCCGAAAACATGAATGTGAAAAGCAAACTTGAGCAAAGAAATTTTATTGTAGGAAAACCTTGAAAATCAACATACAATATTGCATATTTATGCAAATAAGGAAAAGGGTTATTTATATATATATATATATTTTTTTTTTTTTTGACATTCTGTAGTTTAACAACTGTATGTATGTTATATACATGGCAGTATTGTCATACTTAATTATATATGGCAGTTACATATGGATCTATTAAAACAAAATCCAACATATAACTATATTTTCATTAATTTTGTTTTAAATTTTTTTCAGGCCTTTATATTTTAATTTTAAAATCAATCAATCAATTACTAGATGTCATTTACAAATTTTCTACTGTTTAAGATTTCTGGCGCATGTGATTTACGACTTTTAGTCGCAAATCAACATTAAGAAGCAATTTCTCATTAAGTGGAATTTTTACAATACCTGCACATGTATAATTAAACAATTCGTTGATTACAGAATGTGAAATAATTGCAGATAATGTGAGAAATACATATGGCAGTTAAGTATGGACCTATTAAAACAAAACACAATACATAACTACTTTTATCAATTTTTTTTTTTTTTTTTTTAATTTTGTTCAGACTTTTATACTTTGTTGCAAAATAAAATCAATCAATCAGTTACTAGGAGGTTTTACAAATCTTCTACTGTTTAAGATTTCTGAACGAATATGACTCCAGACATTTAGGTACAAATCAACAATCAGCATTAAGATGAAATTTCTCATTAAGTGGAATTTTTAAATTACCTGCACATGTGTAATTAAACAATTCGTTGATTACAGAAAGTGAAATAATAACAGATAATGTGAGAAAAGTGCAGTGCTTTATTTACCAGTAAGCCAAAAAGATTTTCTTACCTCTAGCTTCTAATTCCTTGTTATAATCCCCTTTCTGCCTGAAATGTGCGACCGCCGACAGGAGCTTCTTTAATTGCACATTTTTTTGGTCTTGTTCGTTCAGGAATTTCTGGAATGAAAGAAGATTTAAATAATGGAAACTCCTCTCCTCTCATTTACTTAGAGCTTAACTTTATAATTTATAAGCATGCTCCATTTAAATGGAAGACATCATAAGCAGTAAAATGCACACACCGAGAAAGAATATTGTTAGTGGTTTAATCTTTTAAGTTTATTTTGTTCGTAATTTTTTAGTGGTGAAAGTAATTTAAATGCGCGTATTTTTAATGAAGCAGGTTGACGATATAAATGTTATATATGCTATAAAAAAATTTTTAATTATAAAATAAATACTTTTTTTTTAATTTCTATACAAACACTTCATCAATATTTAAACAGAGTATCATATAATTTTATAAATTATTTAAGTAAAATTTTATGATTTGTACAGCAATTTAAAAAAATAAGCTTAAAATTTAAAAAATAAGTGTGCATTTTAAAAATAAGTTTCTTAAATAAACAATGCATTTTAAATTTCAAACGCAGCGTTTTACAAATACGCTCAAAAATATTTCATTTGACATTTAAGCAATAATTAAATAAATTTTGAGATTTAAATAATAATTAAGTAAACTTTGGCATTTAAATAATAATTAAGTAAATGACATATAAGTAATAAAATACACTGAAAAGAAGCAAGATTTAGCAAGAAAAGAAAAAGTCTCAATATTAGTTTTCAAAATGTCAGACCCAAAAATCAAATAAAAAGTTATTCATTAAAAAGGAATATTAATATAACAAAAAACCCTACATTTTTTCGATTTATCAAAAGAAATTCATGAATTGTCTATAAAAAGTCTTTGTTTGAATGATTTACATCAAAATATAAAAGTGCACACAAGTATAACCCCACTTGCATTTAATGGGATAACTAACAATAATCACTAGTTAATTACAAGCGAAATAAACAGGAAAAAAATCGATATGATTCTCTAAAACATTATTTTTAAGCTGTTTTAGCAAATATCTAACATACTCTTATTGAAGTATCATGAGACAGAAGTGAACAAAACACTTCTTTAAACACAATTTAAGAAGGCAGGCAAACATCCTACTACTTAAATCAATATTTCTTTTAAAAAAATAACATCTCAGTAAAAATAAAATTGAAGTTATAATATAATTAATTAAATTACACTTAAACCAAAACCAACAAACATCGATAAATTAAGTTAGAAGGCATATATTCCACCACGAATTTTCCAGAATCTGTAAGAACCCACAGAACCAGAACATTTATAGGGCTGCCAACAAATAAAAAAAAAAGCAAAAAAAGGCTGGGTGCTCCCTCCTTTTTCCCGGGCGAAGGCAACAACCTCATCTTTTGGACCAGTGGGGAGAAGAAGCCCCAAGACGTCTTTAATCGGTGGCAACGCGATCGATGGCCAGACGACACACAATGACCCTCCCCTTTTCCCCGGACATTCTTTTCGGGGGCTGGCACATCCGATTGAACGGAAGCTAACATCCGGAAAACTAATTCTCCCTCCATCTCATTAGGTTATTTTAAAAGGCGCGTGAGCAAAATCAGAAATCATACACGATTGTGTCCCTCTTACTTTTTTTTCTCTGGAAACAAATTAAATGGGGCGTCAGTTTAAAAGTAAATGGTAAAGCAGTTAAGGCACACTGCTAATAAAGATCTCATCCCAACAGTATCGAATTTCCCAAGAGTGTTTTAGCTTTATTCAAGCATAATATGGATATAAATGACCTATTGTTTTTTTGTTTTTTTAATTCCTTCTATTAGCTCACACTCTCCCTATATATATCTTGTTAAAATTTTCAATCGTTCATAAAATACTTTTTATTCACCCACTCAAGTTCAAATACATTTTTTTTTTTTTAACTTGCAGTGGATGATACTTGATGTTAATACAGTTTTTTAAAATATTAATTCATTCATTAAATTTAATTCATTGATTTTAGTTTTTTTTAGATTTAAGTTGCATATAGCTACCAATAGATGGCGATAGATGTAAGAGGAAAATTTAAACTTTATTTATAAAGGACTTTATGCAATACAGTGAAAAAAAAAAATAGGAATTTTTTTATATAACGTGTTTTTAATCCTGTGACACTACGCAATATTAAAATAGATGCAAAATACTTTGCCATGGTAAACATTTTAAAAGAAACTCTATAAAACTAATGGTTTTTATTCTAACTTCAGGTAAACGTATTTTTTTAACTTATATATTTTGCAATGAATCAATTTAATGAAATTAACTGTTAAATGAAATCTAAAGTGAGTGAAATTAAACATTACATCAATGACAATTCAATGATGCTACACGTGCCCTCTGGGTAGTGCTAAATGCGTAACAGCAGTGAGTCCTTGCTTATGGCATAAAGATTAACTGCCTCTGTATTGCCAGCTGCATTAGGACAACAATTCAATGATTCGAAAATAATCAATAATAATCATCAACGGCAATTCAAAGATTCGAAAATTATGTGGGTTGATGGGTTTAATGAAAATATATATATAATATATATATGAGTTCGGTCAATAGCAAAAAAAAACTAATAGAATGCTTTAGTAATACAGAAATCAAAATATAACACTATTTCATACCCTATTGCATGTCTTTTCACATTTTTTGCTATATGCGATTATGCATCTTTATTGTTTTCAAACAAATTTTCAGGATCGTCATATAATGTGCTGAGATAACCAAATTTGTAAAGAATTCTTTCGTTCACATTTTTCTAGTCTTCTTTTTTAAAAACAACAAATCATAAAAAAAAAAAAAAAAATCGTTCTGAGATTTATTTTGCAGTAAAAATTTTTAAACCTATATAATGTTGTAGCTATAAACTATTTGTTTCAAATTGCGAATCTCTCTTGCAGTTTTTACCTGTAAAGCAATAGAGTGTGATCTGTTTGCGTGCCCAATTACAATGTAAGGATTTATATTGTTTGGCTTTTTAAATAAATCTAATTCTTTTTCCTTTATGAAAAACATTTAGATTCAATAACTCCCTCCATACTAGAATTCTACGCAGCTGCAAAATATTGAAGTTTGATTACTAGAACCGAAATAACAAACTCCTGACTAGCAGTTCCAGGCCCATGATGGAATACAAGACAGAAAGCATTGAAAAATATAACTAAAACTGGCAAGTATCTAGTACAGACAGATACAAGCATACCAGTGCCAATCTGCATATCCTATAAGTATAGACAGACCTAATTTCTCCTGGATGAAGAGCTAAATTCAACAAGAGTGATCAAGTAATTTAAATCAGCAACCTTAAATTGAAATAATAGAGACTTTTTGCATACCATATTTTGGACGTCCGTTAGCTTTTTCTCCCTAGTGTGCATGCTCATAGGAAACATTATTACAGATACGCATGCGCAATTTCCTATGAGCATGCGCGCTAGGGAGAAAAAGCTAACGGATGTCCAAAATACGGTATGCAAAAACTCTCTAATAATTCATAATTGAACCATAATTGAGCACTTTATTCAGAAACTAACAAATGGAATAACTCGTGTTGTACTTGACCTCAACTACATGTCCTATTCATCCCCATCACCTGCTTTCAGCTTCACAAACATATTGCTTACGTTTATTCTAATTCTCCAAATGGTATGTATTACAATTGATTATCAGACTTGAAACAGTACAAACTCTACATTTTTACGTCGAGTAAAATAAAAAAACTGTGTAATTATATCCTGATTGACCACAAATTGATTTTTCAAAAATTTAGATGAGAACTACTCGATGCGATCTCCTCGTTTAATTAACGAATTCAATGCTTTAAATTCTACACAAAGTAATGGTCATTTTATACTAATATATATATAGATTAAGAATTTTAAATATAATTGTTAAAATTAGCCTCTTTTTTTTTTTTTTTTTTTTATTTACAAAAAGCTTTTTCTGCAACAGTTACAAATAAATAAACAACTCCAGAGCTAAAGTTTTAATACTACGTTTCTTCTTTTTCTTGAACGGCACAACAGACCCAATGCTGGGCCAAGGCCGTTTGCCTATTGGCAGATTTCGAAACATGAGATGTTTTCTTTTTACGTGGTAGGGTTGTCAGCTCAATGCTCTACAATCATATTAGACGGGAACCTAGAGGTTTAAAGTGAATTCCGAGCCACAAGAAACATCCATGGCATCCCGCAGGAACTCGAATCCGAAACCTGTGGCACCAAGTGCCAGAACTCTAATCACTCGGCCACCAGGCTCAATACATGATTTTACAAGGCAAAATTAACTTCGCTGCATTTTTGTGAAAACATAATTTAACCCAAAAAAATTTAAATATATTTGACAATTTTAATAATTCAATGGAGTGAAAAAAAAGGAATTTTAAATATAATTGTCAATAGTATTAATAATTCGTTTCGTTATTCAATTCATCCTTATATCAATTTGTGCGTGCGTGCGTGCAATTTTTTTTTTTTTTTTTTTTTTCCCCTCTTACGCTAGAGCCCTAGTGATTTCGATCAGTTATATTATTTAATTACTTCCAAATTTTAAATGAAAATGCTACAGCACAGATCTAAAAGGATAAATGTACAAATCTATACCACATTCTTATAATTCCCAGTCCGTCGCCATTTCCATCTTAAATCAACACATAAAAAATAATAAGAAGATAAAAAAAAAAAAAAAAAAAAAGTAATATAGGCAGTAAGAATAATATCGAGTAATATTCCTTCTCCCAACTACTAACATACAACATAAAAGAGAGAAAGGAGGGGGAATAACGTTGAGCAGCTTAATACAAAGGAGAAAAGGAGGGAGCTGCAGCATCCATCCTCTTTCGCGCCTACTCCCAAAACAAAGCAGCAGCAAGTCCAAGAAAGCTATTTAAAGAAAACAGCTCGCAGGTGGAATAAAAATAAAAAGGGGGAGCGATAAAAAGAAGGAGGGATGGTAAAAAAAAAAAAAAAAAAGCAACAATCAACAAAAGCATCGCTGACAAGCTCATTGGAAAAGACTGAGGCAGTACTGACAGAAACTCCAGTTCCGCTGCTGCTACTCTTTATTAGAAGAAGGGGGAAGAGAGAAAACAAAACCCAAAGAACAAACTTATTTTCGCTCCTTCGAATTATCTCTCTCTCTCTCTCTTCAGGGTGTTCCAGGGGTCGAGAACACATTGACAAAAGCGCGCATTATCGTCTCGGCACATTTTTCACTCAAGGAACTGTTAAGCGGGGGTGGAAGACTAATGACTCAAGATGAGTTAGGAAGATCTTGAGTTTCTGAGGGTCGTTAAAATTATAATGAGGTGGATGGTATGGTGAGAGCAGGGGGGAAAAAAAGTGGATAAAAGCAAGGTGGTGGTAAATGTATATTTGATCGGGCTGCAGACTAATTAAGGAAGGCTGAAATGGATGAACTTGTGCTTCCGTAGTTGGAAATAATACACTATATAGCAAACGGAAGTTAATCAAAGGTAAGTAATTTGTTTCTACTTTATTAGACGACATAATAATTAGGAGTTGGTAAGTTAAGTAAAATTCAACATTAAATGTCGTTTTATGTATCTGTCAAGGAACATAACAAGGGATCATTATACATTATCCATGCATTGATTGATTGTAGGAACATTATACATGCATTGATCAGGTGTACAATTTCCAAAAAAAAATTCTGAAGGTTCATTACTAAAACAAAGGCAATAGAAAATGATTAAGGCAATAGCAAACCATATATTCCTTAATTTTAATAATTTAATTTTAATCTGTTTTTAAAAGTCCTAAAGCTAATAGTAATTCTTCTTCAATGGCGTGTGGCCTGATGAATAATTGGCTAGTGTTCTGGCTATTGGTACCATAAGTTTCGGGTTCGAATCCTGGCGATCGCATTGATGTTTGCGAGTGGTTTGGAATTCACGTTAAACAGTAGGTCCCGGTCTAATTAGCCAAAATGTGCCCAAAATGACAGTAGAGTGACAAACCAAGCCCAATCTTCAATGGCGCAACAGTTCCATGGTGGGCCAAAGCCATGTGCCTAATGGCAGATTACGAAACATGAGATGGTTTCTTTTTACGGGGTAGGGTTGTCAACCCTACGCCCAAATCATAGGTTTGGTTTGATTTGGGCTGTCGCTCGATTTGGGCTACGCTCCACGCTCTACTTGTGCACATGACGGCTAAACAGACCAGGGCCTATAGTTTAAAGTGGATATCCATGCCACCATCAGGATTCGAACCTGAAGCCTGTGATACCAAAGGCCAGAGCGCTAGCCACTTGGCCAACAGGCCGCTACAGTCATAGGTACAGTTGAAAGTGGTTTCCGAACCACTACAAATATCCACGCAACATTCATCCATAAAGGACTCGAATCCGAAACTTATAGCACCGAGAGCTAGTCACTCAGCCATCAGACCCCTCTAATAATAAGTAGTGCTTATAATAAAATATGATCAAAAGCCAATTCCTTTCAGAGACTAGTACCTCGAAATTGAAACAAAGTTGCACTTTAAAAATGCCGACAAGGAAAAGTATAATACTAAATCAGAATACAAAATTCAATCAAAAAACTCCTAACAATTACAAGAATCCATACATAAAATTAACAGAAACAAAACTAAGAATTAAATAATAACGAAAGACATTTGTTTTCTATCCAAAGATTTTATCTTATATTGCGAATACTTTTCTCAAACAATACAATATGTATCGAATATTTATGTCATAGATGACAATGTCTTAAGACATCAAGTTGGCTGTATATCATTAATGCTTTTGTTTACCAATGATGGGCATTGGAACATCGAGTCTATAAGCTAATAATGCAAAAGTAAAGATCTGTTAAAAATAGCGAAACTTTAATATGCAAAAATAGCTTTATCCATTATAAATAATAGCCTTTTCTATCAACATCTATAAAAAGCACAGTAATCTTCCAACAATCACCAAACGGGATGTCACTCTGCAATCAGCAATTGGGTAAAATCTCATCCACCCCGAACTGCATAAAAGATACACTAGACAAGCAAGCACTGAAAACATCCACTATAAATCCCACATTTGTCATCACGTCGGAACATTTCACTTATTTATGGGAGTGACTTCATTCGCAATGCTTCTCGACCAGAGTAAATGAGATCTCTATTTGCATAACGCATTACGACTCGAAAGGAAGGAAAAAAAAAGTAGCTCTAGAATTCCACTAACATCCATCAGGACATAAGTAGCAAAAAACGGAAGAAGCCGTGTGTCTCTCTCTCTTTGAAGATAAAA
This sequence comes from Caerostris darwini, assembly GCA_021605075.1. Lineage (NCBI taxonomy): Eukaryota > Metazoa > Arthropoda > Arachnida > Araneae > Araneidae > Caerostris > Caerostris darwini. Next base: position 68,461 of record BPLQ01005843.1, read on the forward strand.
ATATTTTCCGTCAACCACAACTGAGAGCCATATGGCTACTCTCCCAAGTATCATCCACTCCGGGCAAATAATAACGAAATGAAATGGCTAACCGGATCCGAGAAAGGTCATCTTGCCTGTGGCATTTCTTTTTAAGTAAAATATATGGAACTATTAAATGTGATGACTTCAAAAACTGAAAGGGAAAAGGATAACAAAAATTGTCCATGTCTCTAAATTTGTTTGTCTCAAATGGACTCGGTGCATCATAAAGCCTAATATGACAGAAGTTAATATTGAATTTTATAAAGATGTTATATTAAAAGAAATATAAAACAAAAGAAATTATTCTAAAAGACTGTTAGCTTTATTCGAGAAAATATTTTACAGGTGGATCAATAGACCTATTTTTTATGTATAAATTCATAATTGTCATCCTTCCAGAAATGCATTTAAGAAAAAGTCATTAATATTTAAGCAAGAAAAATTTACATATTCAGATCCATATTTGTTTTATGAATCTTTTTTAAATAGTTTCTATGATCTTTTTATAATTCACCACAAATCTTTTATTTTATTTAATCAACATACACATAGTGATTACGAAAATTTCAAACAGCAAATCTTTTTCTAAAAATAACATTTCTTTTAATATAAAATTTTAGGAAAACAAATTAAAATTAAAATGAGCTTATTTAATTATTTCAGAGCAGTATATTTAATTAGGAGGGGCCTAATAACCGAGTGCCACACGTTTCGGGTTCGAGTCCCGGCGGTGGTATGGATGTTTATAGAGGTTCGAAATCCATTTTAAACAGTAGGTCCCAGTCTAAAATGACAGTAGGGCGTTGGGCTGAAAACTCTACCCCGTAAAAAGAAAACATTTCCTGTTTCCGAGGCCGTCCCAAGGCCGTCTGCCTGCCAGCAGGCAGACGGCCTTGGGCTACCATGGGGCTGTTACTGCTGCTGATGATGAATATATTCATTTACGAAATTTAATTTTCTCCAGACGAAAAAAAATAATAATAATGTTAATACAATTGTTTAATACAAAAAAATTTAACTTTTCTCTTGGTGGGTCTCTCGACAAATATGTCCTATGTTACAATTCAAAACAGAGTGGCTAACGCTCTGGCGCTCAGTACCACAGATTTCGGGTCCGGGTCCGGGTCCCGGCAGTGTCATGGATGTTTGTAATGGTTCGGAATCCACATTAAACCGTAGGTCCCGGTCTAATAGGATCGTAGAGCATTGTGGAGGTAATGTACCTCGCGTCCGTAACATATCTTCAAGCTACACGTGCTCCCTGGGTAGTGCTAAATGAGTATCAGCTTATGGCATAAAGATAAACAGTCTCAGTATTGTCAGCTGCATTAGAACAACAACAACACAATTCAAATTAAAACTGTTGGTTATATAGTATCCATGTATGTAACTTAATTATACACTAACAAATTAGGAAGTGTTAAAATTAACCGTTAATTTATAATAACATAAGAGATTAACACAGTTAACGAAAAATTCTCCAACGCGTAACAGCGTGTCACAATTTATAAAACACAACTCTTTCTATACCCTATTTTATCTTTTTAAGAAAAGTATACGTACATCTAAGAAAATTAATAAATATATATCTTTCTCGGTGCGGTTATTACCTCATTTTTCCTCCTACACCTATACCTTATTATAGAAATAAAAGCAAAAAAAAATGTCAAACTCGGGGTCATTCCAGTGAAGAAGAAATAAAAAAGATTTAATGAGAATGTAATGCACTTCCCAGCGAAACAACAGCGCCATCCGCGACGACTTTCAAATCCACCAAGGAGGGGGAGAATGAATCGTTTTGGTCATCCTCAAAGCCAGGAGGACCTTATTGGAATGCGAGGGGGGTGTCCCCGGGATTGGAGAAGAATTCTCGTCACGTCCTCCCGGCGGTATTTCTCATCAGGGATACCGGAGGATCAGAAAGCTTCATGCAGCCCCAAATCCTCATATTCAAAAGCCTCTATGTCACGTTTTGCAACGTACTCCTTACTTACACGCAATCGTCGTACTCCTTTTTTTTTTTTCTTCCCCGCTCATTACAGGAATTTCATGCTTTCATCATGCTGAAAAGCTACACCATCCGTCTATAGCGTCCTTTCTTATTTCTTGCATTGCATGAAGTGTTCTTAAGCTTCATGTAGTTGGTTCATTGACGCTTGAACGAATGCAAACGAGAATTGTATACACCGTTTTAGCGACGTATTTATATTTTGGTGTCGATGTGGCGGAAGTGATGGTGCTTACGTTCTTATTGTCTTCACGGTCGTCGACAATACTTTATGAAAGTGGGGATTGACAGTCTCTGTATTGCAAGCTGCATTAGAACATTAACATATATAAAATTCGAATAGCGTATGAAATAACGTACTAAAGTAGATTCATATTCGATTTACGAATGTTTAAGGAAATTTATACCAATATATTTTTTAAAAAGACAAATAAATTATTTTTAAAGATGAACATTTTTACCCATCTTTATTTAAATACACCAAAAAAATTTATATGTTGCTGTATATATGTTTTTTATTGCCATCTGCATTAGAAGAACAACAACAACACAATTCAAATTAACATAACTACTCACTAAAGAATTAAGAAGTGTTAAAATTAATCGTTAATTTATATTAGCATTAACGATTAAAACCATTAACGAAAATTAACAGTTTTCCCCATCTCCAACGCGTAACAGTGTCTCACAATTTATAAAACACAACTTTTTCTACAACCCTATTTCATCTCTTAAAAGTATACGTACATCTTAGAAAATTAATAAATATACATATATCTTTCTCGATATAGTTATCATCTCATTTTTCCTCAAATACCTGTATCTTATTAAAAGAAATAAAACCAAAAAAAAATTTCACACTCGGGGTCATTCCAGTGAAGGAAATAAAACAAAAAATCTAATGAGAATGTAATGCACTTCGCAGCGAAATAACAGCGACGACTTTCAACTCCACCAAGGAGAGGGAGAATGAATCGTTTTGGTGATCCGTAAAGCCAGGAGGACCTTATTGGAATGCGAGGGGGTGTCCTCGGGATTGGTGGAGAATTCTCATCACGTCCGCCCGGCGGTATTTCTCATCAGGGATACTGGAGGATCAGAAGGCTTCATACAGCCCCAAATCCTCATATGCAAAAGCCTATATGTCACGTTTTGCAACGTACTCCTTACTTACACGCAATCGTCATACTTTTTTTTTTTTTTTTTTTTTTTTTTCTCGCTCATGACAGGAATTTTCATCATGCTGAAAAGCTACACCATCCGTCTATAGCGTCTTTTTTTATTTCTTGAATTGCACGAAGTGTGCTCTCTTCATGTACAGTAGTTGGGTCAATGACACTTGAACGAATGTAAACGAGAATTGTATCAATATATATTTTTCCCACCGTTTTTTGTGGCGTAGGTGAAAGTGGTGGTTGTATTCTTATTGTCTTCACGGACGTCGACAATACTTTATGAAAGTGGGGATTGACAGTCTCTGTATTGCAAGCTGCATTAGAACAATAACATATATAAAATTCGAATAGCATAAAAAATGACGTACTAAAATAGATTCATATTCGATTTACGAATGTTTAAGGCAATTTATAGCAATATATTTTTTTTAAAAAGTCAAATAAATTATTTTTAAAGATGAACATTTTTACCTATCTTAATATAAATTCACCAAAAAAATTTATATGTTGATATATATATGTTTTTATTGCCAGCTGCATTAGAACCACAACAACAACACAATTGAAACTAAAACTGTTGGTTATATAGTATCCCTGTACGTAACGTGTTAAAATCAATCGTTAATTTATAATAACATAAAAGATTCACACTTTTAACGAAAAGTTTAATAATCTCCAACGCGTACCAGCGTCTCAATTTATAAAGCACAACTTTTTCTATAACCCTATTTCATCTCTTTAAGAAAAGTATACGTACATTTTGAAAAATTAATATACACATCTTTCTCGTTGCAGTTATTACCTCATTTTTCTTCAAATACCCGTATCTTATTAAAGAAAAAAAATTTCAAACTCCTGGGTCATTCCAGTGAAGGAAATAAAAAAAATCTAATGAGAATGTAATGCACTCGCAGCGAAACAACGGCGACGACTTTCACTCCATCAGGGAGGGACGGGGGGAATGAATCGTTTTGGTCATCCGCGAAGCCAGGAGGAACCTTATTGGAATGCGAGGGGGTGTCCCCGGGATTGGAAGAGAATTCGCGTCACGTCCGCCCGGCGGTATTTCTCATCAGGGATACTGGAGGATCAGCCTCAAATCCTCATATTCAAAAGCTTGCATGTCATATTTTGCAACGGACTCCTACTTACATGCAATCGTCGTACTCCTTTCCAAGAATTTGCATCATGCCGAAAAGCTATACCATCCGTCTATAGCGTCCTTTTTTATTTCTTGAATTGCATGAAGTGTGCTTCATGCAATTCAAGATTCGCGCTTCATGTAGTTGGTTCAATGACGCTTGAACAAAAGCAAACGAGAATTGTATAAATATTTTTTCCCACCGTTTTAGCGGAGTATTTACATTTTGGTGACGATGCGGCGGAAGTGGTGGTTGCGTTCCTATTTTCTTAACGGTCGTAGACAACATTTTATGAAAGTGAGAACAGTAGTATAAAAAGGAAGAAAATAATATAGATGCTACTTTACATGGCAAATAAGTAGTTTGTATTTGAATACACAGGACAAAAATGAAAGGGAAGCAATACATATGGGTGCAAAGAAATGTAACAAAACACAAATTTCAATATTTGTAGAGTTTTTTTTTTTTTTTTTTTTTTTTCAACTCTAACCTTAATACTATTTAATGATTACTTTAATAATTAATTAACTTTAATACTAACAATAATCACGATTTGTGGGCCTGATGGCCGAGTTTTCGGATTCGAGTCCCACCTGTGCATGGTTGTTTGTAGTGGTTCGGAATAAATTTTAAACCTAGGTCCAGGTATAAGATCCAGAGAGTTGTGGGGGAAGTGTTGCTCGCATCCGTAGCATATCTTAAAACTACACGTGTTCCCTGGGTAGTGCTAAATGAGTAACAGCGGTGCAGCACTTGCTTATGGCATAAAGATTAACAGTCTCTGTATTGCCAGCTTCATTAGAACAACAATAACAACACAATTAAAATTAAAATTGTTGGTTGTATAGTATCCATGTACGTAACATAACCACTCACTAAAGAATTAAGAAGTGTTAAAATTAACCGTTGATTTATATTAGCACTAACGATTAACACCGTTAAAGAAAATTAACAGTATTTCCCCATCTGCAACGCGTAACAGTCTCTCGCAATTTATAAAGCACAACTTTTTCTATAACCTTATTTCATGTCTTAAAATTACATGTACATCTAAGAAAATTAATAAACATATATAGTATATCTTTCTCGATGCAGTTATTACCTCATTTTTCCTCAGATACCTGTATATTATTAAAAGAAATAAAACAAAAAAAAATGTCAAACTCCTCGGTCATTCCAATGAAGGAAATAAAAAAAATCTAATGAGAATGTAATGCACTCGCAGCGAAACAACAGCGACGACTTTCGCTCCATCAAGGGGGGAGAATGAATCGTTTTGGTCATCCGCGAAGTCAGGAGGACCTTATTGGAATGCGAGGTGGTGTCCCCGGGATTGGCGAGGAATTCGCGTCACGTCCGCCCGGCGGTATTTCTCATCAGGGTTACTGGTGGATCATACAGTCCCAAATCCTCAGATTCGAAAGCCTGCATGTCACGTTTTGCAACGTACTCCTACTTACACGCAATCGTCGTATTCCTTTTCAGGAATTTGCATCATACTGTCGTCCGGAGAAACGCTACACCATTCGTCTATAGCGTCTTTTTTTATTTCTTGAATTGCATGAAGTGTGCTCTCTTCATGTACAGTAGTTGGATCAATGACGCTTGAACGAATGTAAACGAGAATTGTATAAATATATATTTTTTCCCTCGTATTTATATTGTTGTGACGATGCAGGCGGAAGTGATGGTTGCGTTCCTATTTTCTTCACGGTCGTCGACAGTATTTTATGAAAGTGAGAACAGTAGTATAAAGAGAAACGGAATAATAAAAATATAAGATGCTACTTCACATGGCAAATAAGTAGCATGGACTTGAATATCCAAAACAAAAATGAAAGAGAGGTAATGCATATGGGTACAAAGAGATGTACCAAAACACAAATTTCAATATTTGTAGAGGGTTTTTTTAACTGTAACTTTAATATTATTTAATAATTATTTTAATAATTAATTAACTTTAGTTCTAACAATAATTATTATTTTTGGCGCGCTATCGCTCGGTGCTATAGATTTCGGAGAGTCCTGGCTGTGCCAAGAATATTTGTAATATTTTGGAATCCACTTTAAACCGTAGGTCCCGGTCTTATAAGACTATACAACGTTGGGCGTAGGGCTGACAACCCTACCCCACAAAAAGAAACATCAAGTTGAGTCGTCCCTGTCTGGAAATCTGCCAGTAGGCAGACGGCCTTGGCCCACCATGAGGTTGTTGCGGCAATGAAGAAGAATCACTATTTATTTATTGAAATACAAGCAAATAATATCCAGAATTTTGTCACATTACAAAAACATTACATAAACCCTTTTCGTATCTTACCGTTTTTGACATAGGATTCTCTTACTGTATAAATGAATATATATGAGAATTGTTGCGAATATTTTTAGCCCCACCACGAAGCCTGTTTTAAAATATGTCAACGTAATTTAAATTAGGTGGTCAGGATTAATCATGGTGACCGATTGTATTAACAACAGTGTTCAATTATTCTCCAACATGATAATTTGAATAAAAGCAAAAAGACGAAAATCAGCCATATTTTTCATACAAACTGGCTTACATAAAAGAAACTCAATTGTATTATCATAATTCGCTCATCATAAAATCAATATTCTATAATTTCAAAAATTAGAAACTATTTTTTATGCCCATACAATATTTATATACCCATAAAAAAGGGCATTTACTAACATGATTCTGCTAAATAAAATTATCGACTAAATTATAAAATATGACATTTGATAAAGACCATAAAATATGACAATATTTTATATATAAGAAGAAATACAATAATAGTGCTGCCGCATGCTATTTAATTTTACTTTTCAAAATCATACAATTACGAAAGAGGAAATTAAATATTTACAATTCCAACTGAAAATAATTTGGTAATATTATAGATCACATAATTTATCAAAAGACGTGTGAACAATAAACGTGTACGGGGAGTTTCCCTCTCCTTAAGTATTTTTCCACGCATTTTAAAGACAAATCTACCAGAAAATAGATGGAAAATTCACGATTATAAACCGTACTTTAAAGCATGTGTGACATTCTCAGTATCCTACAGCAAGGGAAGGACATCCCATGAGTAATCTACTCAAGGATAGCGGTAAAGGGGCAACTTTTGTTGTGATGGAGCACTTCCTAGGTAGAAGGCTCCATGTCACTGAAGATGAAACATGAGATGTTTTCTTTTTTGCCGGGTAAAAAAGTTTTGCCGGGCTTTTTTGTCAGCCCTACGCTTAACAATTATATTAGACTACTATTACTAAACCACATCACATCACTGTCCTAGAGCTGAGTTGCCCCTTTACAGTTTGGGAATGATGTGGGTGAAAGAAGTCTGACTAGGCTCCGCCGTGCTCTTACAGTATATGAGACCAGGCCTTCCGACTTAAAGTGTAAACTAACACTACAAACATCTATGACACCGCCGGGATTCGAACCCGAAACCTGTGACACCAAGCGCCAGAGCGTTAGCCACTCGGCCATCAGACCCCAGTCATATTAGGCATGGATTTCGAACCACTAAAAATATCCATGGCAACACCGTGATTACAATCCAAAAACTTGGCCATCACGGCCATACTTTAAAGAGTATTATACATTATCTAAAATGCTATGTGCTGATGCAGGGGTTGATCCCTGAAAAGGAGAATATAAATTAAGATTTGCGCCTAAAGTAATGGCAATTGAGTGAGACTGGTGATCAGACATCGCTAGAAAGGAGCTCAGGTATTTCCAAATGAAGAATGATATAGTAGTTCGAAAAGAAGAGAGATACTATGGCTTATTGGAACCATAATATTTTTAAAAGAATTACTCTGAAGCTATTGTTATTTAGAATTTCTAAAATCAGACAGACAATATAAGCCAGCAGTAGATGCTTTTTTAAAATCATATTCGATTTGATACTTTACAAAATACATCAATTACCTTCCACTGTACATGATGATGACGAAAAAAAAAAAAAAAAAGGTTTCTTCATAACAGATTCTTAAAAAGAAATGTTAAAATAATTTCATCAAGTCCAGATTTGTTTCCAAAATCTAAATTTGATTGCAAATGTCCTTTAAATACAATTCTCGATAATAAAAAAAAATAACATTTATGTCTTCAACTGAACCTCAATTAACAATACTCGGAAAAGCTCCATAAGACAGATTCATCAATATTCAAGAAGGAAAAATGGTCTCAGTCAATAAATAAAAAAGAAAAACACCTAGTTTCTTTTTTTTTTAATATTATCATCATCTTCCCTTTGGGTAATGGTAAATTTACACCGATGGAAAATTAAGTTAAGGTACTTAACTAAGTAATCTGCGGTTTGGGGTGTCGCATAAATTATGAATGCACGAGTTAAAACAAACAGATGTCCGTGCCACCTCTGGCAGTGCTCTTTAAAGTCCGCGAACAAATTCTCTGGTGATAAAACGTTAAGAACCTCCTATCAGCTCCAAAGGAGATCTCTCGAAAGCTTTTAAGAGAACTCTAAACTAATTACGTCCCTTAATCAGTCGCTTAAACTTAGATAAGGGAAAGATAAAATATTGATGGAGATAAATGAGAATACGCTAATTGCTGAAAACACAACACAAATTATCCCATGGATAAAGAAAAGAATTCGAGGAATTGTTAAAGAGACTTGGTGAAGCGATATTAGCAGAATAATAATAACTTAACATACAAGTTACATCAGAATTAAAGCAGTAATTTATATTGCTAAATACATAATGATAAGATACATAATTACATATGCTATATAATAAGATATGTAATTCGGTGCAAATCTAAAATTCATATAATTCTACAATTATATATATATAATAACATAATAACAAACAAACAAAAAAAAAATTTTTTAAACATACTGTAAACATTAAATTTTTTAAACAACATATATATATAATTAATAAAATTTATACAATTTTATTAATTATAAAAATTATACTATAAATTATATCTTTTTTTCTAATTACCTCGTAACACGATGGGGGTAAAATAAAAATTTCAAATCAAATGTTTATAAAGCAATATTTTTAAAAATATATAAACCCTTTGGCTAACTAATGTCTCATTCAGCTTGACGACAGTTGTCGTTATAGAAGTATTATTATTACTATTATTTGTATTTTTATGTGCGATCTGCGTGTAAATTATTACTAATTTGAATATTAATAGTACTTACAATATTACTGAGCGTCATAACAAATAAGTAAAAATGTAGTAGTATTTAATTTTTTTTCCCCGATTTTTTTTAATAATTGAAATAAGAGATATCTTATTGGAGTAGAAACTATAATTTATTACTTAAATAAAACTTCATTAATCCATTATTTTTATAACAAATTTAAAGTTTAAAAAAAAATATACGTTCGGTCATAATAGTAACAATGCCTAATATAAATACTCGCAAAAGAATTATCAACAGCAAACAGCAAATAAATTATAAATTTACAAAATAATAATATAAAAAAGACAAAAAGGATCATTTTATTGTAGTATTTTCTAGAAACAACCCTTTCATTTAATTATAAAAATGCAATTTAGTTAACTATATCTTTATATTCAATAATAATATATTCCTTTAAATATTCATACATTTAATAACAGTAATTCCATATTACATTAATATTAAAAGTAAATTTTATAATAGTAAAAAACAAAATTTTTGGTTGCCCTTAGTTTCACGTGAACAAAAATTCCATTCCCATTTGAGAAAGTGTCATGAATAGTTAATTAAAACACATCATTATAATGAAAGAGAGAGCATAATAGAGACATTAATTATCCAACTAAATGAAGCCAAAAGGCCTCATTTAATAATCAATAAACATTGTCGGAAACTGTAACAAATGCATTTTTTTTTCTTCTTACCAGGACAATATAATTTAGAAATAATACGAATTGAAAGCCAAAAGATAAGAACAAAAGAACAAAAAAATGGACTGAATTGCTGTTCATTTATTTTGACAGAATTTTGATTAAGATACAGATGAATATTTTTTAATAAAAGAAATTCTATATTATATTAATATTAATGACGAATTAGATGTATTAAGTTCTTTAAGTACTCGTACATAATTATTAGCGCATATATTTATTATTACTCAAAAAAAAAAATAAATAAATAAAATAGCGGATTTCTTACACTTGAAATAATTGCTTTTAATCAGCAAGTAAAAAGACAATAGTGAACCCAGTTCACTATATATTTGATAAATTTATCATATAGCTGCAGCTGGGAATATATATATATATATATTCCCAGCTGCATTTTAAATATATATATATATATATATTTCCAATGCTGCTGGCAAACACTTAGACACTTGTCTTTGATGCCTTAAGGCAAGCGCTGCACAGACGTTACTCACTTTGCATTACCCAGGGGGCGCGTGTAACTTAAAGATAAGAATAACAATGCCCCGCAACGCTCTGCGATCATGTTAGACCGGGACCTACAGTTTAAAGTGGATTCCGAACCACTACAACATTCTTGGCACCGCCGGGACTCGAACCCGAAATCTGTGGTACCGAGCGCCAGAGCGCTAGCCACTCGGCCATTCAGGCCCAATTTATCATATATAAAGTTATGAATAAGTAAAGGACGACAAATAATAACATATAAAAAAATTGTTCGTGTATTTAAATGAAAGACAGGTAAAAATGACACTAAACGTTCATTTTTAAAAATAATTTATTTGATTTTTTTAAAAATATATGATATAAATTTTCTAAAGCATTTGCTAATCAAATGAATCTATTTTTATGTGTCATTTCATACGCTATTCGATTTTGATAGATATATTCTTCAATAAATGTTTAAAAGCTATCAATAGTACAAAATGCTTTAAATTTCTTTTACCAGCACTATGAATTTATTGAAATATTTGAACAAATATTTTTTTTTTTTTAGTGCTATATGTTTTGCACACTATTAAATTAATTACACGCATTCTGTTGTATGCACTTTTGCAAAATAATTTTATAAAAATAAACTTTCACAATAAATTCAGTAAAATATTTATAAATAAAAAAAAATTAAGTTTGACACTTTGTCCATTATCCATTGAATTATTGCATGCATTTTGCTTCATAAAGAAATAAATAAATTTAATTTATACAAAATAATTTTCAAATTTTTTTATCCCATTATTAATTTACTGAAACAACCAAATGAATACTCTATTTTATGATTCACTCGACACTATTTTATACTATTACATCGCTTCCGCAAAAAAATAATGCTACCATCTCAGCACCATACTCCAAAGTCACTCAATTAAACTCCAACCTATTCAAACATCTCCCTAATGCATATGCCTCAATAAAAGAGATCTGTTGCATAAATAAGACTAAACAAAAGCGTGTAGATGGTCAGAGACCTACGACATCCCAGCAAAACACATCACAGACACAGATGCATATCTTAAAAGAAGAATTCAGTCTAGCAGGGGTCTGAATTCTCTACCTCAATATCTCCAGAGCAATGTAGTTTGCTATGCAAATAGCATTTTAAGAATGGGACGCTTGTAAAAATATGTAATTTTCTTTAAAAAAAACTATTTTTATGGTTTTATATTTATTTTGATTCTATTATAAATTGAATAAATCATTTTTAATTCAATTGAATATATTTTTTTTTTACCTTAACTGTAACTGTATATTTTATTAGATTGTTCCATGCATTTTGCTAGATTCTACCATAAAAGAACAAAAACGAATTTTACTAAATAATTTTCAATAAATTTTAAAATGCATTACAAATTTATAAAAACCCTTAAAAATTAAATAAATTTTTTAAAATAATTTTTATAAATTATTAATCCAATTGCATGAATTACCATCATTTTTATGAAATAATTTCAAATGGAATTTTTCATCCCACAATATACGTAATTAATAAATAATTATTCATTTCATATTATCATTAGACTGCTACATGCATTTTGCTCAATAAGAGATATACAAAGCTTGATTTTTATAAAATTATTTTATGAAAATTTTTAATTCTTTCATTTTTAAACTCTATTTAAACAATTACTAATAAACTGAATACTTACTTATATAATTACTTATAAGCCATTTAAGTGTTAATAATGCATTCTGCATACGAGATTAACAAACAACTTCAATTGTAAAACATTATAGGGTGAAAATCAAAAAAAATGGCGGGGCTGTATACAAATTTAGCAAAAATCTCATACCTTGTCACAGCCCCAAATGCAAATTTCAAAAGATGAGCCTAGGTTGGCTGGGGTTAGACTTCACATCAATATTTTCAGACTGAGATCGTGCAAATGCACACAACGCTCAAAGAACATGATACACGTAAAGGTAGTTTCAGTCCCCGGGATTTTCCCTCCAATACTAGGAATTCCCCCCTGCCCCACAAATCCCCTGCTTCGTCACTGACAGAATCGTCATTATAAATCAAATGATTACTTTACTTTTGTAAATTATTTCATATACTTTTCGATTCTTATTCTACTGAAAAAGAAATTAAAATACTTTAATTTATAAAATAAATAAATTTATAATTATTATATATAAAATAAATAAATTTATAATTATTATTATTATATATATATATATATATATATATATATATATATATATATATTTTTTTTTTTTTTTTTTTTTTTTTTTGCCATAATACAAATAAAAACTACAAACGTTCATGACACAAAGAGACTCGAACTCAAAGCCTGTAGCTCCGAGGGCCAGAGCGGTAGTCGCTCGGCCATCAGGCCCCTCTTTGTACTTTATTCCATATACATAATTTTTACATGTCTCCTACTAATATAAAAAAAATTCGTCATTTATGTAATTTTTCATATTATAAACTTTTCCATTTAAAAATTTCTAAAGTATATTTTCTTATATAAATAATGTTATACCGTCTTAAGGTCATATACTATGTACAAAATAATTAAAAACAGCCTGAGGTTTAAACCAGCGAAATACGTCACCCCCTGCCACAGATCAAGCTGCAAACCTAATAAGTAGAGGTCAACTTAACAGAGGTTAGATATGATATCAATATTTTCATACCTAGGTAAGTATGTCCAGAGATTATACAAAGGTTAAATACAGGAAATCGCAGTTTCCTTGCTTTAAGAAATTAATATGATCTAGAGTAATAACATGGAAAACAAAGCTCCGGGTGTATAGAACTATAATCAGACCAACAGTTATTTATGGGTCAGAGACCTGAAGCTTAACTCAAAAACGGGAGATGTTGATAAACTGAGAGAGGAAGATTTTAAGAGCTATATTTGGATCTATCAGAGAGGGTGATGTTTGGAGGAGGCGTTGCAATCATGAAATTGCAAAATTGTTTGTAGAAAAGGATATGATTAATTATATCAAGTTAAAGAGAATTCAATGGCTAGGACACATTGATAGAATGGGCGATAACAGAGGCTCAAAGAAGATTTTCAAGGGGAAGTGCCAGGGCCAAAGAAAATAGGGAAGGCCAAAAAAGAGATGGATTGATGAAGTGGGAAAGGATATGAAGAACCTAAAGATCACACATTTGAAAACCAAAGCTCGAGACAGACAGTTTTGAAGTCGTGGTCAAAAATAGACTGTAGTGTTGGGGAGTTACGTATGTAGGTATATTTGGACCTCCAAAATGATTTAATGGAAATCGTTTTACTTATAAAATAATTTATGCATATTTTTTCTGCAAAATTTTGTGCTCTTGATTTACTGAAACATTTATAAATAAAATGGATATGTTTCTTAATTTATCTCGTATTCTTAATCTGAAGCGCAAAATAAATTAAAAGCCTTTAATTACGAAATAATTTTATGAAACTTTCCATCCCATGATTAATATACAAGAGCATTTGTAAATCAAATAATAATTATCATAATTGTCCTTTTTATTCCCTTTTATTTATTTATTTTTTTATTCCTCCGTCGTATTTTGTACTAATCGCATGGATTTTGCGGTGTAAGAGATTAATGTTCATTGTTGCAGGATTTTTTATTCCACTATAAACTTTCTGAAAATTCGATATTTGGGTAAATCCTTTCATAAAAGCAAACTTCTCATGGTGAAAAATCTATTTAATTCCTCCCTCCTCCTCCTAAACCACTTAATTTTTTTAAAAATAATAATAATAATTTTTGATAGAACATCATTCATATTTCCAAACATGCAATCACTGACATTTAAAATACTGACATTTTTCATCCTGGTAAAAATTTAATACAATCTATATGATATAAAATAATTGCATGCATTCTGCTGCATAATATATTTTTTTTTAATTCAATGTTTATTAAATCAGTTATAAATCGAATGAATATTTTAATTTGTACATTATTCCAAACGCTCTTGTACAACACATAGATTGCTACATCTATTTTATTACCAACCAAACAAACCTATGCAACCACAAACCAGAACACCGAGCAAAACGAACAATTTATGCAAACCCCAGCGAAACGCGTCAACCCCTGTCAGAAAGAAACCCAGATGCAAATCTCAAGAGAGGAGCTAAGACCGTCAGTCTAGCAGGGGCTAGACTTACCCCAACGCATCGATATTTCCAGACCCAGGTAAGGCAGATACAGCGGGGGCAAAGAACGCGATACCCGTAAAGGTGGGTTTTCCAATCCCCGGGATTCTCACCCCACCCCCTTTTATTCCAACTCACCCTCCCTGCTTCATCACTGACAGACAAAGCGGTCAACCATCGCGTGCAGCGATTCGAAGAAAACACAGATAAAGGAGGTGGGAAATCCGGGCATGCCACTCCAGAACGCCGCCTCCATTATTTACTTTCATACTCGGGCACACACACATACCCCAAAATCGATACCTGCCCCGCACATTATATATATATATATATATTTAACTCGAGTAACGTTCACCTGGATTTCTCCTCACCTCTCCTTTTCCACCTTTCTCTTTCTTTGACAGGTTGCCAGAAACGCCTCAAGGAATAAAGTGGTAAAAAAGAAAAAAAAAAAAAAAAAATGGTTGGTCACTGGTTTAGCAGTGCAATGCGAAAAACGTGATACTACTGTGTCCAAAAAATAAGACCAGTTTTCAATTTAAAATTCCCGGACATATAATATTTCATTTTTTTTTTTTTTCTTTTTTCAATTCCTTCTATTAGCTCACACTCTCCCTATATATATATCTTGTTCAAATTTTCAATCGTTCATAAAATACTTCTTATTCATCCACTCGAGTTCAAATACTTTTTTTTTTTTTTGAACTTGTAGTGGATGACACTTGATGTTGATACAGTTTTTTCAAATATTAATTCAGTAATTAAATTGAATTAATTAATTTTAGTTTTTTTTTTATTTAAGTTGCTTATATCTACCCATAGATGGCGCCAAATAAACTTTAAAAAAATGAATGAAAATTATTTATAAAGGACTTTCTGCAATAGAGTGTAAAAAAAGTAGGAATTGACTTTAAAAAAAAAAAAAAAAATTATATATATATATATATATATATATATATATATATACATATATATTATTCTTTTTTAGGTTGCTGGCACTGTCCTTGGCATCTGTGTGAAATTTGTCAAAATATTCATTAGTGTTTGAGTTATGCTTGGCTTTGTGAGACGCTAAAACTGATTCCGGCGATTTTTGAAATGTCTCAATTCATTGAGCAAAGAACTTGCATTTAATTTTGTTTGCAGAAACGTATAGAATGTAGCAGAAGGCATTCGGTGAGCATTCCTATATCGGAAAGAAATGTTTGCAAGTGGTATAAACAGTTCAAAGAAGGCAGAGAACACGTTGAAGACGAAGAGCCCTGTGGTCGAGCATCCACCTCAATCGACGAAGCTCACTTCCAAAAAATTAAAGATTTGGTGCTTGCAAACCTTCTATTTACAATTAGAGACCTTGCTGCTGATGTTGAAATTTCAAAATGCCATTTTAAAAGATGTTTTGGGCCTCAAACGCGTTAAATCTCGATTGGTACCGAAAACACTGAATGAGTCAGCTCACACTGCATTGATTCTTCGTGACTTTTTCGCCAGAAATGAAACCCATATCGTTCCACAACCACCGTATTCACCCGATTTAGCATCGTGCTACTTCTGGCTATTCCCTAAACTGAAAAGTCAATTCCGGGGACACCGTTTCGAGTCGATTGAAGAGACATTTCAACAATCGCCGGAATCACTTTTAGCGTCTCACAAAACCAAGCGTAACTAAAACACTAATGAATATTTTGGCGTGAAATTTCACACTGATGTAAAGAACAGTGCCAGCAACCTAAAAAAGAATACCATAAGTCCCTGGAATTTTAAATTGAAAACTGATCTTACTTTTTGTACACAGTAGTATATCTATGTATTTAACTCGAGTGACGTTCACCTGGATTTCTCCTCTCCTCTCCCCTTTCCACCAGAATCTCTTTCTTTGACAGATTGCCAGAAATGTCTCAAGAAATAAAGTGGTAAAAAAATAATAAATAAAATGGTAGTTCACTGGTTTAGCAGTGCAATGCGAAAACGTGATATGTTTCTCGGCATTTTTTCTCGCTGTACGAAAAGCTATTGATTCAGATTAAAAATTAAGATTTGCGATAAATCTCTTTTGCAGGCCCTGGTCGTATAAGTAATGTAGTACTAGGTTTTGAACACGACGGATCTGCATGCAAAATTAATCACGATGGATCGATTCGTGTATTTGAATGTGAAGATTTAAATAGGATCATCAGAAGATTTGAAACAATAACCGATTTTGAACTGAGATTGCAAAAAATGTAAAACATGAAAGATTAGCAAGTAGAATTTTTAGTAAGCTAAGATGTAATCCGTTTAAAAACATTTTAAGACAGTTTAAGCATGTTACTTCTTTTTAATTTAGGGGGAAAAAACAACTTAGAACATAAATGTTTAAAGAATATACATTGATTAGAGTCTTTATTACGTTTTAGGGAGCCGAATAGAAAGAAAAAAAATATTACATTAATTTATTACATTAATATATTACATTACATAATTAAATACTTAAAAATAGTGTAATCGTATTTTTTTTTTTTTTTTTTACTATTTAAAAAATAGTGCAATCGCATAGCTACAATTTGACAGATTTCTCTTCAATATGAAGCCTACATGACTTTAAGAAATACTATGGGAGGTCATTTTTTTTTATTTCTAATAATCAGTAAAAGTATCATGGGAACCCGATGGCCAAGTGACTAGAGCTCTGTCGCACGGTGCCACAGGCCTCGGGATCGAGTCTTGGCGGTAGCATGGATGTTTGTAATGATTCGGAATCCACTTTAAAAGATAGGTCCTGGTCTAATATGACTATCGAGTATTGGATGTAGGGCTGACTACCCTACCCCATAAAATGAAAAATTTCTCCTATGTCGAAATTTGCTAGTAGGCAAACAGTCTTGGCTCACCATGGGGCAGTTGTGTCAATAAAGAAGAAGAAAATGGTCATGATTTAGGAATTAAATTACAATTAGTTTAAAATAATGTTTTTGCAAGACCTATGTCATAATTTTCGTGTCAAAGGCATCTTTTAAAAATTAATTATAAAAGCGTGAAAACGAATTTAGTTATATTTTTAATATATGCCTTTTACCACGCCAGTAAAAATCATAGATAATATCCCATATATAAAAAGTACTCAATTAAAGACATTCATAAGATAATATAATAGTCATCCAGAAGTTACTTTAAAGGGTGTACATGGCTTAATGATAATTAAACGATAAAATATTCAATAAACATGTAAACATTAAAAAATTCAGTAGGTGAACTGCAATTAATGAAACCGTCTTAATGCAAATATTAACAAATCCTAAAAGGTAAATATATTCAAAACGTTTGCGATTCAAATTAAAAACGTTAATAGCATCAAGGGAAAATAACTCCAGAGACATCAAAATCGCGGTTCAAATTAAAGGAAACTCGCATAAGACATTTCCAGAATGTGACATTCACACGCACGGCTCACAAATTAAAATAAAAAAAACTTAATCAAGAAAAATAAAAAAGAGGGCAAAGTAATCTCCTTAAAACATTCTTAAACGCGAAGTCTGCTCATCTTCAAAAGAGGTATTTTATTACTTCTGCATAGCACGCATTCCTGGTTTGGAGAAGAAAATTTTTCTTCCTGATAATTACGCTTTATGAAAGCTAACACGGTTAGTTTAATTAAGGGAGGCGCCCCCATCTCAAAGGAGGATTGTAAATGGTGCGATTCGTTTTATTAATCGGCTTCATTTTAATATTTTTATCCCTTTTTAACGCGGGTTAACTAGATATAAAACGAAATTGCCTTTAATTTAAGAGGGAATTAATAAAAAAATAAAAAAGGGGGGCATCGGTTGCTTGAAATTTGTTTTTTTAATTTATTTATGTAATTTTTACGCTGAATGAATATTAGTTAATGGGAAAAGATGGCAAAAAAAAATTTGTTTTGTTTTGCTGTTTTAACTTCATTTGCATATCTTTGAGCTTTAAAAAAAAAAAAAAAAACTGAAATGAAAAAAACTGCATATTTAATATCTTTCCGCATCATCCTTTAGAACAAAATTAAATTTTCGCTTTTTAAAAAAATTAAAAGAGGGTAATTTTTGTTTCCAATTCGAAGCTTTACTATCATATCAGCATTTCATTTGCATTTATATCATGACTTTTAAAATTTCGTGTGAAAATGTAATTTTTAAGGGAAATCGAAATTTTTTTTTAAAAAAAGGCTGATTATGAAAAAAGCAAGTGCTTTAATATTTAAAAAAAACAATTAATTTCATTCAATACTAAGGAACAGTTTCGTTTTGCATTCGTTAAAGAATAAACAAAACATTTCTATTGTGCATTATAAAAATCGAAAATAATCGATTATTTTCTATTTTAATCGAAAATTTCACTTAGCCACAATAGCCACTTTCACATATGAAAACTATTATACTAAAATTCCTTAATTATACATATTTCAAATTATTATACTTGTTCAAATTAATAACATCCGGATTACAAATATAACACAATAAAGAAAGTAATAAAATTAGACAAATTAATTTCACAGATACATTAAATAACTTTAAATTAAACTGAATTGTACATTCAGAGTAAGTACATTCATAGAAAATATAATAACCAGCCAGAGGTTACTAAGAGTGTATATACATTAATGATAATTAAACGGTAAAACATCCAATAGGCAATTTAACATTAAGAAAAATTCTGTAGGTGAATTATAATTGATGAAAACGTCTTAATACAAATATTAACATATCCTAAAAGGTAAATATATTAAAAACGTTTGCGATTTAAATTAAAAACCTTAATAACATCAAGGGAAAATACTCCAGCGACATCAAAATCACAGATCAAATTAAAGGAAACTCACATAAGACATTTCCAGAATGTGACATTCACACGCACGGCTCACAAATTAAAATAAAAAAAACTTAATCAAGAAAAATAAAAGAGAGCAAAGTAATCTCCTTAAAACATTCTTAAACGCGAAGTCTGCTCATCCTCAAAAGAGGTATTTTATTACTTCTGCGTAGCACGCATTCCCGGGTTTGGAGAAAATTTTTCTTCTTGATAATTACGCTTTATGAAAGCTAACACGGTTAGTTTAATTAAGGGAGGCGCCCCCATCTCAAAGGAAGGTTGTAAATGGTGCGATTCGTTTTATTAATCGGCTTCATTTTAATATTTTTATCCCTTTTTAACGCGGGTTAACTAGATATAAAACGAAATTGCCTTTAATTTAAGAGGGAATTAATAAAAAATAAAAATAAAAAAGGGGGCATCGGGTGCTTGAATTTGCTTGGCTTTTTTTAAATTTATTTATGTAATTCTTACGCTGAATGAATATTAGTTAATGGGAAAAGATGGCACAAAAAATATTTTTTTTTGTTTGTTATTTTAACTTCATTAACGAGCTTTAAAAAAATTAGCTGAAATGAAACAAAATTGCATATTTAATATCTTTCTGCACCATCCTTTAGAACAAAATTAAATTTTCGCTTTTCAAAAAAATTAAAAGCGGGTAATTTTTGTTTCCAATTCGAAGCTTTACTATCATATCAGCATTTCATTTGCATTTATATCATGACTTTTAAAATTTCGTGTGAAAATGTAATTTTAAAGGCAGATCAAATTTCTTTTTTAAAAAAATGCTGATTATGAAAAGAAACAAGTGCATTAATATTTAAAAAAGACAATTAATTTCATTGAATACTAAGGAGTATTTTCGTTTCACATTCGTTAAACAATAAGTAAAATATTTCTATTGTGCATTATAAAAATCGAAAATTGATTATTTCTCGATTTAATCGAAAATAATAGGTTGTCGAAAATAATCGAATTGTAACCAGTTTCACATTTGAAAACTATTATGCTAAATTCATTTATTATATATACTTTAAAATATTATATTTGTTAAAATTAACAACATCTGGACTACAAATATAACAATTACAATAAAAAAGTAACAAAATTAGACAAATTAATTTCACAGATATATAACTTTAATGTAAGAAATAATTTTGTAATTTTACATTAAACTGAATTGTAAAAACAATTATATTATATTATATTATATATATATACAAATTTAGAAAAGACTTTTAACCCTTTCTCCTTAGTTTGCTTGAAAATTTTACCACTTATTGAAACAATATCTTTCTCTAATAACTAACTTTACATAATAATGTAGAATCATTTGTTCACACATCAAAAGATTTTTGACATTATTTTTAAAAATATGCGCATGTTAAAAAAAAAAAAAAAAAAAAAAAAAAACTACGTTAAATTTTTAATAAACGATTGTGAAGTGATAAATTTTAAAATAGAATATTTTACAAAACATACATGGATGTATGAATTTTAAAAGTAATATGACTTCGAGATATCTAAATGACACACTCTTACATTTCTAATAATATTCCTAATTAAATTATCCTCCTGAAATTACATAATCCAAAAATTGTTACTCATGTAATAAAAGTTTTTATTTAAATAAAATTCCACAAATAATTCAAGCAATATTGATCGAACTCTTATCATACATTCATTACACACTCAAATGTAAAACATTGATTATGAAATGATGCAAGTCATTCATCATTCATTCCTAGACACTTAATGATTTAAAATTGATCCATGTCTTTAACAAACATGACAACAATTCATGTTCAAACAACAATTCAATTTCCACACTTTACAAAAATTGGTTCACATTGAAGAAAAAACAGCCAAAATAGGCGATTAAAAATAATGAGTTTATGAAAGTAGATTAGAATCTTGAAAACACTAATATTATTGATTTAAAGACTACAGATTTTAATCAGTGGCACAAACAAGTTTCAACTCTACCTATTTAGAGAAAGACTTAATACCAAAGTGTATGAATACATCCATGAAGTTCATCCTATAGTTTCAGAACCACCCTTCCAACTATGGCACATACAAGTATTCAGATGTTACAAGTGGCAGAGACAAACCGCAAAAGAGACAACCATTAACTTCACAAAGAAGTTCCAACTATTAGCTTCATACGACAGCATGCTCATGAACCATTAAAGGCAGCCCATGCAGTCCAGGAATCAACTGTAACTGAATCTTTTTCATTTCGAAAAATTTAAGGACATGAATCAATTTTAAATCATTAACAGACATACAACCAATTTCAATAGCGATTCAATGTCCACACTTTACAAAAACTGCTTCACATTGAAGAAAAAAACAACCGAAATAGGTGATTAAAAATAATGAGCTTTTGAAAGTAGACTAAACCCAGAATCTTGAAAACATTAATATAATTGATTAAAAGACTATATATTTTAATCAATGGCACAAATATAACTTTCAACTGTACCTATTTAGAGAAAGACTTCATAACAAAGAGTGAAATAACCGAACCAGAACCAACCGAAATAGGTGATTAAAAATAATGAACTTATGAAAGTAGATTCAACCCAGAATCTTGAAAACACTAATATTACTAATTTAAGGAATACATATTTTAATCAGTGGCACAAATATAACTTTCAAATTTACCTATATGGAGACTTATTATCATAGTGTATTCCATCCATGAAGTTCATCACATAGTTCCAGAACCATCCTTCCAACTATAGCACATATAAAGATCCAGATGTTACAAGTGACAGAGACAAACCCAAACAGAGACAACCATTAACTTCACACAGAAGTTCAACTATTAGCTCCATACGACAGCATGCCCATGAACCATTAAAGCCAGCCCATGCAGTCCGGGAATCAACTGTGACTCCGTCAAACGAAAGCAGCAAGCACACTTGTTTTCTCTTGTGTCGAGGGGCCACATGTCTTAATGAGTGGCGACCTTCGCCTTCCACAACAAGGGGAATAAATCACTGCACGCTTTGCAACTATCAACTGCGAAAATAAAAACGGTAAAAAAAAAAAAAAAAAAGAAAGAAAGATTACGTGACAAAAAAGAATATCTAGAGAGAGATTGAAAACGTCTGTGCGAAGTGGTGTAGTGTATATATCAAAGACTTCTGTTGCTTCTTTTAAAAAGAAAAAAAAATAACAAAACACTCCATGACTAATTTTGGAGGGTCATCATATTTCTCTCGCAAATAAAAAGCAATCCAGTACGCTGCAGCGAGACAAAAAAAGATACTGACCAGTTTTTTTTTTTTTTTAAATCCTATTAATGAAAGAAATAAATCACTAAAAAGTGACACTATTTAATAAAGAGCATTTTGCAAAAAAGTATCTAAATATAGTGATGCTTAAAAAAAAAAAAAAAAAAACTTGATTTTAAACAAACAACTTTTTACAACGTGATATCTAATACCTTTTTTTTACTACACAATAATTATCTTCATATTCAATATGTAATTGATAACTTAACATTAAAATAATAATAATAGATTGGTAATTTCCAAAGATTTATACTTACTCGATAATACGAAGAAATAGATACCTATAATTATTATGTTGAATAAAACTCATATTAAATAACATAAAAATAAATTTACCTAATTTCAAAAAATAATTTTATTGTCATGATATATTTAATTTAATTTTAATACATTACAAAAGAATGAAAAACGCATCCGATAAAAAAAGATTTATACCACTTTATTTTCAAATTAAAAGACGATATATAGTTATTTTAAAGTTGGAAAGAAGAAATATGTAAACGATTTTTAGACTTTGAGTCTAGCCAAGGTTAAGATTAATTAATTGAGACATGTCATCTTTTTTTTTTTATTTACATCAATCTAAACTGATGAGTCCCATTTATGTCAAAATGTCCAGATATCGACCAAATGGATGAAGGTTAAAATTCTCGTTGGTGATATGCGTTACAGTCCTTTTCCATAAAACGATTAAGTAAAAAAAAAAATCGTTACATTAAAACAGTTTCAAATTGACAATCGAGGAAATTTTTCTGGTGTGAATTAATCCTCTCCTTTATCAAATAATAAATGTTTCAATGTGTTGTCTCTTAAAGAATAAAACGAAGCAATAGCCAAAATTTCTCGCTAATTAATAAAAAATGTTTATTTGTTTTTCATCCCACTTGGTCGACAGCAACATCTAGACCAACTCCCAGAACCGTGGGGTCTCATGGATGGAAGGAATGGGAAGGCAGCTTCTGTTGTGATGGAGCGCCCGTAGGTAGAAATCTGGCTTGGCTCCGTGTCGCTGAAGAAGGAGGGAAACGCCTTCCAGGAGGACTTTTAGGGGGAACTACCCCCCATTTGCGTATGGGAGAAAACCCGGAAAACTCCCACTAGATAGTTCTGGCATAATAGTTCTCATAACAAATGTTGCCATTCTATCTTGAAGATTTAGTTCAAAATAAATAAATAGCAAAATTTGAATTAATAAAACCAGCAAACATTCTCTTCTAAATAAATCACATGCAATTTCGAATGGAAGAAGTATAAAATTGATTGATTCATTTGGGGAAAATTGATTGATTCATTTTGGGAACTTAAGCATGCTTTACTTTAAAATTCCTAAATTAAAACTGATATTGTCATTACAAAGTGACATGAAAAGAATCAAATGGAATTGATGGATACATCAAGCAATTACACATTTTCAAATATCTGGCAATTTATTAAAGAATAAATGACAAAATTCCAAATACATCAGAAATTCAAGATATAAAAATGATAAAGAAGTACAAAGGTACAACTATTTAATTTAAATTAATAAAACCTTTGAGTTTACATTTCAGTTGACATTATTTTTTATTCAAAATGGATGAATGCGCTGCAGATATTTGTAGTTCCTGCTTGAAAGACAGACAGCAACATCTGTTATTACAATAAAATCTGTCTTATAATTAAATATGGCGGGATTAAATCTCCATCCCAGAACTTGCACAATTTAACTGCAAAGACTTAACTACATCATGAAATAGTACATCATGTTCATCCTGTAAAGCACAAATTGCAGAACATGGCGACATGGCACGTTACTGCAACAACCGTAGAGGATAGTTAACGACCTGGCAAGTTTAATGGTTGGTGTCGCCCATCTTTTATCACCTTCCCATCCTTTCACATGTCATGTCTGTTACGATTCGAGACAGTTGAGAAGACACTGAGTAGGAAAGCACTTAATTTCGGGCTCAAACAATACACTGTAGCCGTTTTGAGAGTTTTAACTACGTGGAACTATCCAGCTGATGACTTAACACATTTCCTATGAAACACATCATAACTATATAATGACGACGTAATGTTTCTATGTAAACATTCCAGTCATTAGTAATAAAGTAATTTCATTGCTGATGATGGCAGGGTTGGAGTGTTAAGTGTACAACAAAAACTGCTACTTAGTTTTCCGAAAAATTGTAACTGCTTCCGAAAAATAGTAATCATATTTTTTAAGTTAATCAAGGAATTTATTTCAAACATTGCTTAGAATTATAAATGTACATCAATTCTAATTCTTCTCCCCATTATTCCTTGGTACCATAAGTTTCAGATTCGAATCCTGGCGAGGGCATGGATGTTTGTTAGTGGTTCGGAATCTATGTTAAACAGTAAATCCCGGTCTAATTAACCCAAAATGTGCATAAAATGACTATAGAGCGACCACCCAAACCAAATCTCTCCATTAATCAAAATTAAATCGGTTTTTTAAGCTCTCTGCTTTATAATTAAAAGAAACTCAATTTTTATACAAATCAATCTTTATACAAGAACTAGCCTGAATGTCCATAATGTGGCACACTGATTCAGCTTTTTTTATTCTTTGATTATTAAAACTAAATGCTTAAGTAAATAAAACAATAACAAATTTATCAGTACCCAGAAATTTTAAAATAATTTTGCACAAAAACTTTTTTTTTATTATAATTTTAGTTTATATTAAAAAAAATTTAAAAATTTGCAGTATTTCATAAGCAGTGATCGACAGCATTTTTAAAAAGTAATTACTTTTTTTTAAGTAAAAATTTTTTCCTAATTAATCACAGAAAAAGAAAATAAATCACAGATTCTCATTAAAATCATAAAAAAAGTTTACATTTATATTTTATTCTGTAAAAATAAATAAGAACGATATAAAATAATGTGAATAATAATGAAATAATAAATAATATAATAATCATAAATGTAATAATAATAAATAATGAGTAATAATAATAAATAATTTAGCTTATTCAATTCCTTCTATTAGCTCACACTCTCTCTCTATATATATACACTGAAGTGACAAAAGTCATGGGATAGCAATATGCAAATTTTCAGATGGCAGTAGCATCGCGTAGAACAGGTATAAATGCGCAGTGCTTTCGCAGAGCTTTCATTTCTGTTCAAGTTATTCATGTGAAGAGGTTTTGACGTGATGATGACCGCACGACGGGAATTAACAGACTTTGAACGCGGAATGTTAGTTGGAGCTAGACGCATGGGTCATGCCATTTCGGAAATCGTTAGGGAATTCAACATTCCCAGATCCACTGTGTCAAGAGTGTGCCGAGAGTATGAAATTTCAGGCATAACATCCCACCATGGACAGCGCAGTGGTCGACCGCCTGCACTTAACGATCGAGACCGGCGACGTCTGCAAAGAGTCGTAAATTCTAACAGACAAGCAACACTGCGTCAAATAACCGCAGAAATCAATGTGGGACGCACAAGGGACTTGTCTGTTAGAACTGTGCGGAGAAATTTGGCTTTCTTGGGCTATTCCAGCAGAAGACCGACTCGAGTGCCTTTACTGACAGAATGACATCGCTTGCAGCGACTCTCGTGGGCACGTGAGCATATCGGTTGGTCCCTAGATGAATGGAAAACCGTGGCCTGGTCCGATGAGTCACGATTTCAGTTGGTAACAGCTGATGGTAGGGTTCGAGTGTGGCCCAGACCCCACGAAGCCATGAACCCAAACTGTCAGCAAGGCACTGTTCAAGCTGGTGGTGGCTCCGTAATGGTGTGGGCTGTTTTTCATGGCATGGACTTGGTCCTCTGGTGCGACTGACCGAACATTGACTGGAAATGCTTATGTTCAGCTACTTGGAGATCACTTGCAGCCATTCATGGACTTCATGTACCCAAACAACGATGGGATTTTTATGGATGGCAATGCGCCATGTCAACGGGCCACAACTGTTCGCGATTGGTTTGAAGAACATTCTGGACAATTCCAACGAATGATCTGGCCATCTAGATCGCCCGACATGAATCCCATCGAGCATTTAGGGGACATCATCGAGAGGTCTGTTCGTGCCCAACATCCTGCACCATCAACGCTTTCACAATTATGGACGTCTATCGAGACAGCATGGCTCAATATTCCTGCAGAAGACTTCCAACGACTTGTTGAGTCCATGCCACGTCGAGTTGTTGCACTTCGCCGGGCGAAAGGAGGGCCGACACGATATTCAGAGGTATCCCATGACTTTTGTCACTTCAGTGTATATATCTTGTTCAAATTTTCAATCGTTCATAAAATACTTTTTATTTATCCACTCAAGTTCAAATACATTTTTTTAGCTTGTAGTGGGAGACACTGAATGTTAATACAGTTTTTTCAAATATTAATTCATTAAATTCATTAAATTTAATGAATTAATTTTAGTTTTTTTTTAGATTTAAGTTTGCATGTATCTACCAATAGATGGTGCCAGATAAACTTAAAAAAATGAATGAAAATTATTTATAAAGAACTTTCTGCGATAGAGTGAAAAAAAAGTAGAAATTGACTTTAAAAAAAAAAAAATTATATTACTTGTTTTTAACATTCAATGCTAAAAAATATTTTTCTCATATAGAATCATAAACTCAAATTATTATTTTTCCCCTATTCCAGAAACTTTGTCTCTCCTCCAAATCCCCCAAATAAATCTTAATTCTCAAGTCTACTTTGATTAAACGAAATCATCATCCACCTTCATTCACCCCCTAAACGAAATAAAACACTGTACACTACAGACACAGAGTTCTAATTACAAAAGAAATAGGAACAAGTCTGGCTTGGAAAGGGACACTAAAAAGAGATGGGATGTCTTTTCCCTCCGTTATAACCATTAGGAGAGACTATCCAGTTCCACCAGAGAGAGAAAAAACTTAAGGAAGGGAGGAAGAAAAAGCATTTTATGACAGCCATCCGCTCCAACGCTTTAATAACGTTACGCACAACTTTTCAGATCGTCTCATTTTGTTTCGTTCTCCGAATGGCTATTTCTTACAGAAAAAGGGCTCTTTAACTTTCCCTGCCGCGCACTACATGTACCCCGCGATCATTTTCACTAAGAGAGAAGGGGAAAAAAGAGAAAGAGAAAAAGAAATAGTTGGCTTCCACTAGGGACAATGTTTCGTATTGTGTTAGACCCACCCACCTACCCTGTGTGGCACGTCGGCGAACTGAGTCTAAGGACTTCTTGATATGAAATGAAAGAATATAAGGATAGAGTGTTTAGGGATATTCGATCACGCTGGGTGGAGTAAAAAGATTTTCGAAACGACCTCGTTCAGAGTTTAGAATGTATTTTCCACTAAGAAATAAGGAATTCGTAATATTTAAATTGTTTCTATTAAGAATTGCAATAGAAAAACAGAGGACATTTTGATTTCTAAATGCTATTATGATAAAAAAAAATATTAATTACATTAAGTATATCAATGAATCAATATCCCTTTAATGAATATTTTAATCTAAGTCCTTTTATCATTTATACCCTTTTATGAATATTTAGTCCATTAGTCCATGAAACTTTATATCAGAAATCAAATGAGACTTAGATGGAAGGCATTGCTCACTTCTCGTACCTCCTCGACGAGTTACTACAGGCTTCAAAAGTTTGAATCATGGCGGTGGTGTGGATGTTTGTGACTGGTTCGGAATCCACGTTAAGCTATAGGTCCCGGTCTAATTAGCCCAAAGCGTGTAAAAAATTACCATAGAGCGACAAACCAAACCAATTCGATTGTACACAAATTCGGAGTTGGTTTTGTTTGGTTTGTCGCTCTACGGTCATCTTGTGCGCACGAGGGCTAAACAGACCGGGACCTACAGTTTAACGTGGATTCCACCGCCAGGATTCGAACCTGAAGCCTGGGATACCAAAGACCAGAGCACTAGCCACTTGGCCACCAGGCCGCTACAAATTCGGAGTTGGAGGCACATTTGGGAACAGGATATTTCGGACAAACCTCGTGAAAAAGCTGTAGCGGAATTTAGATTTGCATGACTGTTTCGCGAGCCAACTGCACCACACTGGCATTTTTGATAGCCCAAATTGCCCGCTCTATGGAAAGACGAAATCATGGACAGGCACTATACAGCAGGATGCCCGGCCTTGCATGTAGACTCCAAGGTGAAAAGATATTGCAGCGCTAGAACTTTGCTGATGAGACATTGATTTTTTTTTTTTTTTGTTATTGTTTTCTTTTTTCTTGTGTGTGAGCCACAATATATTATATTTCATTATGCAGCATAATGTAAATTGTTGCCATTAATTAAATTGCTAGTAAAAATATCAAAACTGCTATTCAAATATAATAAGCACTGCAACATATTAACAACGAAACCAGCATTCACAATAGACATCAGCAGTTTTATAAATTAAAAACTAAATACATTATGCTGTATGGAAAAAAAAAAGTTTATGATAGCGAAAACTGTTCGATGTCTCTTTGAATAATGAATACTATTGCAAAAAAAGCGAAATTTACAGAGAACGTTCTATAAAGGACATTTTTCCATTTCTTTTGGCATTTCTTCTCAAAATTAAACTTTAATTGACAACGATAAATTTTCACTTTTTTTGTATGGCACGTACACATTAAACAAAACATGGACACCACATAATGCGGCGAAAGTCATAAATACAGAATAAAAATATTTAATAGATCAAATCCAACAACTTAAAACTTTCAGATAATTAGAAAATAAAAAAATAAAAATGTTAAAACAATCATCATTAGTGGCGCAACAGCCCCATGGTAGGCCAAGGCCGTCTGCCTAGTGGCAGATTTTGAGACAGGAGATGTTCTCTTTTTATTAGATAGGGTTGGCAGCCCTACGACTGATGCTCTGCAGTCATATTAAACCGAGATCTACAGCTTAAAGTGGATTCCGAACCATTACAAACATCTATGGCACCGCCGGAACTCGAACCCGAAACTTGTGGCATCGAGCCCCGTTAAAATAATAAACTTCAACATTAAATAAAAAATATTATCAGACATTTTGCTACAAAATTATTACAAATTGCATATAAGAATATAATGCATCCAATTTAGAAAAGGCAAATAATATATCTTTTCATAAAGATTAAAATAAAACATTTATTAGTTGTTGTATTTGAAATGCATTACGTAACAAAAAATTCTTCAAATTCTGTTCTTTTTTCCCCCCAATAATTATGCTTGAAAAAAAATATATGCTTATATTTTCTATAAAATATTCATTCGTAAACAATAAACTACTAAAATCAGCAATCTTCTACAAAAGTTCCCAATGCATAATATTCACAGTTAGAATGTTTATTACTTCAGTAAAGCATTTCTCACTCCAAGGAAACAGACTATACATCACCTCAAATAGCATGAAGTGTTTTTAAAACTTCAGATAGATATTTTTTTAACGAAATATTTTATAAGCCATTTAGGAATGCAATGTTAAATATTTTATTAAATAAATGATAAATAAAAGAAGCAAGAAATTGAAGTTTATGTAAGCAAAACAGAATCCAACCTTTTTATATCAAATATGAATTAGATAAACAAAATAATTCTCATAAGAAAAAAAATGATTTTCTTATTCAAAATTTATTTCATCAAAAATGTTTCATCTTTTATCGAAGAGCATTTAGATAAAAGAAAAAAAAAGCATTGCAGTTTATTAAAAAAGTATTGCAACATATATTTATAGATCCAAAATCAGCTGCATTTTTCCAATTTATTTTGCAGAGATATGTTAAACATTCCTTAAAAAATATTGATCTCTACTTCAATATAAAAACTAAATGTTTAAACTACGAAATATCGATTATAATTCCTAAATCTTCATTCGTATATTTTTTGTTCCGCTAAGATATTTTCAAAGAAAGATTATCTAGATTTAGTGTTCTGAAATGTACTCTTTTCAACCATATGAAAAAGAATAGTTTATTCCTTTTATTTATTTATTATTATTATTATTTCAGGAGATAAAGCCGATTTAGTCAAAAGTTTTGAATTGGAAATTTTTAGTACTGATTGATTTGACACTACGTAATCATATTTCAACAACCTTCTCTCGGCAACTGAAAAATAAGCTTCAAAATCATAATCGGATTATTACCCATCCAACTTCAACTGGATTAAAATTATATTTTTAGGTTTTCGTAACTGCAATAAAGAGTTCATATGTTATAAAAAAGATTAGATCCATCTTTTGTCATTGTTACTAGAGTATAATATTGCTTTTGTTCTTTTTTTTTTTAATAATTTGTAAGAAATATAACTAATAAGCATTAAAAAAAATTTAATACTTAAATATTCATAAAAACATGTATTTGCCCTCTGAACCTTTTACACGTTATAAAAACGTGATGAAATAAGTAACTAAATTAATCTCTTAAAAGTCAGGTTTTAAGGCTAATTTAGACCAAAAATGACATTGAAATTTTTAACTGTATACTTCTTTCTAAGCTTGATCTGTTAATTTTCATAACAAAATTTGATATAGCTCAGGAGATTTGATTATTATTTTTTTTTTCCATTAAAAGCTTTCGTAAGCATTAAAAAAAAAAGCCACAGGCCAAGTTTGAAACTCCTTTCACATGATAGATGCATTTAAATTGACAAGGGGCTTATTTTAGAAATGTTTTTTGACGTTATGTATTGTATGTCAATGATAGAAAGCAATGAACCAACCAGGTGCGATATTGACAGCAAAATTTGAATTATGTAACGTCACATGACACAATCAGAAACTGATTTTATGATGAAATACTCGGTCACGTCTGACGATGGAGAACACTGTTAAATGGTCAAAACATAAGAAACCAACTTAAGGTTAAACAGAAATGCATTAAAACTTTTAAAAAAACAACCTTATTTACTTAACATTATACGCTGAAAAATCAAAATCAAATATAGCGATAATAAATACTTGTGCAGATTGGTTGGTCAATATTTTGTTATGGTAATTTACAATAATTACATGTACAATTTATATTTTTCATTAATTAAATTAAGTAATTGTTAATTTAAATTAATTAATATATGATCATTATCAATTTTAATTAGGTGTAAAATAAAATACTTTCATTAAAATAAATAAATAAAGACTAAATCACGTTTGCTAAAATCATTCAAATCTAAAGACAAATTCTATAAATGAACAAAGTCTGTGAATTAAAAATTAAAAGTCTGAAATTAATTAGAAATTTCACTTTCTTTTAACAATTCAAATTTTTTTACTATCTATTCGAGTTTCTGTTGTAGGATCAACAGATTTAGCTTTGAGGATTTAACTAAAGCCTCAAAGCTAAATCTTAACAATCTCTCCCATTACATAATTCACAGATCAATTCTAGTACTTTGCAAACTTACAGAAAAAAGTACACAATGAAAAAATTTCTAATTTTAAAATGGCCATAGAAGAAAATAAAAAAAAATTAACGTTTGTGTAAATTCAAAATTTTAGTATCCGTTAATACTTACATTAACCATTTTAGAAAAAATTGAATTCTCTTTTACTTCAAAAAATTATTTTAAAAAATTTAATAAACAAATAAATGTATGGCCACTGCAGAACTAGGGAAAAAAAAAAGGGGAAAAAAAATAATTAACTCGCTGACAGTATGACAAAAAGGAAAGAAATAAAGACACTACTAATCTAATTAAAATTTATAACCCACATAGCAATGTGAGAGAGAGCTAACTACACGAGATACAGGAAGTATTAAAAGAGAGCGCCCCAAGTTTTTAAAATTCCTACCGACAAGACAGAGTATAATAGTAAGAAATAAATGGGTTTTCCTTTCCCCAACCGTACAGGCGAAAAGATATCTGGCAGGTTGCCAAGGTCCTTTGACACCTGCTGCGGTACTCGTTAGTGCGCTCAGTTTGAAATGAATAAAAAGCACAGCGCCAGCGCAGGTAAGCTTCATTCATTCATTTCCTTCACCCACACCACGTTTCATCTTGCACACACTGAGAACAGATATCGATTTGTACGTCTTTTAATTTCGTAAAACGAGGTTAATTAATTAAATTTGAAAAATGATGTTGATATTCTTAATTAAAATACGTTTTAATGCAAATCAGAATATTAATGTGCAAATTAGAATGTCAGAATACAAATCAGAATATCAGAACATTTTTAGAAAACGATAATTAGAAACATTGATTCCATAATGATTTGAATTTGTTTTCATTAATTAGCAAATAATTACATAGTATAAAGTGACGGAAATTATAATTAATTAATAATAACAGAGAAGAGAGAATAAGAATAAACTAGAAAAATAAGAATATTTAATAGAGTATGAAATAATTGCCATAAGTTAAAAACCATTATTTAACAGAAAGATATATTGTATTCAAATTTGTATTAGAATGGTTTAAAAAATGTAATTAAAATAACTAAATTAAAATATTAATGATATTAATGAATGATAAGAAAAAATAAAAGAATCATAAAATATTCAAGAAAAGAAATTGCATTAAAATATCAAACGACATTTTTTTAAGAACTTATTAAAATAATTTCCAACTACATTTTCAAAAAATTGGCAACATCTATATTTCTCTTCCATTGAATTTAACAAATAAAATAATGAGAAAAATAAATAGATAATCTATAAACACATGAAAAGTATATAGACCATATGTATGTACAGTTTATCTAATGAATATTTTAATTCATATTTTAAGATAAAATATATAATTAAATTGAATCACATTTGCAAACGATAATAAACTTCTAATAAGATTCTTATTTACAGCAATATCCATTTTTAGAACATTTTTATTATTTAGAATAGAATACATTCCTATCACGAACACAAACGATTTTCATTTCGCTGTATCAAAAATATCTTTATGAATTTTAAAAGACAAATAACATTTAGCAAATTAAAATTATTCATTACAACGCCATGTATAATTAATTAACTAGTAAAAAATTGCTTACCACGATAGATTATAATTTCCTAACAGCATTCAAGTAAAATATACCAAATATAGATTATGTACTTTTCATGCCAAATATATATGAATCCACTATTGCAGTACAATATCTTTGAAGCTACATATTTTTTAAGAGTGTAGTAAAGCAGATAAAGGCAGCGTTTATCTGTGATGAAGCGGGAATTTTCACACACGCGCTCAGATTGGATGCTCCGTGCATTTTTACTGCCCTTTGGCACACGAGATCAGCAATGTTGACGAGCACGTGGGTGGGGTGTTCGATCATCGAACAAACGATTCCACCAACACCATGCCCCAAATATATCACTAATATTTATTATTTAAATACTATTAAATAAATCGACTTTTAAAGTATAAATAAAGAAAAAAACCGGTATGGGTTTTTTTATTTATTTAAATATTAATAAGAGATAATCCAATCAGAAAATCTTACCAATCAACCGCAGTAGAAAATAATAATAAAAAAACCGTTACATCAACCTCAAGAGCTCTTGAACCGAGCAGAGAGCTTTTTAAGAGATTTATCACTGAAAAACACTAATAATATCTCATCCGCTGAAGTAACCAATGAACGACAGATATAAGAGGATGGGAAAAGATTAAGAAAAGAGAGTGAAAGTGAAGAAGTCGTTACTCACGCAAAAATCACTGCGGGAATAAAACTGAGTGCAGGTCTCGGCCTAAGCGCTATCTGCAAGCAAGAATGCAGGCTTGAATGTTGGCCTAGAAGCGTTAAGGTCTACTAGCGGTCTACGAAATTTTTTTTTTTTTTTCTTTTTTTCCGAAGAGAGAAAGAGAGGGTGCCTTTTGCCACTCCCGGCAATGGCAGCCTCCAGTGGGCCTCGAGGATCGATGCAAGCGCCGCCCCGAAGCATGCCGGGAAGGGGCCGCCGGTCGCCATGGCAACGGTGAGGGCGGCTCACGACGTCGGTGGAGGGGGGGAAAGGGCGGCGTTATCGGGAAGCACTCGCCGTGGTTAAGCAAACACACGAACGTCAATCATGTAACGCAGAGAAAACTACGAGCAATGTTCTTGAAGGAGAATTTGTCAAGAAATTTGTCTTTAAATTGTTAGAAAATGGGTTGATTTTTTTTTTTTTTTTTTATCTCCTTTAACGATTGTCAACTGGGTGTTGATTAAACAAAATCAAAAGTTTTCTTTCTAAGAGTTGAATAAGATTGCCATAAAATTTGAATATGTCTATCAGATATAGTCATATCTTGGCTATACAATGTCATAAAGACAGAAAAATATTTTTTTACGACTATGTACTTAAAAAAAATAATTGCATGCTTTGTAAAATGGTCTTGAATTTGAACTCATAAAAAAAACATTAAATACACTTTTTTTTATCACAATGCATTTTTAATTAATTTATACTTTAGTACTACGGTAATATAAGCAATTTTTAATTAAAGTTAAAGCATTTAATTAGCTATTATATTTCATTCATTAAGTTGTCAACAACTTAATGAATGAAATACCACTTCGTAATAGCAAAATATGTGTATGTGTATTAAATTTAAGAAATCTCTAGTAAATGTTTTTTTATTACATAAATTAAAGCATATATAAAATGTATAAATTTGTGGTTGTTTAAATCCTTTTTTTTTTTTTTTTTTTTAATATTTAAGTTACTTTTTAGGAATTGGGTATTAGGTAAAAAAAAAAAATTAATTAAGCTAAAAAAAAGTACAATGAAAACAACGAAAATCAACTACGAGGTTGAAAATTTAATTAGCTCAATTTTATAAGAAATCCAGAAAAAAAAATATTATTTAAATACAGAAAATTAAAGTATAATATTGAAATTATTAATTATTCACTGAATTCAATTAAATTTTCATGATTTTAGATTGAAAATGACACTGATAAATAATATATCTTTTCAGTTTGTATGCATTTAAGTGTTATTAATTTAATATTTTAATTTAAATTCCTAATTTGAAAAATATTTTTATACAAATTACAATTTTGTCCATTTTTAATTACTGTAAAAGGCCGTCCATGCCTTTTAAAAATTAACTATATTTATGATTCTTAAAATATTAGAGAAGGAATAATTTATATCAAATGTACTATTCTGACTTAACCATACGAAATTTAAATAAATAAAACCCATTTTTAATAGTATAGGACGAAAATTCGCGATATAAAAAAAAACCCACAATTTTAAGTTTTATATTTGAAAACGGGACTTTGGCGATTTAAAAAGGACCAAAATAGTACGATTATAATACGTTTTTAAATTTTTAATCCTTCTGAATAATGAGTTTTGTCATTATTTAAAAGATTAATTTGAAAATCATGATAATAAATTCCCAACTTTCCCTTCGTTATAATTGTATTTGGTATATATATATATAGATAGATAGATAGATAGATATAAGGATAAGTGAACAGTATATAGTGATAATTTCTAGAACCAAAGTTTCAACCCACGTAAACTGTACGCTACATAACCTCTATTTTATTTTATACCCACTGTAAATTAATATCGTCCTATCACAATGCCTGTGTGAAAGAAAATAAAAAGATAAATCCCACATGAAAGAATGGTTTTTGCAGTAACATCCCAGCAAACTGCTAATTTTTTTTATTAATTTGATGTGCTTAGTTAATTAAATATAAGCCCCGCATTTAAAAGGCGGGCGAGTGGGTTGAGCACCCCCTTAACCCATACGTGAATGTGCGCACAGGTTCAAACTTACGACCACTTCCCACTTACTTTTTGTTAAATATTTAATATTTTAATGAATCAGTGTTTTTCTTATCAGTAGGAATTTTAGCATTGTTAATCTGTCTGAATTTGTCGATTGAGCGGGCGTTTTTTCCAGGTTTAAGTTTTATTAAATATCCATGGAAATATTAAAGTTGGCGTAACCCCTTAACCAAAGTTTCAGCCCACGTACACTATATACTACATCGCCTTTATTTTATACCCACGGTAAATTAATATCGCCACTACCCCCAATGCATGTGTGAAAGAAAAGGAAAAAAAAATAAGTAATTGAAGAGATAAGATTGAATTTTAATTTGTAATTTTTTTTTTAATCATTTTTTTTTTTCATTCAATTCCTTCTATTAGCTCACACTCTCCCTATATATATCTTGTTCAAATTTTCAAACGTTCATAAAATACTTTTTATTCATCCACTCAAGTTCAAACACATTTTTTTTTAACTTGCAGTGGGAGACAATTGATGTTAATTTTAGTTTTTTTTAGATTTAAGTTGCGTATATAAGGTGCCCGATAAACTTTAAAAAAATGAATGAAAATTATTTATAAATGACTTTCGGCAGTGAAAAAAAAAATAGGAATTGACCTTAATTTTTTTTTATATGTTATTTATTGTTATTTTTATTGTCTTAAGATATTTCTTGTTTCGACAAATAAAACTATATTCGCACACCGATTTAGCAAAAATATATTCATCTTGTTCAATAAATAAAAATAATTTTAGCATGATAACTTTTCATTCTTTTGAATATTTTAAATTGTACATTTTTAATTAACCTTTATTATTATTATTATTTTTTATATTTCGAGTGTGATTCTTAAATTTTTCTTCTCAAATATAGGTACCAAGGAAGCTAAAATACTGGACATCTAATGGTCAGGGATTCTGGGAAGGAAAAAATTTCGAGTTTGATTCCCGTTTTTAATTAAAGTCACTTAAAATGGTTGAGTGACGTGTATTATGATATGTTTCGCCCTAATTCAATTAGTTGCAAAACTTTTCACTCACATGTAACGTAAATAGCAATCCTTCAATAATGTAGTAACTTCATTCTCTTTACCTCCTTGCAAAGAAGGCAATTTTTACATACCAAAGAGCCTTTTAATCAAGTTGCCTTAAAAAGACGGAGAGAGATGGAACTAAGTGTTTCGGCATTAAAAAAAAAAATTAAAAGTCTAAGATACAATACGAAAATTCACTTAGAAATATGAATCATTTTTTTTTCTTTCTAATGCAGCTGGAAAACACTTAGACAGCTTGGATGCCTCAAGGTAAGCGCTGCACAGACGTTACTCACTTTACACTACCCAGGGGGCGCGTGTAGCTTGAAGATAAGTCACGGACGCCGAGTAACAATGCCTCCGCAACGCTCTATGATCCTATTAGGACCGGGACCTACGGTTTAAAGTGGATTGCGAACCACTAGAAATACCCATGGCGCCGCCGGGATTCGAATCCGATACCAGTGGTACCGAGTGCCAGAGCGCTGGCCACTCGGCCATCAGGCCCCGAAATATGAATCATGATCAAGAATAAATTTTCTCTTTGTTGTATTTAAAACGTATTCTTGAGCTGTTTATCTACATAAAACATGAATATTTTTTTTTTTTTAAAGTCAATCTATATATTTTTAAATGCCTCATTTTATATTCATAAGGTTAATTTTTTTATACAATAAAAGACTGCATTGTTTTAAACCCGTTCAATAACTGTTATATTAATTAAATTAGCCAGTTTAAATGTAACCACTGTTTCTCGTGGGAGCGTTCCAAAGTAACGATGGATAAGAAGCAAAGAATACGAACTAATATAGAATTTCATTGATTAAATTTTATTATAATCTGACATAGATATCAATACGGTTGTAGATATATATACAACAAAAAAAAATTTAATGTATAGAAACATTTTTTATTATCAAACTATATAAAAATAAATTCAAGATGACCATATTTTCTTTATTTACAATATTGAATAATCTCGGATGTTTTTAAACAATTTGATTTTGATTTTTTTTAAACCAAACAAAATTTCAACATTTTTTCGATCTTTTTCAGTAATTGCATTAGTATAAATAAAAATTTAGCCCCAGACCAAAAGATGGAAATACAGGATCATCTTGATCGTCATCGCCTTATTTAATAACGTTATACTTTTCCTTAATTATAATAACAATGTTGCATCTGTGAGTCGTATGAAAAAAAAAACCCGTAAAAACTCCCACCAGACAGCTTGGATGTTGACGCCGGAAGCTTATCCTAATCACTACCGAGTGACTACTACTCATTTCTGAAAGCTTTGACTAAACAGACTGCCAATGGATTCGAAAAGATTATATGTAGAATAAGTTATTATTCTAAAACATACATTCTGCTGACATTCTATAAAATATACATCTATATTATGCATAAAATAAACTTTTTATCTAAGCTGCAGTATTTTCAGAATTTTTGCAAATTATTGGGTTGTTTTCACATGAAATGAACGTTTTAGTATTAGCTGACGTTCTATAAAAATATGCATCTACCAGGATTAAGTGAAATAAGAATTTATATATTATTTTATTACTTATTATGCTTGCAAGTTTGCATATCATTGAATATTCGGCAAAGAAGTTATTCCTTTTTTGGACTGTATCATCACTTGTGATGAAAAGTGGATACTGCATGAAAATTTTAAATACTCAACAAAATGGCTGAATAAAAAAAAAAAAAACTAAACATGCAC
This sequence comes from Caerostris darwini, assembly GCA_021605075.1. NCBI lineage: Eukaryota > Metazoa > Arthropoda > Arachnida > Araneae > Araneidae > Caerostris > Caerostris darwini. The sequence goes on from BPLQ01005843.1 coordinate 107,915, forward strand.
CCAAACCAAGCTAGCATCCAAAGAAGACAATGGTAATGATTTGGTAAAATCATCCATTACAGCTTCTTGGTAATAGATCAAATACCTAATGTGTAGTATTGCTGTCAAAAATGATATTGTACATCAGAAGTTGTTGCCAACAGCACCAGCTTTAGTGAATCGAAAATGTCTTATTCTTCTCCATGATAACGCAAGACCTCACATTTCACAAGTTGCATTGCAAAAACAGAACAAGATAAAATTTAAGATTCAGTCTCTCATCCCCCAGATTTGTTTCCTACTGAATACTACTTCTTTAAACATTTGGAATCCTTTTTACGGAATAAGCGCTTTGTCAATTATGAAGTTTTCAAAACAACCTATACTGAATTTATTGACTCCAAATCAAAGGTGTTCTTTGAGGCTAACATAAAAATACTTTGTAATTGATGGTAGAAGTGCACTGAAATAGATGGAGCATATTTTGATTAAACATGTTCAAAGAATTGTTGACCTTTTAAAAATTGAGCACTCAAAAATTCATTTCAAAAGAAAGGCCGATAATAATTATGATTCAATTCATTTTGATCGCAACACAAACTCTTATAATATCAAAAAATGTTCTTATTGTTAATCAAGCTGTTGAAATTTTATAATGGAAAAATAATAAAATTATAAAAAATATATTATATATAAAATATATAATGTCATCACTTACATTAACATGCTACAAATTGAATTCTGCTGAATATTTTTAGAGTCATCATTTGCTAGTTCTTATGATAAGGATATTACCACAAACATTAAAATAAATTAATTTACAAATAGCTGCTTTTTCACTGCAAAAAACAAGAAACCACCCAATTACAAGTTGCATCACCCCTTATTTGAAAATTTATTTTAATCTCTCCAATTGTACTAATTTTCTCTCTTTAAACAAATTTGATTTCTATCAGTATACTTAAAATTATAAAAAAAAAAGAATATAATATTTCAAATCCTAGCTAGACAAAGCAAATCATCTTTATCAATATCAATATAAAATAGCAATAACTGTTAAAAAATTGTAACAGTTTTAGTAAAAAAAATTATGTCTAAAAATGTATTATACATTTTTAAAAAAATTAATTTAGGTTTTTTTTTCCCATTACAACAAATATGTGTGCATTATATTGCACATATTATTTAAGTTTCATAGAAAACACTTTATTTGATAATTTTCCAAAATCCGGAAATTAAAACTTTACCTATAAAATTCTGCTATGGGAAAAATTATGAATAAGCATTGGAAATAATGAATAAAATTATAGATTATAAAAAAAAAATTACATAAGGAATAAAATTTAACCCACATTCTGAACTTATTTAAGATTTTTAAGTGAAAAAATAAGTCAAGCTAATACTTTCATCTTCTTTAAATCTATGTGGATTTTTTTGATTTTTTTCTGTTCGCTTTTAAATAGCAATAACTTTAAATAATACATTAATACAAATAGTTTAATTGTCATTTGCTATTTCAAACATAATTGTATAAATCTCATACACATCAATAACTAGTACATTGTAAACCTATCAATATTTTTTACAGTCAGCTAATTAAGTGAATCTCTACATATTAAGAATTCAAATAATAGTATTTAAATAATAATACTAAATAAAATCCAACCAAGAAAGATATTAATCATTTTACAGAAAATACATAAAATTCATGAAAACCGCCTACAAAATGAAAAAGTATTAATTAGCATTGGTTTTTTCCCAAAGAGCCAAATCAGAAAAACTGCAACCAAATTTTAGTAAAGTGTAAAATTAAGTGAAATTTATCCTTGTAATTTTTCTTAGATAACATTTTTAAATTCTTGTCTCCTCTTAGAATATTACATTTTATAAAAATATTTCTATGATATGATTTGGAAAATCATTCACATAGTAAACTATTGGCTAAAAATGTGAAATCTCATTTCTGAAATAGAAGGTGATGATTGGTCACTATAACCAGTCTAATGTGATTGGTTGATGGAAATTGTTTTCATCAAATGTGTTTATGCACCTTCAATCAGACTTAAATTTCACACTAAAGATGATTAGAAAATTTCTAGTTTTTCTTCAATAACACGTACAAATCTTTACAAGTACTTTTCCAATCTGCATACTTGTATCTTCCAGCCAAGTAAAAGCATTGGTATATAAATTTTGCATATACACAGTGCAATTAATAATATATTACAAAAGTATTAAAATCAAAACATTAGCATTTGCTTGTGAATATGAAAAAACATTCCATATAACATGATATTTAAATCAACACAAATGAATGGTATCATATAATAAATGCATTAATAAACCAACTAATGTTAAAAATAATTTCATTTCCTAAAATAATTAAATATCAAACAAAGGACATCAACCAAATAAATTTACAAGAGCAGAACACATACCTGAACTTTTTCAATGACAGATACAATAGCATTTTCATCAGTGACATCAACCACTTGCATTTGCAAATTCAAATCTTGGCCTTCCAACCAGTCTTGCAATTCACACAGTTGATCTGCCCAGATTTTACCAGGACCCGTAGTAGGAAGTGTACCACCAAAAGTAGTTCTGGATTTTCTTGCTAATGTAAAAAAGATTAAACAATAGAAAATTTAACAAATTGCTAGTAAATTAAAGTCAAAATTACTTAACACATTTTTAAAAAAATTTTAATTAACATATCATGGAAGCTTTCAATAAAATGATAAATATTTTTTGATTATTAAATTATAATTTCAACATCATATCCAAGTTATTAATTAATCAAAGAAACATTACATAATCAATAAAATATTAACTACAACTGATGCAGACATATTTATGCACTTGAATTTATTAAAATACTGTAATAGGTATTGAATTTTAATAAATTAACTGTTTTGTGCATGTGCATCTTATGTGTTTAACAACTTTGTTTTCTCATAAGTATACAAATAAATTATAATTATTTTTAATTTAACTGCATAATAAATAAAAATACCTAAAATATTTCACTGACTATTTAATTTTCAAATATAAATTGAAATGAGAACAATTTAATTTGCTTAGTTTAAAACAATTGAATTTTTATTTTAAAAAAGTAATTAGTAAAGCATTTTGTTTAAAAAAATGTTTGTAAAAAATTATAGAAGAGAACAAACCTTCAATGATGGCTGAATTTGAAGAAAGAGGAGCAATTGTGTCTAAATTAATTGGAGAAGGGCATCTTTCATATGGACGCAATTTTTTCAAAGTTTGAGTTAAAGCAGCCCATTCAGAAACCAAATTACTAGTTGTTCGTTTCACAGACGGTGATAAAATTAGAGAAGATTTTTGAGCTGCACATTCTAATTCACTTTGTTGTTGAACTAGTTTAGAAATAGTTTGATGATGAGATACTACATCTTCTTTTGTCACCTAAAAGAATAAAAAAAATGATTAAAAATAGTTTTAATTGATTTAATTTTTCAAAAAATATTACAATTGAAAAAAAAATTGCATGTGAAAATATAAAAATACTTTGGTTACTAATACTAAATAAAAATATATTGTTTCGTAAAAATTTTTCTGACAATGTACATTTTATTAATATTTAACAGAATATTTTTAACAAAAACTTATTATATAAAGTAAAATAAAATAATATATATTTTAATCAGAATGCTATTAGAATTGATAATTAGATATACCAAATTTTAACTTTAACACTTTAAAATATTAATCATTATTAAACATACATCAGCTGAATTTGAAACAGTTCTTCCAGCACTGTATAGAGCAAGTCGATCTTCAAGATGTTTTCTGGAATCTTTTAACCATTCATTTTCAATTACTGCTTGTTCTTGAAATTTAGACAAGCCATTAACATATGATTCTAAATTATGTCGCCTATCGGGTAGAATTCCAGTAACCTAATGAAAAATATGCAAATTTTATTTTTCAATACATACACATTTTTTTCTAATAAAAATTTACAGCAATTTTTATTAAAATTCATTATAACACAAATTTTTAATTTCATTTTATACAATAAATGTATATGACATTATTAAAACGATACCTTGGCATATCGCAGCTCTAAATTCTCCACATCCTCAACATTCACTAAAGCACCGGCTAACATTATAGTTAAAAGACTGCTTCTATGACTTGGAATATCTTTCTCGTGTTCCTATACAAAAATTAATAAATTCTTAAAATAAAATAATATTTGCAATTTTTTTTTTATTACAAAAATCATGCGAAATACCTTTAATTTTCCAAGTAACACTTTTGCATTCGCCAAATCAGTAGTACGAGGTGTTCCACAAAGTAATGTTTCAGTCTCTTTCAACCATGCTGTTAGATCTTCCATTTCGTCTTTCACAACAGCTAATGTGGATTTATCTTCATCAAGCCTTTGATGAAAAGTGAAATATCAAATAATTGTGATGCATACATTATTAATATTATCTCAAAGATAAATTATGCAAAAATTTTGAATAGACATCTTTAATTATAATCAGTTATACGTTAAGCAATCATCATAAATGACACAAAAATTGATAAAATTAAAGAAAGTCTTACTTCTCATGTAAAACTAAACACCTTCTTGTGACAAAAATTATAAATGAAATCTATCATACAGGAGCAATTAATGAACAAGGATCCCATAATATAATACAATTTTTTGTGCCAAAATTTTATTTATTTCAGTTTTATTTTCTTTCCATTAAAATTCCATTTACTTATATTCTAGGAATAAAGTTTAAGTTTATCAAAATATCATTTAATATAGCAAATTACATAGTTTGAACATACTTAGCTTTCCTTGTTGCTAATTCAGCAACCAAAGTTTTCCACCGTTTATTCAATGAATCAAGCTGCTCTTGTAAAAGAATAGCATCTGGTGCTGAACACTGTTCTAATACTTTATGACCTGTCACATTAATGCCTTCAATGATAGCCATTTTTTCACTAACTTGCTTTTGGAGCATCTTTGGAAAAAAAGGGGGTGATTTTATATTTACTTGATACATAATTTATAAATCACTAAATTTAATGTTTACTTAAATATCATGTATTAATATAAAAAAATTCATTTAAATTAACATATATATATATATAGAATTTGTGGCATGAAATTTAGAAATATATATATATAATGTAAAGTTGTAATACCTCTTGGTGCATTCTGGCACGTTCGTAATCTAAATCTCCATTTTGCAAACGACTGTGGGCTAAAATTGTTTCTGAACTAACAAGCCAAGAAGTCATGCTTCGGAGATCACTTTCGAATCCTTGCCATATAACACTTGATTTCTGCCACTTCCTGTAATACAAATAAATAGCAGAATTAAAACATACTCTGTATAAATAGAATGATATAAATTGTTTAAATACTGCTTCAAAGACTTATTTAAAAAGTTTGGTAAAAAAAAATGTTTTTTTTTTCTATGCAAAATGAAATGTAGATTTGTTAAGAATAAAAAATAAAACCTCTGTAAAAGAAGTTAACTTTTCTGATTATTAATTGTGTAACTGAATCAATAAAGGCAGATGAATCAAAAAGAAAATGATTAATATTATCTGATTGAATTATAAAAAGTAATTTTAGAACTATCAACACTTTCTTACTTGTATCTTTCTTCATAAGCACCATTTAATTTGTTCCATTCTTCATTTAATTTTTCAGATACACGTTCGATTTGTGCCGCATCAGCTTTTGAAGCTTTTTTAATAATATTTTCTTTTTCAGCACACACAAGTTCAACATTTGGTTTTAAAGCATTCATGCCATCTTTAATACCCTAGCGAAAAAAAGCATATTATATAAATATAATTAAATAATTATTTACGTGAATAAAGAAAAAGTTAAAAAAGAAGGAATTCTTCAAGCACACACTCAAAAGTAATACATGTCTTTTTACAAGAAATAAAATATTATTAACAAATTTTAATCCAAACAAAAAACAATGCATGCTAATGAATTATTTATAAAAAAAAATTTCCGATTGTTTTTAATTAAATTTCATATTTTATTAATAATATTTTATACAAAATTTAATGAAAAATATTCAATAAACAATTTTATATGTAATATTAATAACAAATTGAAATTATTTTACTTATACACGAAGATCCCTTTAAACCCTTACCCTGTTATTATTTTTCTTTATTTTATACCATATCTTTTTCTAAAGTTCTTTTTAAAGAAAAGGATTCATACAAATCATTCAAAGACATTGGATTTGTATCAAATAATAAAAAAGAAGTTGACCATGTTACAGTACATATTCTACAAAAAATGTCTCAGAATATAGCGTAATATGTTCAAAAATACATTTCCACATTTGTTTTGATAAAATGTCTCAGTAAATTAAAGGAATGCTTTGAAATTAACTACATAATTTTCTTGCGATTTATTAAAAAAAATTTCGAATATTATTTACATTAAACACTACAAAAAAATTTGTTAAATTTAAAATTAGTAATTAATTTTTAAATTTTAATTAAATAATAAGTTAAGTAATAAAAAATGTGATATTTCAGATCAAAACTTACTTTCAATGAACTTTCTTGTCTACCAAAATCTTCGAAGTCTTTTCCAGCAAGTTCAGGTTGATGCAATTGCCTGTTAACCGCAGCAATAGCTTCTCTTACTTTATTTACTTTTGCTATGAAATCGGGCACAAGAGCATAACTAGATGTTTCCAAAACAATAACTTGATTTTTATCAGTTTGTGTTAAAACCGTTTTTACAGACTTTTGTTTCAATGTTTCTAATTCATCCAAACGCATACTTAAACCAGCTAAATGAGTAGCAGATTCTCTTAAAAGCTTCTGAAGAAGGTTTTTTGAAGCACCAATTTCAGTTGCTTCTTGTTGCAGATGTTCAAATTCACTTTGCAAATTTTTAGCTTCATCTTCTAAAGCCTATCAAATAAAAATTTTTAGAAATAAAATTTGCTTTAAATAACAAAAATGAATAGGGTCAGTTTACATCATAAAAAAAATACACTTTTTAATTTTAAAAACATTTATCATTTAATAATTGAATATTTTAAACAATATTTATTTATTTTAAATGAGGAGAAAATTTTAGTCAACTGACAAAAATTTAAACCCAAATTGATTTTAGAGTAATTATGAATCAAATCAATCAATTTTTTGTGAATCAAAAAATTTTGAAAAGTCCCAATCTAATAATAATCAATATATTGTTATATGTAGATAATTCTTTGAAATAATAAATCTTGAAAATTTTTAATTTATATATAAATTTAATATGAATTAAATTTTATGCATTAAACTACTATTCAAAGATTCCAATGAGTTTATATTTATCAAAACTGCCAAAGTTCAAAGAAATTATCTAACAGATTTAAAAAAAGAATGCAACAATGCAATTTTATTTTATATCTGAAAATCAAATTAATATCCAGAGAAAATAATACTTTTTTCAACAAATTATATGCTAATGAATGTTTATAAGAAACAAAGTTAAAATATATAACACATAATATTTGAGTATATTGAAATTTATTACTTTTCAATGAAAAAAAAATTGATAAAAAAAAATTGTTCAATTTTTTCAGATCATAAAGGGTTTCTTTAATCACGGAATAACAGGAAATATGAAAAATAAAAAAAAAAGATTGATTACCCAACTAAACTTGTAAAATTGACAACTATATTTCCCTCTTAATTTCTATCTCTAAATAATAATGTATGGCAAAGCCTGAAATAAAATCAATTGCATAAATTTGATAAATCACCAAAATTGATTTCATTTTCATTGTATCCCATTTGAATCCCAAGTCAAAAGAATTATAATTTATATAAGTCAACAATTCAAGCAAACAATAATACCTTTTGTCGACTAACAGGTGCTTTCTCAATTTCTTTAAAGTTTGAAAGAAGATATTGTAAACGATCAGATAGATTTTCATGTTTTCGTTCAAGATCAGACCACCTATCAATCTTTTCACTAAGTCTTTGATATTGCTCTCTTGCTTTTTCATTGACACTCTGGCATTTTTCATTTAGTTCACTTATTTGATTATTCAATCGTTCTGTAGAGGGATGTTGTTTGTTAGCATGCACTTGAAATTCACTTCTAAGGCAATCCATACTTTCTTCAATTGAGCTGGATCTTTCATCCAATTCCTAAAAGTATATGTTCATGTGAAATGTGTTAACAATATTTTGCATTTTAAAAAAGAAAAAAATCACAAATGAAGGTTAAAAATTACATGCAAAAGTTGTTGATGTAAATGTGAAATTTTAGTATAGTAACTTCTAATAATATTCATAATACGATTTGAGTTTATATGACTTAGTTTTGTAAAATATATAAACAAAATAATTGAATATGTGATACAATGAGGGTCCTCTGTACACTCATAGTTGTAAAATGGCAGTAAGAAATGTAGCATAAAACAGAAAGAAATGAAGAAATTATTTTGTTCAAAGAAGCATTAACAAAACAAAACAGATATAATGCATGATAATGTAAATCAATGAAATCTGATATAATGGAGAAAACGTTTAAATTATCTATTCCAATCAAAGAAATTAAGGATTTATATAGTGTGAAAACATTGGAAGATGAAAAACATGATGTTATATCATAAACTGATTCTCAATTTTATTATTTTATGAATGATAATTTCATATCCATTTTTATTCAATATTTATTGCTAATTTATTTGTGTTTTGTTAATTTTCCTTTAAAAATGTAATAACAAGAATAATAAAATATTTCAAACAATTGGAATAAATTAAATTCAAATAATGCATAATTTGTTTATGATTATAAATATTGTTTGATTCAATATCTAAAAGTATTTATAACAATTTTTTTCAAATAAATTCAATCTACCTGTAGCTCTTCCTTTAAGTGTGCAATAGAATCAAAGTTATTAATATTTGTTTTGATTGTCGCAAGTGAATTCAAATTTTCAAGGCTTGAATTCAAACGTCTAATTTTCAGGCTGATTTCTTCAAGTTTAGGTGATCCAGGCTCAGATGTAGGAAGTTGCACAGGAGAAGCTCTTAACTGTTCAATTGTAGCACGCTTTACATCGATTTCTTGATTCGTAACTAGATCCTAAAGTTGTAAAAAAATTAATTTTACAAAATGACTAAATTATTATTTTTCAATAACACAAATGATAAGAAATTTTAATTCTTAAAATTATTTACTAAATAAAATACAAACATTATACAATTAAACTACAAACATAATAAAAAAAATATATAAGAACAGTGATTAAATTAAAAAATATTTTTTCAAATTATTTCATCCATTTGGACTGAATTTTCATGATATCCTTTCGAATAATGATTATATACTATAAAATATAAAACTTGGAGCAGGGATAGAATATATGAAAGTTTACAAATATATTGCATAGCAATTAAAAAGGAATTTTTTTTTTATAATTACTTTAGAGAAAACTGTTTCCTAAAATAAATATTTAAAACTAATTTACAAAAACATTAAAAACAATTTCTTGAACAAAAGCTTACTTGAATTTTATTGGATAAAATTTCAAATTTTTCTTCCACTTCAACAAGCTCGGGCTTGACAGCAAATTTCTCTTTAAGTTTTCCCATCTGATTGCTTGCTTTGATCAATTCATTTTTCTTTTGTTCTATGCTAAGTAATTCTTCTTGGAGATGCTGGCAATATAATCATAATGGATAATTAACAAAATAATATACTAATAAAATGTTATTAATTATTGGTGTTATGGACATTCTAAATAATTTAATTTGTGAATTTCAGTAAAAAGCTATTTTCAGCTTAAAGAATTCTATTATTATCAGCATGCAATAATTATTTAGTTATATTTTCTTTTAATATGTGATCTTTGTTTATCTGTTGTACAATAAAAAAATTATATAAAAAAAAAAAAACAGTTATTTCTAAAATGTATGATTTTTTTGTGAGTTTGTTCATGCACATGCAGAGAAGCAATAAGCTTAGGTAATTTATGCAACATTTTCCCTAAAAGGTACACAAACCTTAAGCCTTTCTTGTTGAGTTTCAGAATATTTCTGTTTATGAGGAAGTTTCTCAAAATTATACACAAAACTTGCAGCAGACTGCAACCAGTTTTTCACTTCAGCTAAGGATTGAAAGAAGTCTTTGGAATATTCTTTAGATGCCCCCTACATTGCAAATGAAAGGAGAGAAGACAGCATTGAAAGACAGAAGATACACACAATCCGTAGCCCAAGAAAAAATAAGAAACCCAAACATGGTTTCCATGTATTAAATTTAAAAAGACTGAAGGAAGGTTTTTTTTTTTTCCTTATAAAATTAATACAATTTTTTATATACTACTTACTTCCAGTGAATTAATTAAATATTTTAAAACAAAAAAATATACATTCTAAATCAGAGATGTACAGATTGGCCTGCTGTTTTAAGATGCCTGCCTTAATGTAAGACAATTTTACTTTAAAAAGTCACATGAAAAGTAAATTTGTTATATAAAAAAATATTAAAAATTGGAACATCACTTGAAAATAAAAAGTTATTAAAAGTTTTGCAATAAGAAAGTTAATAGAAAAATATATTTTAATACTTTGTAATTTATAAGTGTGAACATAAATGAACTTCGTCAATAATGTAATAGCTCCAATGCAAGTTTTTACTATCACTAATAAAATAATGGTCCTAGCATCTATCCAAATTTATGGTAAGAAAATAAGAAGATTACAGTTAAAATTAAATATTATAAATATTTTTCTAACTACTCACTATTTCATTTTGCTTTAATCCCAAAACTTTCTAGATTTTAGAATACTTTCTAGAACATTTTTATTTTAATTTTTTTACCTGCACAAGTTTGGGAAATTTAATTTACATAAATATTCATTTACTGTCAGGTGCAAGATTAATATTTATAGTTTAAAAATCTAAATTATTTCTCAAAAATTATGAAAACCATGATAAAGAGAAACCAAAGAACAGAGAGCAAAAGCATAATATGGAAAAATTTAATTATGATGTTATTTTTTAATAATTCGATACCTTCAGAGTTTCAATGCGTTTTATGAGCTTTTGCTCAAACATTGAATATTCATGCTGCAATTCAGCAATACTTTCTTCCGATGATTCATCAGAATTTTTGGCTTTTTCTTGAAGAGAATCTAATAGATTCTTTTTATTTCTCACTTCAGACAGTATTTCCTGAAATGAGATATTCAATTGTAAAAATATACACATAAAAAGAAAGAAAGGAAATTAAAATTTAAAATAATAATAGTATCTTTTATACAAAATAAGATTACAGTAAAAAATATTTTAATTGCACATGATTGTTCCATTCTGATATAGTACTTTTTGCTGAAAAACAGGACACTACAATAAGAACATTCAACAGATATAGTCTAATTTCCAGGCATGTTTATTAATTTAAACCTATTAACTATTTTCTATAAACCTATTACCTATTAATATTTTCACTTAAACTTCTGGTATTTTGTCTTTCTTTTTTTTATTGTCTGCATATTATGATTAGAAAATAGTTTAGATTTTTTGTCATAGCAAGACATGCATAGATAAAATTATGTGTATTGCTCTATAAGAACACATGTGAGAAACAAATGATGCAATCCAAATCATAAAATTCATTATTTTAATAGTTTTAGTAATGATTTTTATACTCCATTTACACATTTCAAATTTTGATAGAAAATTTCCTTTTTCAGAAACTTATCCATTAGGCAAGTGTTACAGGATTTGTAACTAATTGTATGACAGTGATCAAAAGAATTCTGTGATAGACAAAATGTTTTATGTGATAAAGGAAAACAATGAAATGAACAATAATGCAAATTTTTTTTAAATATGTGATATATTTAAACTTGAATTTATTTATCAACAGAAGATATACAACTATAAAAAAAATGAAAATTTCAATTCGAATTTTCTTTACTCATAAAAGTTTTACTTACATTACATAGTTGAACTTCCATTTCACTAACATTTTTAGTTTTTTCTGGAGCAGTTTTATCAGCATCCATTCGAGCAGCATGTAACCATTCTTGAAAATGAAAAATTTCCCCTTCTAAATTATTTTCCTTCTTAATAGCATTTTCAAGTAAAGCTCTATTTTCAGTAACCTAAAAATTTTTAACGAACATTGTAAACTCATATACATAATATTTATTTACAGTTGATATATTACATATAAAAAATGTTTAAAAGAATAAATAGATTGAACATAATAAAAATTAACACATAAAGCAATTTCAAAAAAAATTATAAATAAATAAACAAACAAAAATTTTCAAGCCATGAACCAAAATTAGTAACCACAACAACCAAGTCTCCAAAACACTTTTTTTGAACTGCACACCAGATATTCTTGTATATCTTCACAGCTTCCAAATGGTGTTAGTTTAGTTAGAAAAAGCTAATTTTCAAATCAACACATATGCAGCATGCAAAGCCTTAATTTATATGCATTTTTAAAAATATTCATGCACGTAGACTTGCACCAAATGAAACAAAATTTTAAAAAGAGGAACAATTCAACTGCAGGCAATCAAAAATTACATTCACATTTTCAATTCTTTTTCTAAATTTTTTACACTTTATTCTATATTGTAATGTATAACAATTTTAAATTTGAAGTTGAAAACATAAATATGAGTAATGCTTACAAATTTTTTTAAAGAATTTTTCAATTTTCTTGAAAACATGTATGAATAATTGTACATTTCTGTAGTTATTATTTAATTATGCACTAGTGTAAAAATAATCAGTTAAATAGCAGTTGTTACGAAACCAAAAACACTAATTATTATTTTTAAAAATTTCAAATTTTAAAAGTACTTTAAAAAAGTCGAAATTACATTCAAATTACATAATGAAATAATATTATCCTAAGAACATGTTTTAAGCAGAATCTTACAGGAAGATAATTATTCTCTACTTCATAAACAGATATACTAAAGAAGTCGAGGTCAAATAAAAATTAGAAATAGCTAGATATATTAGAAAAGTTTATAAACATAAAGGAGCATATATTTATAATATATTATTAACATTTTCCTACTTGTAATATAATTAATTAGTAAAATTAGAAAATGTTTTCAGTTTGTTAAACTATCTCAAAATAAATAATTTTCAAATACAATGTTTTATCTATTAATTGTTCCCCTTTTTACAACATTCACCAAACAAAACCAATAAAAGTGACAGCCCACCAAAGACAAACTGGACCAATGGGATGCAAATACTAAATTCGGAAAACATCTTTCCATGCAAGAAATGCAATTCTGACCAAACCTTAGAACCAAGAACGTTGTACTGATTCTTGTAGAATTCTAAACGTTCTTTTAAATCAGATTGTTTTGAATCAGCTATCTGCCTTCCTTGGCGAATACATTGCTCCAGTTCTGGCTTCAAATCACTCAAAACTTTGTACAATTGCTACAACAAAAATGGTTTTTAATTCCTATAATAAGCTCTGATTGTAAAAAAAGTTATATTTCATAAATATATGAAGTTTTAATTAAAATTATTTTTACGATACAATTTGTCCACAATTGATATCTGAAAATACATCATATGGTGTTGAAGATCATTACAGTAATTTTATAAATCATTGTTTTCAATATATAAAGAATCAAGGAAAAAAAGATAAAAGCAAGACTTTTAAATATTATTAAAATTAATTTCTAAATAAATATTATCTTCTGAAATTATTTCTGAATATTATCATTTAAAATTCTTAAAGTTCACCTAAAAATAATAATGCACATCAGAAAAAAAAACAAGTAATCTAAAAAAAAACCTTCAATTTGCATATTACCTTAGAACTATAAAGATTTCATATTATATTATTGATTGAATTCTAAAAAGCTAATATATATTAATCGAAAAAATATGAATGTACATGAATAGTATATTATTTTAAATAATCACAATTAAAAGATATATTTTATAAACTATATATTTATATATGCTATATATATATGTGTGTGTGTCAATTTTCTTTGAGATATTTACTTATATTTTTAATCATGTTAAGTTAGAAACTTAGAATACTTTATTATAAATATGAGTGTCAATTCATAGTTAAAAGACTGTATATATTACATAAATTACATTAGAAGATTTTATAGCTATTTTATATAATATAAATTTGAAGAATAGAGTAATGTTCAATATTATTTTTATTATTATTTTGATACTGAAATATAAAAGCAAGCAATCTTACATAAAATGCTAAATTTCCTGTTTAGAAACAGCATTCAATGGCATTTTGGTTCAAAAAACAAGATTTAATTCTTTTATGCCATTTAATAACATTGCTAAGGAAATTAAATTTTTTTTTTTTTAAATTTAATATTTTAAATTATATGTCATCAATGTTAACTTGTTTTTAACTAATTATAAGCTGCTCACTTGATTAAAAAAAAGATATTTTATTATGCATGATTATATTTAAAATGATTTTATAAGAGATTTATGTAAAAAAATAAAGAACATTATTTCTAAATATAATATATAAATTTAAAATTTAATTAAAATATATAAATTTTTTTGTAGATTTTTTTTATTTATTCATGTGAAATAAAAATATAAAACAATCCAAATTAAATTTTCTTATCTTTTAAAAAAAGTTAAAATTCAATAAGATTTTAGAGTTATTTAAAAAGAAATGAATAATAATCTAGTACTTTTTCCATCAAACAACTTAACGTTAAAAAACTTTATTTAAAACTTTTAAATTACCAGGCACTTCTCTAGTTGGCTTTCAGATGAATCAGAATCTTCACTAGAGAACTGAAATGAGTTCAAACCATCTTCTACTTGATTCAACATCGTTCCAATGTGATTAAGTTTATTTCCAAAATTGCAAGGAGTTTGAAATTTAATAAATTTCTCTTGCAATTCACTAAACTTTTCCTACAGAATTAACATGAAAATATAAGAAATTATAAAAATTCCATATTAACAGGAACAATTTCAATTAGCAAAATTTTAAATAATTTAAAACATTGAAATAAATTCACTTTTATAATTTGACTATTGCTATTATAATAAGAAAATTGCCTTCATTTTTATATGTTAATGTCTAAACTGACAGCAAAAATTTCACAACACAAAAGATTTATCATTTTTAAAATTATATTTTTGCAAATTATAAAATTAATTACTTGGTAAATTTAATCATTGACAGAATTTTAAACAAAATTAAAATAATCAAATTTCATACAAAACTAACAAAATAGTAACATAGACGAAATTTTATTTGACAATCTTTCATTTAAGTCTTTTATTTGACAATCCTTCATTTAAGTTTAGCATATATTTAAATATTATTATTTTAGAGATAAAAATTTTAAGTAATAAAATTTTCATTGCATTAAAGAAAAGTGAAAAAAATTATATGGTATTATTTTCCAAAATTTGAGAAATATGCAATTAGCATTATAATTAGATTTGAAAAAAGAAATATTCACACAATAATTTCAGAACAAATTTTGAGCTTACTTCCACTAAATGTAACTGTTCTTCAAGACGATGAGCAGCTTCAATACGTCCACGAGATCTGTAATTCTCTACATCTTCTTGAAGGGATTTAATGCTTTGCTCTTTTTCAGAAAATTCTGCTTCCAATTGCTTTGTAAAGAATATAATTTATAAATAAACAGAAAATATGAAATAAAAGTTCATTAAACTAAATAAGTTTACTTTATAAGCTATCTTAAACTCATGGATAAAAAAAAATTATTAAACAAAAAAATAGTGTTTTCTTTTCTTGAGTATGAAAGAAAACAAATAAAGATAACTCACGGTGAGCTCCTCAGGTACATCTTGAGATGAGATATCATTATCTAATCTGTTTTGTAACACTGTGTCAATATGTGATATCCAAGCTTGAACTGTTAGTATGTGCCGCTCACACTGCTGAGCCTCAGCTATGCTGTTTTCTAAAAGCTGTTGTCTATCTCGTCCCTGCAAAGTAAGTTAATTTTAAAAAAAATTAACTTTTTAAAAAATAATGCATTTATACTCAATGAAACAGTTTATGCATTTACTATTCATCAAGAGAAAAATTGCATTTAATAATAAAACAATTTTTTTTAATAGAATTGACATTCAACTTTATAAAATTTTCATACAAAATATGCCCCTTCTATCTACATTTAAAATATTAAATTTTTAATTAAAAAAATTTTTTTTTAATTATTCAATGAAATGCATGTCATTATACAAGTATTTTACAAACCTAAATATTGCTTTAAAAAAAGTTATGTTTTCAAATAAAATAATTGTTTTTCTAAGAAAGAAATAATTAATTAATCTAAAAAAGGGAAAACTTTAAAAGCTAATATGCACACACCTGTCTACTTAATTCTTCAAATCGTCTGGTTACCAAATTTACATCTCTTTCTACTGGAGTAACAAGGACGTCGTTTGAAATAAGATATTGTCCAATATTTTGTATTTTAGGCACTCTATCAGATGGATGATGTCTCAAATAATTTTCCAGATCCTATAAAAAGAATTAAGTAAAACATTTAAGAATATTTTTTCTTTTTTTCTTTTGCTTTTTCCGTTACTAAATAGTGTCATGAACAAAAACCCTTTATTTAGGTCTTCCTAATGACAATTAACATCAAATGTTATCATTAAAGGCAGTTTAATTCCTTTTATAAAATTCTTCAAACAAGCATTATTAATTTACTTGATCACTATACAGTTATTTAACAATAGAAATTACCAATACAATATTATAGCATTCCCAGTGATTATAAATAATCTACCTTTATCAACTCTCACTAGCAAATATTAATGGTCACCTAATTTCTCTAATTTGCCTTCATGTACAAAAAAATCCACATTTATTTCAAATTGCACTTTATCAGTTGTACACTCAAAAGCCCTTTAAGTTCAAAATATTATTTTGTAATGAAAAAATTCACACTAATGCACCTAAAAAGTAAAATAATGTAATTGAGTATTAATGATTATGTTATAGTTAACTCCACATGATACTTAATCACATATTACTGGAACTTGTGTTTTTAGCAAAAATGAATGATTTCAAACCACTAAAATAGGCTCTTTTACATAAATCTGTATATTTTACAGCAATTTTCTAAAATCACAAGAACATACAAGAAACTCAATAGCAATATTTACTTAATTCTCTCAATTTCAGTAAAAGGTTTTCATATATAATTTGCTTTAAGTTTTATAATAACTGTGCAATTTTTCAAACTTAAAATATTACATTATGATAATTGCTATGATTTTTGAAGTAATCTTATAAATTGAAAAAGTTTTTATAAATGGAAAAATTCTCAGCAACAATACTGTATGTAAGGTAAAAATGATTGGAAAAAAAAATTATACTAACATCTAAATTTTCAGATATTTCTTCAGCATCTGCAGCAGATTCTGGAGATCTTTTAAGCTTCTTTTCTAATCGATCTAACCAATCGTTTTCTCTCATAACTAAATCTGTGAAAAAAAATAATAATTAAACCAGTAATTGTGTATATTAATTTCCTGCAGGTAATTCATGCTTGTTCTTTGATATACTATACACCAATCAACTTATATTTTCATACTCATATTTCTAATAAAATATTTTGCATTCTAAAGAACACATTTAATGCCCCAATCCCATAAAAACATTCATATTATAAGTTTAAGAGAATGGAAATCAGAAATGCATATAAAAATTATGATAAAAACAAAAGACTTTTTTTCATATTTGATGATGTACTCTTCATATTTGATTAAAAGATGAAAATCTTAATCAGCATCACAGTTAATTATTAATTTCGTCATCTGTAATGTTTATCAATAACTTCATACTAAATCTTATTCCACCATTTGTGCATTTCAATATACAATGCATATTAAATTTTGTAAAGGTTTAACATCTTCCATTGTCTACAATTACAAAAATTGTTTAAAATTGATTTTTATAAAACTTCCTGAAAAAAAATAACACATTGTATGTAATAGCATATAATAAACACCAAGAAATTCTAAAATTTTTAATATATAATAAGTAGAGTTTAATCAATATATTTATGCATGATATTATTTACTCACAATCCTTTAACATTATTTATAAAGCATATTAAAAGAAAATATCTTAAGAAAATAAATCTTATTTTTAAATATATTCAAAACATGTATACAATAATATATTATTTATATTGTTATAAAATAAAACATATTTATGCTTTTGTTTTTTAACAAATCCATAAAAATTAAAGTAATTTAGGAATTAATTTAATGAAAAATAGCCTTTCATAGATATGAATTTAAAGGTAAGAAAATGAGTCATACTGCAAAATTCATTATATTTCAGGGCCATTTCCTTATATTTATGAGATAATTCTTTGACTCTTGAAACTGTACTCTCCCATTTTGATTGTAGAATTAAAAATTCTTCTGATAAGCTCTTTAAAGAATTCTGTTGTGATGAATTGGATATGTTTGTAAATGTAGATGATAATTTTTCATATTCCTGGTATCTTTTGTCAACTTTATTTGATAGGAACTGTAAGAAAAGAAAAAGGATGTTTAACAAACAAATAGACAAAAAATATGTGTTACACATAACAACTGTATAAGGATGTATAACACAAATATATAACAAAATTTCAACACTTAATAATTTTTTCATAATTTATTTAGTATTTTTTCACATGTTATACATAAAATAATATGTATGAGTAAGTAAAATAAATAATTCATACACAATATTAATGTCTATGGTCGGTTTATTATTCCTATATAAAAATAAAATCTTATAAAAAGAAACTTACCTGTAATTTTTTATTTTTGGATAGTAAATCTGAAGAGTTGGATATTGGGCCATCTTCAGGAATTTCAGATTCTAATTTCTGTACCCATTCAGACAATTCAGAGATAATTTCAGCTAATTCATTACTTCCATTTAAAGCATCTTTTAATTTTATGTTTTTACTGTTTGCCTGTTCAACAACCTGAAATAAAGAGCTTTATTCACATATTTTGAAAAAACAAACTGCAAGAATACATTATGGATTTTATTGAAATCAAATGAAAATTTTCTAAATAAAAATACGAAATGAAAATTGTGCTAACATACAGGTAACGCATAAAAACAATTAATAAAAGCTGGCTGTTTTTTCTCCCATTTTAAAGACATTTTGCATACTTAATATAAAAAAAATATAGAATATCATGAATGTAGTAAAGTAAATAAAAAGTAGAACTTGCTTTATGGATAATAATTATACTATATATGTAGACTATTTGGATATGTGCATGTAATATTTCTATTGAATGGATGAAACGCAATTTTAATATATCTTAATTTGTATTTACTAAGATTGTTTTTGTAATTAATGATTATCATGATGTGATTATTAAAATTTTTATTAATAAACTTTTTTTTACAGCATATGCGACTAAAACGTTTTTCCTAAAAAACATTTTTTTTTTTTTTTTTTTTTTTTTTTTTTTTTAATTTCACATTAAAAAAAAAACCTACACTTTAATAGCATTTGCAGCAATTTTTACTTTAAAAAGAAAATTATACTTTATTTTATACTAATGACTAAACAAAAACAAACTCTTAAGTATTTCTGAAATAAGCAATTGTTAATCTTCAAAGATATAATTGTTAATATTCAAAGTAATTTCTGCAAAAAACACCACTATTTAGTTGCATGAAAATTTTAAAAGATTAAATTTTCATCATTAAAAGATAAAAAAAAAATTTTATTTAGATTTAAATAACATAGAAAAACTAATTACATAATATTATAGGACTGATTAAGGTATGTATTATAATAAGAAATTAAAAAGCAGCCATTCCTGATTTTAAATTTCTTTTAACTAATTAAAAAGAAAAACACCTACTTTTTCCCATTTCTTTTTCAAAGAAGAAATTTGATCTCTCAACTCAGTAGCAAATGAAGTTTCACCAGCATTATCTATAAGCTCTTTTCCAGTAGTTTCGATCCGCTCAACATTAGGTCCCAACGTTTTTATATCATCTTGCAAAGCCTACAAAATTAAAAGTTAAAGAATACTCATATTTTAGAACGACACAGATTCTACATTATAAAAAAAATCTTTAATTGTTTTATTTATTAATTTAATTTATCTGCAATTGTGCTATATTTTAATTAATCGGGAAAATATTTGCATTATTTTCATTTATCATCTCTATCTTTTTCAAAAACAATTTTTTTATTAAATTGTAATAATAACACAAAATAAAATACAATAACATTGAAACTTAATAAGGTAATAAATTATTTTTATATAAAAAAAATTAATTTAAAGCAGCATGTTTTTCACACATTAAATAATACAATTACTTTATGTAATATGTTACAGTAACTTTGGCATATAAGATTGCTTTGACTCCAAGTTATAGATTAAAAAAATCACATTACTCACAGCTATGGTATACACTGTTTACAATACTATACTCACATTGCTTTGCTCAAGCTGTGCTTCTAATGTACTAACATCACCAACAGCAGGATCTTCTGCAACTAAAAACTGATCGACATCTTGCATCCAATTCATTAAACCAGATACTTCATTCTGGCAAAAAAAAATATTAAAACATATATAATAAATAGTGAAAGAGTATACAGCAAAAATTACATTAATAGTTTTCTAGGTTGATAATACATAAAATATTTCATCTGTTTAATTTAAATAATTAAAAATTAAAATATAAATTAACTTAAAATTAATCATTAAGTAAAATACCTGAAATTGTTGTAGTTTTGCAATGTACTTCTCCAATCCTTCCATCATCACACAAATAAGTTTACAGACTTCAGACCAAGTACTTTCTAAATGTTGCACTTGATGATTTAGTTCACCAACCCAAGGAGCATCTGCATCAGTTTTTAAGAGCTGGTTCTTTGTATTTCTAACATATTCCAAATTAGACTGTTCTTCATCTATCGTACCCTGCAACTCCTATAAATAAATAAAAGGAAAAAGAAGAGTTTAAGCATAAGCTTTTTTCACGTAATAATATATTGAAAGAAAAGTAAACCCTGTCATGTAAACAGAAGTTAGTAATATAATATATAATGGATATGAATTATATTCTTATAATAACTGCACAAGGCTTTAATTAATTAATAGGATAAATATAATAAATTCTTTGGTTACAATTTATATTTAAAACATAGAATGATCCAAATAAAAATTGCAGATGAATATAAAACAAAAAAAAAATTATTGAAAAATATTTGTAATATATTGTTTAAAAACTAAATTAGCAAGCAATAAATTATGGAGCTCCAATGTTAAAATTAAGTTTGGGATGAAATGTAGCTTACATTTAACTTTTAGTCTTCCTATAATAAAAACAATAAATATAAGGAAAGAAGTGTTCAAATGCAATCGACAGAATTTCAAAGTTCTCTCTATTTATTTTATACAAAAGAATAAATTTTGTATAAAACAATTCTTGAATAAATAATTTTATATAAATAATGTAAAAAATATATTTCATACTTTTACAAATAATCTAAAAAATATTATAAATAAACATACTTATAATAACATCAAATAAATTTAAAATTCAATTTTTACATTTAATTAATTTAGATTTTAATAAAATATATAATTTAAATTTACCTTTAACTTTGCTAATTGATCTTCCATTTGGTCTAATTCTGCTACAGAGATTTGCTCTGAAATCAAAGCTTGATGCACATTCACAAGCCATGTATCCAAAGACTGAGCAGCTTCCATAAATACTACTGGGGGTGCTTGTAGCATGGCATGATTTAAACTTCTTTCCATTTCAGCTGCAAAGGATATACAAAGTAAATATTTCATAATTTTGGTGAATAAGTATAAGTATATAAGAATTTCTATATATGTTTTGAAGTATAAATGGCATCATTATTCTGTATATTAAACTTTTACTGTTGGCAGAAAAAAATAAACTTTTATTTTTTATTTTTTGTAACCAAGGATGAATGTCTTATGAATGAATTATCTGTATTTGATAATGTATTATTAAACTCTTATAATTTAAAAGTGCATTGCCTTATTGAATCATTGAGAAGTTGTCAACATATAGAAGTTCAGTTGAGAGTGAAAAGTCACTCAGGATTACACAATTAATCAGATATGAAATTATTTTAAATATTTTGTACTAACAAACAACATTGTAAAATGACAAGCAATGGAAAAGTTCTGTAGGGTGGTTTCTATTGTAGTATTGTACAAAAGTATAATTACAATATTGTAGTGTATGTTATTATTCAGAAGTAATTATTTATAAAAACAACAACTCAAAATAACATATCTGAAAAAGTGTTAAAGCAAGACCGGCGAATGCATGCATCCAGGTTGGGAATTCAAAAGACATACTTTAAAGATTATCGAGCTAAAAAAGTTCATAACTGAAAGTATTATGCATAAAACTTTATGATGGAATTATTAAATACAACAATAGATGAACATAAAAAAAATAGGAAATGAAATGCATAAGAGAAATGGAGTTTGAATTAAAAAAATGTAAATTATTACAATGTAAAACTGGCAAACATAACTGTAAAATCTGAAATTGGATATTTAAAGTCTAAAGCAGAAATTGGATCCTGTCAATAAGGATATTAAATATTATGACGATGACGATCTTTATTTTACATTGTTTGAACAACAAATTAAAAAAAAGTATTGCAAAAAAATTTTGGATTTTAGTGGCCAACTGCTAAATAGCATAGCTCAGATTGTAGCTAGTGAAGATAAAATTACAGACGATTATGATTATGGCATATGATTATTTCGATGAAACTGATGATCCAAGACTTTTTTCGGAACACTCTATCTGATAATCTACTTGAAGGCAACTCATCTAAAACCTGGTTTAACTTTATTCTAAACATCCCTGCTTTAAAGCTGTTACCCTTTTCAGACGCCTGACGGGCCATGATTGTATGGCCAATCATCTTTTTCGTACGAAAATATTTGCAAGCCCAAAATGCATGCTCTGCAGTCTTGGAGAGGACATGGATTCATCTCACCTTCCTGTCTGCCCTGCACTTGTTTCCTCTACTATGTAGGGTCGTTACTGGGAGGCTAGGGCCCTTATGGGCTAAACTTGTCACTATGTGATTTCTTTCGATTCTCGTTGTTGTTTTCATGTTCTTTTTCTTTTTTTTTTTATTACTTATTGTAGCCTGACATTGGAAATAAAAAAAAAATGATTATGGCAAAAGTTAACTTCTAAAAAGGTTTAAATTGACTCCAGAAAAATTTATATAACTTTTTACGAACCATAAAAAAACCCAGATTGTATAAGTTTTGCACAGAAAATTAAAATTAATTTTTTATTCTTGTGTGTATAGCTTATATGTGTGATGACGATCTGTCAAAATGATTAAAAAGATCAAAAAACGCAAAATGATCAAAAAACGTTTTCCTTTGACACTAATTGAAGATATATAAGATAAATTGCAAAATGCCAAAGTTTTCACAACCTTGGATTCAAAGTATTAATTTTTTTCATACAGATATTTATGAGGAAAATAAGAAATAAACATCATTTATAACTAACAACATACAATAGGAATTCACATTAGTCTTTTCTCAAGTCCTAGTGTTTTTTCAGAAATATGACACCAATATCTTTCGAAATTTATGGGAGGAATTTTCGAAGTCAGAGGGCATCATCATTATTTGCACGGATGGCATCATAGTGCCTTCAGTTGATGAAGAGAAAGGTATTATCAGACTAAAACAAGTCTTAGAGATTGCTTCTAAGTTTGGGCTTCTGCTAAAAAATCATGAAATGCCAATTTACAAAATGAAAAGTTTAGTTTTTAGAACATATTATATAAAGCCATAATATCCAGCTATCACCAGCAAAAACTGTAGCTGTTTAAAAATCCCCACAATCAACCAATTTGAAATAGATTTAAAATTTTCTGGGGCTTACTGTATA
The DNA here is from genome assembly GCA_021605075.1 of Caerostris darwini. Lineage (NCBI taxonomy): Eukaryota > Metazoa > Arthropoda > Arachnida > Araneae > Araneidae > Caerostris > Caerostris darwini. The sequence continues at coordinate 131,869 of BPLQ01005843.1, forward strand.
TTTGCAGAAATGTATATGCATATATTTACATATTTATATACATAAAATATAAATATATATATTTTACACAAAAATAAAATGCATAAATTGTTAAAATCTATTTTTAAAAACTTTCCTAAAAGTTCTTATCTAGTTTCAAATAAGAAAAAGAAATTACCAAGTCTTCTAGACATTACGTCCCATTCTTTGCAAAACTGATCAACTTCAACAGCAAAGGACATAAGTGAAGGAGATTTCTTTTTAACTTCATTTGTCTCCTTTCTCAATTTTTCTATTTTCTCTTCATGGCCTTGCAAAGAAGTAAGACGTAACTTTCAAGAGAAAATTACCATTAATTTTTTTCATATTGGTTTAAAAAGAGTTACAAAAAAAAATAATAATAAATAAATAAATAAAATAATAACAAAAGTTGGGAGAAATGCTCCAAAACATTTTAAATGGAAAATGAACATTTTACATTAATTTCTGAAATAATTTATGACACAGAATTATTTTTAAAAAAATGCTACTTCTACATAATTATATTCAGTAATTAAATTTTGACAAATTTCCATATTTAAATAAAAGTTAGAAAAGTTCAAAGTTATGTAAAAAGCAAAATTTAAAATATATATCAATATGAAAAACAGCTAGCTTTTTTTTAATATTATATTAATTAAAAATATATTATTCATTAAAAACATTAAAGAAGTACAGTCAAATCTGTTTTTATGTAGCCTTTTGTGCGTGCATACCTTATCATCAAATACTCACTCCTAATTTAAATTTTATAGAAGCTTCTATTATTTCTCTTAATCTCACTAATCAAGATCCTATCATCATCGCCTCTATCTACATTCCCTCCCCTTCTGATATTACTGTATTCACTCTTGATTTAAAATTTTTAATTCAGCTTAATTCAAATGATATTCTTTGCAGAGATTTTAATGTGAAACACAGTTAGGGAACTGTAAAAATAATATTAATACTCGAGGTACTAGTCAATTTCTAAAATAATATGTTTAATGAATTAATTGCTCCTCCCACCCTGACTCACTTTGGACTTAACTCTGCTTCTACTACTGATCCTGCTCACATCAAAAATTTCTTCCCTCCATTCAAAATTTTCTCTCTTCCTGAACTTAATTCTGATCACAATCTTATCAAAATTGCTTTCAAATTTAATTATGACATTCTTCTAAATTATTTTTCATAATACTGATTGATTTAAATATAAGGTACTTCTCAATAACACTATTAAATTCTTTTTTGCCCATATTTCTTTCTAATAATAACAATTTAGATAATGAAAATACATTACTAAAACTTTCCAAAATGCTACTAAAATCTTTCCCGAAGCTAACAAGTAATGGATTCATCTTAATATCAAAAAATGTATTAAACTTAGAAACAAATCAACAAAGAAATGGCAAGTTTCCCTTAATCCTGCTGATAAAACTATTCTTAACAGATTTAACAAAAATATTAGAAAAGCTTTTCAAAAGCTTTCCAATAAAAATAAAAAATAAATAATCCAATAGTAAATAATAATAATTCCAATAAATAAATAGAAAAATTAATAGAACTTTAGATAGTTCAGAACCGGACCATGGGATTTCGCTAAAATACTTCTAAGGTTGCACATTCCAATAGCCATAAGGTTTTTACTGTTTCATCAGATAAAGATAAGGCTAAAGTTATTGCTTAAGTATTTGAAAATCACTTTCAGGTGAATTATACTGATAATGACGAAACGGATCATATTGGAAAACTGTCGGAATTCCTACTCTCAAAAACCAGGAAACGATCCCACTGACCCAAGCAGCTGTAGACCTATTTCCGTGTGCGTTAGCGCAAAAATTCCATCGAACACATATTATGAATGAAAATTAATTTCAAAATATAATTCAAAAAGTCAACAACAGACAACTTTTAAAAAAACATGCACATTAAAAAAAAATCCAAACAGATAACCCACTTGATATTATATCATCCCTTCACAATGAATGTTATTAGATAAAATGAATGTTATTATGAATGTTATGATGTAATGAATGTTATTATGCACATCATAAGGTTTCGATTTACATATTTTTTACGTAGGATTTTTTTTTCTATGTGCTCCTCATTGCTGCATAATTTTTTTAAATGTGTTGCAAACAATATATTTTATAACTACTTATGAAGTTTCAAGGTAAATCTTTTTATGTAGTCCCTATTCCCTGCACAAAAATAGATGTGACCGTAAATTATTATGAAAAAAGGACATTTTTTTTATTTTACCAACTATTTAAAATTTGAAAAAATTTATAAAATATACTTACTTTACATTGTTCTGCCATTCTTCTGCACTCATCAGGTTTTTTATCAAGCATTGAACGCTGAGTTGCTTCCATCCAACGGCACTGTGAATTAAGAATAAGCTCTAGTGCATCCTTTTCGCACCTCAAGCGATCAGCATCTAATTGCAATTGAACATTACGTTTTTGAATTTCCACAGAGGTAACAAGAGCTTTCCATCGAGATTCTACATCACGCATTATTTTTTGAATTTTTAATGGATTTTCTCCAACTGTAAGAAAAAAAGGAATATTCATCTATTATATACAGTGAATAAAAACGAAGTACTAGTAAAATATATAAATTTTGAAATATGCCTGGATTTCAGAATTTTGGAATAATAGAAAAGTGGAAAAGATAATTTAAACTTAGAGAAGAATTCACATAAATCATGATTTAAAAATAACTCATAAAGCATTTAAAAGTTACTCAGAAAATAAAGATAATATTTTTAAAACAAATGTATACATATGTTTAACAGTACAAAAATGTAGCAAACATAAATGCTTTCTCTTATAATTATTAATATAAATGGAAATTAGAAAAATTTCAGACTTACTAGATTCTAAATCTTTTATAACTTGTGTTCCTTGACTTAATAGTTTTTCAACTTTACTTTTCTGAGCTCTAAAATCAGCTTCTGTATCCTAAAAATTATATGAAAAATAAAATTATTAATAGTTTCAACAGAAATAATTTTAAAACTAGATGATGACTTTTCCAACTAGTTATTCACTAGTATTGATATAATATTTATCATTTGAAAAAAAAAAGTTAAATAATCAGGCATTGACAATAGTAAGACAAGCATTTGCATATTTCATAAAGCAGATATTTTGAATAAATATTTTTTAAAAAAAACCTATAAATTTATTTCTCTATTTCTAATGAATTAAATCTCAATAAGCACATTATTTATATAATGTTATATGTTTTCAAAACATTGATAATGTTATAAAAACATTCATTTTAAGTTTGAGACTGTAACCAATGAAATCAATAAAAAAATAAACATTTAAATTGAAGATTTCAGCTTACTTCTAAAAGTACTTGTTGATCATCTAAACATAATGTATCCCAAGGAGAAATATCAGCCCCTGATGTTTCATAAGCTGCTATTCCCATAGTTGATTCTGCTCTATCTAACCATAAATTCACAGCTTCATAGTTTTCATACCATTCTTGCATTCGCCAACTATCCAAACGCCTCTTCTTGGCTCCCCCTTGATCACTTTCCTTTAAGACATGCAATTATAAGTTTGTTATATAAATAGCTGGTAAAATTATATAAGGGTTGAATCCATAAAATTATATAAGGGTTATAAAATGTGTTAAAAATAAAAATACCATTTCTATATTAATTTTTATAAATACAATACTTTTAAGTATTTATAGTGTTAACATAACTTTGTTAGTGATTTAAGCAATTAGTAGGACAGTCAATCTGGAATAGGATGGGATTCATGCTTACTTTATGAAATAAAGCATATTGAAATATTATAATGTATAATATGAAATTAAACCTTTTTGTTATATGTATAAAATTTGATTAAATATAATTTCAATGATCTTAGATCTAATGGAAATATTATAATTAAAATTAAATTTTTAAAAAAAGCTATTTTTAATAAAATTCAAAAATATACAAGCATTTGAACACTAAAGAGTAAAAAAAAATACCATTTTTAAACGATAAGCAACAATTATGAAATCTATGTTAACCACATACTTCTTGACTAGAATCAGATGGAGGAGAATGTACAAGTTCATTTTGTTTTCTGGTTGTTGATGTAGTTTTTTCTTCTTCCATATTAGCAAGCTGAAACGTTATCAATTAATATTTATACTTTCCATAAATTTCAAAAACATTGTGAGCCATTAAGAAAGAAAGATTAATATATATATACCTTCTTACTTAAACCTTCCATTAAAAGAACAAGAGCATCCCATCTTTGAGTGAGTTTTTCAATTTTTTCTGTTATTTCAATCACACCCATAGATCCCACTTCTAGCTGTTCTTTAATCTTCTGTGCTCTTTCAGTTAACTGATTAAATAATCGATGATGGATATCCAAGTCCTGTTCTACTGACTGTAAATTGAAATGAGAACCAATGAAATAATTCAAATATTTTATCAATAAGGTATTAAAAAAACAAAAATTTAATGAAAAATCAAATCTTGAACAATTAATCCTCAAAAATTAATAATTATGTTAATAAAATTATTAAAAATTTCAAGATGAAAAAAAAAAAAACAGGTATTAACAAAGTGCATGACACACAGTAGATAAATGAAACAGAATTATGACATGAAAATTAAATTTTAGCAGAAAAACTAAATTGACTAAACATAAATTTTAATAGAATTATTTTTAATTACAAGTTTCTAACAAATATGTATTGGAATTATTTTAGTTGTTATCACATAATGAATATATTTTATTATACAGTAACATCATTTTAATCTGCAAGTTCGAGAGCTCAGCCATGCCAGATTATCAAACATCAATATAATTTTAAGGAGGTTACCAAAGATGAAGCATTTTAATTAAGAATTTAAGTGATTAAAACATGTACATATTTAATGTGTTTCCACACATTCTGAATCCCTGTAGACAATATAAATATCTGACATATGTGAGCAGCATTGTGTTGCCTTCTGGCCGTCAAAGTCAACAAATACCCAAATCCATACATGAAAATGATGACTCTATCGGTACCCGATTATAGAATATGTTGAACTAATGAATGCTAGCTTAAAGAGAAGTTACTGTATAAAGAAAAACTGTATTCTTCAAATTAATCTAAAAGGCATTATAGAAATAATATTTTAGTTTATTTCATAAAGAGCTGAAAATCATTTTTTAATCTGCCTTTTATTAAATATACAACTTTTTCATTTCTAATTAAAAAGCTATTAAATTAGTAACTAATTCTAATTTAATAATATGGATGTTTAACATTTTGTCAATCTTATAAGTATAATACATGTATACCATAAAGAAAAAGTATTTATTAACACAATATGCAAGCAATTATGTCAGAATAGTCATATTATTTTTTATTTGGTAGTTAAAACACAATAAGCAGAAAGCATATTTTCAAAGCATACAAATTTTATTAATTAGATGCATTTTTTAAACATAACATATTTCAATAAATTAAAATTAGAAAAAAATGATTCAAATAAAACTTATATAAGAAAGCATTATCTTGGGGAAAAAAAAAAAAGAAACTCCATAATGAAATTCTTAGAGAATTTCCCTAAATAAAAATTCATAAAAAAATACATAATTTTCTTATAAATTAATAATATGTGAATTTAAATAATGCCATTTATTTGAATTTCTTACGACTTCAACAAAAATTGTTCAATAAATAAACATTGCAAAATTTGTTAATCTCACAATTTTGACAAACATTATAATTCAAATTGAAAAAGAATATGATGAAAAGAAATAATTTTTACAAGATTATAAATTTCGAAATCAATTTTGACTATTTTATTAATTTCGATAATTCCAACTAAATCTTGATAAGCATTATTTAAAGAAATTAACTTATCTAGCAAATGAATCATAATGTAATGATTCATTTGCTAGATAAGTTATAATCATATTACATTAAAAATTGTAAATATAAAAGGCACTAAAAATATAACCTGCAGCAATTTCACTTGCTCTAATAGAACACGACTATCAGATCCAGGTTTTAGGTTGATTGAGGAAAGCTGTTGTTCCTTTCGCTGTAACCACTGACTAAAACAGAGCTCTTCATCTTCAAGTTGCTGCCATTGAGGAACTAAAGCTTGCAATAATGTACTTCTTTCACTAACAACTTGGCATACATTAGCCCATTGCTGTTGAATCTGGGCAAATTGTTTCTTTAAAGAGGCATAAGCTAAAAAAATAATTGCATCAGTTAACAAATTATTATACACTCTGAAACAAATATCAATTTCAACAATAAACATCAAATTTCAAACTTTTCATCAATATTTTGATTACCTATTTGGCTACTGTCTTCATCAGCCATAACAAAAACTATTTTGGTAATGCCATTCATCGCATCTCGTTTCTTTTCAACTTCTTCCATAAGATGCTAAAAATATTGAAGTTGCAAGTGAAATTTAAATTCAGAATGTTTAACAACAGCTTTAAAAAATTACACCCAAATAATTAAATGAATTAAATAGCTCAAATTTTAAAAAGTAGACATGAAAAAAAATTATCTATATTTTTTTTATTTAAAAGTGTTAAAAAATTACATTAAATATATGTTTTTTTTTAGAGAAAAAATTAATAAAACAATATTCTAGAATTAAATAGAAATAAAAGCACTGATAGAAACTACCAGTTAAGAAAAATCAATTGTTTATGATACTAGACTGCACTGTATACAACATTTACATAATTGCTAAATCAACTTTTAAGCTCATTTTAACATGTATAATGTTTTTGCTATCATATAACATCAGATTTATCTGTTAAGCAGAGAATGCTGGGATAGTTAAATCACTGGCTATAGAATGTACTGCACTGCCTTATTATTGTTGCATTGCTAAAATCATCAAGTTGCAGTTATAATAAACATGTACTATAAATTTTATTTCATAATGACTATTGACAAATACAAATCTATTAAATTATTTTACTTTATGTGTTTCAACTTGCTTCTTAAGGCCATCCAAATTTGGTCCAATAGGGGGCAAATGATCAAGTGTATTTTCCATTTCACTTAACCACTTTGATATGTCATCAAGTTGAATCTTTTGTAAATTCATAAATTTTTCATGTAAGCTAAAAGAAAAAAAATGTTTTATAAAAAAATCAATTATATATAAAATTAAGAATCTATTAAGAATATTTTTTTAATCATATTACTTGGAAAATATTAAAAATAGAAAACAAATAAAGTTTTCTCCCAGAAATTTATTACAATAATCAATACACAATGAATTATTATTAATCAATTATTATAATATGCAATCAATTTTTAAAAATAACTTTTCAAATTTTAATAATAAAACATTGTTTCCAATTTTTGAATTGATAAAATTTATAAAGGAAACAATGATTTTAGTATTATAAATTAATAAAGTATTTATATTTTAATAAAATTGTTGACAGTCATAATATGAATTCAGGAAAAAGAAAAAATACAGTATAAAATTTAAAATAATAATTATTAAAGATTTTTTTTTTAATTAAAAAATATGAAATGTTTTATGAATAATATGCTAATTAAATTTTGTCATATAATATATATAGTAATTAATAAGATTTTTTTTATCAAATAAAATATTTTCACAGCATTTTAGAAGTTATTCATATTATAGTCATGAAAGTAAATAAATTTTTGTTGTAAATAAAAAAGATTCTCATAGCATTTGTCATTAATTATTTCCTTACTATTTTGTTTTAATTAATAATTGAGGCAAAATATTTGTTATTATCTGTAGATATGTAGCTTTTTACTGTATTTAAATATTTAATTATCATAAATTATATTAAAAAATTTGATTAATTTACAGAATTTAATAATTTTATCAGCATTTTTATTCCACTCATTAATCACCATTAAAAAAATATTATTTAATCAAATCGCACATAGCAACAACTCTCAAAATCTTGCGGCTCTGCAGGACAATATATTTTTACATTAAATTTTCTATAAAAATTACAATTCATATTTAACATAATTTTAAAACAATTGAAGATCTGGGAAGTTTCAAATTTAAATTTGCATTTTTTGGAAATTGGCACGAGGAACAAAGTATCCTAACTTAAAGAAAGCAGCTATCAGACTATTTTCAATTTTTGGTACAACATACTCCTGTAAATGATTTCATCCAATTATGAAGTTGTTTAAGTCAAAATATCATTCATAATTAACTAATCATTATCTTTAAAAAATGCTGCAAACAGTCTTGACAAATTAGACATCAGATTTTTTAAAAATTATTAAAAGAAAATAGATTGAACTTATAAAATTATTAAATATTTTGTTTTTGTTGATTTTTTTTATTATATTAAATACAAAATTTTGTCTAATTTTTCTAATTTATATTGTTTATTTGATTTTGAATGCAGTTAAATAAATATTAGCTATTGTATCTAATTGTATTAAAAATATAATATGGCTCCCGAAATAAATATGGAACCTGTTTGAGTTTTTGGTTAACTGAATCTCTGCCTATCCCTGACATATGGCTTAATAAAACATGAAAACATAGTTATATGTGAGAGACAAAAAAAAAAAAAAAAAAAAAAAATGTAATGTTTTACGTTAAACAATCAATAACCACAATTCAAATACCAGTATTAGACAATAACTGTACATGCAAGCAAAATGGGCTAATCAAATAATTTTGCCATATACAAAAAAGTAAGCCTTACTCATTTTGACGTTCAAGAGCTCTTGATCTGATATCTTGCCACCTATCATTGAGCAACTGCATTTGTATAACGACCTCCTCTTGTTCAGCAGGTGTAACTTTTCCCTGAGTTAACAGTTGATTACCTTTGAATAAAACTTTTTCCACACCTTGTTGATGCTTTGTAAGTTCTAACATAAATGTCTGCAATAAAAAATGAGCAAATATTAGAATAGAACTATTGCAAATATTAATTTTTGGAAAACATTATGATTATTTGAAAAGAAAGAATTTCACTTTATATTTTGACATGAAATTTGCAATTTAAATTTATTAATCCTAGTGAAAAGGCTAATTTTATTCATTAAAGTTTAATTTATTTTTATTATTACAATATAATTATAATTCATTTATTTAACAATATATCTTTATTTTCAATACACGACATTTTATCTTGAACATAAATAAAATATTTTAATTTTATTATTTGTCAAAAATTTGTCATAATAATATAATCATAAAAGATTAAGAATTTATTAAATGTTTAAATAATAACCAAGTTAAATTTGCAATGTTATACATAAAAAATATCTAATACAATATTTTCATGAAATAAAAATCTTTTTATAATAAAAAAAAATGCAAGAAAAATATAAGAAAATAATGGAGAGGATTTGATTTTTATGTAATTAATTTTAAATTATCAACAAATAAATTTTTATGTAAACACATATTTTATAAGTGAAATTATAGAAAATAAAAAATATCTGAGAAGACCATTATAATTATAAGCACATATTAAAATGCAAATGATGATATAAAGCATAGAAAAGTGTAATGTGCAACCATTTTGTCCTTAAATTTTGGCAACAAGAAATACTTGTATTCACAATGTAACTGTATATGTGAATTTACAGTACATATGTACTATTTCATGTATTATATGTACAATATTTGTTTCTCAAATACCAATATTTTAAATAAATATATCTTTTATTTATTACATAAAGAAAAAAAATTTTTATTTTTGGTGAGATGTAATAGAAATTTTTAGATGCACAATTATTAAATATATTAACAATACAATTTTATGCAGTCAGCACAAATTTATATAACAAATGAAAGGTATTTAACAAAACAAATTAAAAAGTATTTAATGAAATAAAAATGAAAATAAAATGCTATACTTCATGTTCATGAAACTGTTCTTTAATAGAATCCAGATTGTCACCAATGGATTGTTCTTTTAGCTTCTCTTCATCCTCAAGAAGCCAAGTTAATACATCTTCTAGTGATGTTTGATATGAGGCAATATCACTACTCGAATGACTTGTATCAGCACTTTCCTGAAATATAATTTTTTTTTTAAATTAATGGCTTGTTCAAGAAGTATAATTAACTTACAGTAAAAATGTGACTGAACTATATAATACAATTTTAAGTAAAACTAAAAAAATAAGGTCCATATGCAAAATGAGAAGGAATAAAATACATTAAAATGACTTATTAAATCTGATTTAAACTTATTATAATTCATTCCCATAAAAAATCATTGACTTTAAATACAGTTAAAAATGTACAATTTATTTTAAATTATTTTTTTAAAACCTACATTTCCTACCTAAATTTCTTAAAGTGCATTGGTAATAGCCTTTTTTTCTGCAATTAATTTAACTAAATAATATAATGAAATAAAACATACATCAGAAAAATCTGCAGAATCCAGCCTTCTGAGGGGTACAGTTTGATTGTGCAAAGATTGGAAGAAACACATCACATACATCATCACAGATTTTTTGTCCGGCAGACTAGTATTTACATCTATAAAAGAACAAAGCTATTATATTCGGAATTTTGATGGATTTAAAAATTTTAAAAAAAATTATATCTCTACAATAAGATACAAATAATTCTAAAAAAAAAAATGGTTTTTTTTTTTTTTTTTTTTTTTTTTTTTTTTTTTTTTTTCAAATAAGCATATGATTTAAAGAAACAGTGATAATCTTTTAAATTTAAATAACTACATTATTTTAAGCACACAACAAAAATCTCATGGAACTTAATATTGAGTACTATATTATATATTTTATTATATATATATATATACACACAATATTCTAATGCTATACATTTTCATTCATATTCAAAAATATTCATCACAAATTATTTTCTATAAAATTTTAAAAATGTGACTGTATTTAAATGCAGTTTATTTAAGTATAATAATAATGTTATAAAAATAAAATATTTTTTGATTAAAAAGCATTTTTTAAATTTTTGCCTTATAATTAGTTATACAAAATACACTTTTTGAAAAGTAATAAATTAGTAAGTTTACCTTCAGGATCAAGTAGCTTGTCGATCCCAAGGTATTTATAAGCTATTTGAAAAGCATGTTCAAGACGATAGTTTACATCTTTTTTGACTAAGGCATCATAATCAAATAAATCCGGCCTAAAAATTTTAAAAAACATTTTTATTAACTGAAGAAAATTTTTTTATAAAAACATTCGTTAATATTTAAATTGTAATACCTGAACCTATGTATGAGTGCATTAAAAGCCAAGCCATCACTCCAGCTTGTTGTAAAATTACGAATATTAATGCCAGAATACCTGAAATATATTTACATTAAAATAACTTATATACAAAACAAGAAAAAAAAAGGTTGCAGAGATGCAAACTATTAAATATTTACCCTGAAGTAGCATCTCGACACCAAGCTAATAATGTTTTTTCTAAATTTGTTTGTGGCAATTCATTGGACGCATTTCTCAACACGCCATGCACCTTATTAAAGAAAAATTAAAAAGCAAAAGTAAATATTAATTATATACATAAAACAACTAATAACAAATAATATAACAAAATATAAATAAAATTCATTACCTGCCAATGTAAAATTATACTCCAAACCAAACCTAATGTTAGTTTTGGATTACCATCAACAATGTCATTAGTACTAATATTAACAAGTTTAACCTAAAAAAATACAATACAAAACATATAAATGAATTAAGTTCAAATCAAATAATTAGTTCATTATTTTACAAAGAATTTTTTTTTAATAAATATCTTACATTGTTGTCTTGTAAAACTTTTAAGGCACATCCAACATTATTAAGGTGATGGACTCTTAGCCGTCCTCGTTCTCTTCGCTACAAGACAGATTGCAAAAATATATATTATAAATAATTAATCCATATAATATTTTTATTCATGTATTTTAAAAAAATACCATAAAAATAAAAGTTAAAGAATAATTTCAGAAATTGCAATGTTTTTTACCAATTAAAAAATATTTCCCCACATGGTTAACAATTATTTTAATAGCACATACATTAATAATTAGTTTTAAAATATTGAATGTAATGAGAAAATGATCTTTTTATAAGTTAGTAATTGAAACATTTAACATTTTTTACATCTTCTAAGATTTCTTTGAAAAAAATCTTAAAAATTATTTTACAATATGATGTAAAAATTGTATGGCTTTTTTTTTTTTTTTTTTTTTCTCTCTTTCTAATTTCAATTGACAAATTAACTGAATGTGTGATAAAAATTAACTCTTTTCACACATTTTTATCGGTTTTCTCAACATCTTTTTATTTTCTTTGTCTATGAACAAGAAAACTAAAAATTTGAAACCAGCATATGCTTTATCAAGTTTCACTCCAATATTAATAGATTTCTTCATGTTAATTTTCTTATTCTTTGGATAACATTCAACACATAATATTTTTTAGTAAGAATATCATAATTTTACTTCTCAAACAATTTAATTTGAATTCAGCCTATTCGTATAACTATGGAAACTACATAGTTGGGTATTGCTTGCCTACACAAAATTTAAACATTTTTTTTTTTACTATGAATTAGTATTTTAATTAAAAAATTTAAAAGACATATCTTACCAATTACAAAAAACAAGCATTTAAATATTAAATGTTTATATGATCATTAACATACAGTACAGCGTGAATATAAAGACATACATTAACCAATTTTCATAATGAATATTTTAGATAAATAAAAATGTGAGTGCTGAAGATATAGTTATTATAAAACCTGCAATAAGCATTTCAGTGAACTTCTGTTACAAAAACAATTTAGATAGATGATTCAGTAGTCGATAATTTTCAATACACATTAGGAAAATGTAAAGAAATTTTGAACTTACTAGTTCTTTACCACATAAAACTTCCAAAAGACCCAGCAGTCGTGTTCCATCTCTTAAATCATAAAATAAATCTTTCACTAATGGATGATTACCCTGTAAAATCCATAATAATCACTGTTATTTTTTAGAATTCCTTATATTCTTAATAAAATAAATTACTCAATTAACTTAAATTAATTTACTCGCCTTGCCAAGTTGTGAATTAATCCATTTAGTGAAGGTTTTCTTTTGTACATCTTCACGTTCATCTACAAAAATTAGAAATAAATTTTATAAATAAAAAGTAAAAATATAAACATGGTTTTATATATAGATATATATGCATCAAAATTGTTAAATCAGATAATGGAATTTCAAAATAATAGTTTCCAGGTTATGCTTCCTAGTTAACCATAAAGTGTTTGTTCTCTCATTTACAAAAATAAATATTAATTTTGTGCGGATTAATCATGATTTAAAACATCATATTTTTTAAATTAAATAATGAATGAATGACTATAAAAATTTAAATCAATAATAAATAATAAATTGAAAGATCATTTCAAAATGCCTTGCATTTTAAAAATATAATATATATTTTATAACTATCATCAATATTTTATGATTTTAACGAAAACGAAACAAAAACTGAATGTTTACCGAAACATTACCCCCTAACAATCCCCCCAATCAAGGAATGTAAACACCGATGTGTGACTCACAAGTTCGCGAAGCGTAAACAAAAAAAAAATGTAAACAAAACCATAAGGACAGGTCATTTGAGCATCAAGAGCATGTATGTTAGATCTGACAATAATGCATGCCACATTTGTACCATAATAGAATGCAACATTATATTAGAGACGGGAATATACCTTAATTAAAGGCTTATAAAATCTAATCAAACATCTTCGGAACGTTATTTATTGCCGATAGATAACGCATTGCAACACTGGAAGGGTGTGGGATACAGACACCGAGCATGCAGGAAATAGAATACGGAAAAAGTGGTCTTATTTCAAATATTCGCCATGACATTTCAATAAATATCCATATTTCGACTTACCAACAAAAACAATATCCATAATGCACGTGGTTTTTAAAACCACAAATAATGAAAATAGTGAGTTGGTGCACCATGTGCACACTATGACATGCGCTTGTCGTGATCGTGGATTGTCTAACACGACAGGTCCCGGTGTTGTTAGGGTTACCACAATTGATGAATTATCTTTGGCTTCTATTCTGAAACCGGAAACATCGAACACAACTTTGCTTCGTAAGAAAAGACGAAAACTTTTGAATGGGACAAAAGTAATTCTGTTATTAAAATGAATGATGTGTGTAAACCTAATGTATGTATAGGTATGGTTCTTTGAAAAAAAAATCATAAAAATGAAACTACAGCTGAAATGTATCGAACTAGTTTCATTTTATTTGTTGTTGTTATTTAACGATATTTTAAAAAATAAATTAATAGTTTAAAAAAACTAAAAAACACGCTTTTAGAGTTAATCAAACTAAAAAGTAAAAAAAAATTATTAACATAAGAATAAAATGACTGACTAGAAAATAAATGTCACTGTTCTAAAAGCGTGAGGTGCTCGATATCAATCGTTATAATTTTTCACTAGTTTCATTCCGAAATGCAGAGTTAGTTTAAAAATGTCATACAAAGCACCCCACGCTTTTAGAACAGTGACATTCATTTTCTCGTCAGTCATTTTATTCTTATGTTAACAATTATTTTTTACTTTTTAATTTGATTAACTCTAAAAGCGTGTTTTTTAGTTTTTTTAAACTATTAATTTATTTTTTACTTTTTAGTTTGATTAATTCTAAAAGCGTGTTTTTTTATTTTTTTTAAACTATTCATTTATTTTTTACTTTTTAGTTTGGTTAACTCTAAAAGCATGTTTTTTAGTGTTTTTAAACTATAATATTTAAATGAGGTCCCGATACGGAGGAGTGGAACTATAGTACTTACAATAATGTAATTGTGAGTAAAACAAAGGCTAAATGCGATTAGTCCGTTGTGCCACTGTCCCACGTAGGTTTGAATGTCTCTACTGAATACTTTCAATCTACATGGGTTAAATTGCTCTTCCTAAGTTAAAATAAAATCTCTAATCCTGGCGATCTTAATCACGATGAGATAATAAACTTATCAAACTATTTTAGTGTCGTCGGTGCTTGATAAGTCTACAACGTTTCAATTAAATCTGATCGCTTAAAGTAGGGCAAAATCGAGCCCAAAGAGTCAGTTACAAACAAACAAACAAACAAACATACAGGTGAAACTAATATAAAAGCGTATTAAAAAGAATCAACTGTTTTCTTTCTGAAAGATGCCTGTAAATGTTTCTTTGCAGCTTAAATAGTGTATATGAGGAGAAACAGATCTCCAGGGGAAAAAGTCAGTTACATACATACAAACATACAAATATACAGGTGAAGCTAATAAAAGCGTATTAATAAAAATGAGTATGAATTAAATAAAATTCTTAAATTGGAAAGAATTAAGTTGCAAAATATTTTTGAGAGAACATGGAAAAAGATTTTTTTTTTTTTTTTTTTTTTTTTTTCAATCATAAATGTTGAATAAATGAAGAAAACGTTTTAAGAGAGAAAAGTTTTTGTCAATAGATTTAAATTATCATCTTCACAATGGTATGGTTAGTATTAAATTAACTGAAAGTGACTGCCTTCTAGTACTGTAATTGTATAATTCACTAATGTTGCAATTAAAAAAAAACTGAAATTCTAGAGTTTTTGAATGCATTTTAGAGTACCGTTAGAGCAGAAAATAAAATAACATCCATAAAAAAAATATTTAAAATTCTAGTTTGATGAAAAATTGCAAAATTGAAAATGCATAAAAATTTATTTCTCAAAAATTGCTTACAAATTTTATTTTATTTTATTTATTTAATTTTTTTTTTAATTTAAATTTAATTAATTAATTGCTTAATTCTTAATTTGACCTCCTACACTATACTACGACTTAAATAAGGAAAAATCATGCCTAGGAATTTAAAAAAATAAAAAGAATTGTACTACGACTTCGTATGAATTTATATTCTGTATAAATTGCTTATATATAATTTGCATTTTATTGTTTAAATATTTATTTGCTATTTAATTATTATTTAATATGCCAATATTTATGAATTTATAATTTAAATATTTATTAATTTAAAAAAATCATTTTTTTTTATTTTTTACTCCAGTAATTTAATTTATTTTAATGCACTGATCTATTTATTAAAGCAATAAAACTAAATTACCTTCAGCATATTGGTTACTTTAATTCGTTTATTCGTTTTTTATTATTATTAAAGCAATATTATTAAAAAAAGAATATTATTAACTAAGCCGAATATTATTAACTAAGCCGAATATTATTAATTAGTAATATTCTAAGAATATTATTAATTAAAATATTCTATAATATTATTAATTAAAAATATTATTTTTTAATAATATTCTATAATATTATTAATTAAAAATATTATTTTTTAATAATATTCTTAAAATATTATTTTTTTAATAATATTCTTAAAATATTATTAATTTCAGTAGTATAAAATAGTTTAACACATTTCACAAAGAGGGAGATAGATCTATTGTCTCATTGATCTATTTATTGAAGGTATAAAAATAAATTACCTACAGTATATTATTACTTTAATTCGTTTATTTGTTTTTAAAAATATTAAAAGAATATTATTACTTACTTTCTTTTAATAATTAAGAATATTATTAAAAGAAAGTAAGTAATAATAATAATATTCTAAGAATATTAAAAGAAATATATTAATTTTTTAATAACTCTAGATAAGATTGCATTATTATAAATAGATAGTTAATTATGTAAGTACAATTTCTCCATAATAAAATAATACTGTCATAATTAAGGACATTGATCAAATTGCGATATTGAGGGGTCCGAGTTTATTGTTAAAATATTCATGGTTTAACTTGAAAATGTAAAAAAAAGCTTACTTTCTTTTTTTAAAAAATTTTAATAATACTAGAAACTAAAATGCATTTATTTATAAACTATAAATGTATTAACTAAAATGATTTTTTTTTTATTTAATTCAAATTGCAGCTTTTAAAATGTGATTAATTATATGGTGACCCTGGTACTCCAACAATTGAAACATCCTTTGTCCTAATTACATCACGTTAAAAATTTTGAATGAAGGTTAATACTATTTATCAAGTATTTTGAAATTTTTTTATAACTTACATTTTTAAAATTCATCATGAATATTATGAATATTCAAAAATTTATCCTGAAATAAAAGAATTTGTTTGTCTATTTCAAGTTAAAATTTTTAATTTTCGTTTTTTGGAGATAATCAAATACATCTTTAAACATTTTACTGCCATTACCAGGATTTCTCAAAACTTTATTTTTTTATCGAAAAAAATATACAGATAAAACTAATTATATTCTCATGGTTAAAATATATACATTTCCCTTAGCTAAAAAGAAATCGGTTCATCTCTTAGGAAAATATACGGACAAAAGATATGCTTGCAAGGTAGTTTTATAGCTCTTCTCTGCTTTTAAGAAATCTACGTGCGGCAGCAGTTTTATTTTTTCTTTATCAAAAGATACACATTTTAACTATTATCTTACTAATAAACGTTTTAAACAGATTTTTGTAACAATGAGAAATCTGTCAAAATGATTTATATACGTGGAATACATAGTAATGCTAATTAGCTAATTATACTGTTATTATTAATGAAACATATGATTTTCCCAAGCTATAAGATAGAAAATACAGATGTTTTTTTTTTTTTTTTTTTTTTTTTATAATTTGATAGGGGGTAAAAAAAAAGGTTGGAATATTATAACAATGTTATAAGTAATAAATTAGAAAACAGAACGAAAAACTATAAACATAATTTTTAAAATATTGCATGCATTTTTACATAAAAAAATTGTAATTTCTGTTTATTGGCAAGAAGTTCATAAAATTTGAAGGGGTATTTTCTACAGATAAATGTAAATTGGCCTTCAAAAATTAAAAATATGAAGAAAAAAGTCGTTTGCTTAGTAGAGAATTTAAAATAAAAATCATTTCAAAATTAATCGTAATTGAACTCCTTCCAAATAGTAAGAAATACTTGATTCACAAAAATTTGTTCCCAACAATATATTATTATTTATTTTCTTTTTGACGCTACGAAGTGAAAGATAAATTACTTCTAAAGAATTTAAAAAATGTGTTTAATGATACTCACGCACGCCTTAAAAGGAAAAAAAAAAGGAAGAAGAAGAGGGTTTGATTATCTTTTACTAGGAGAGATTACGTATTTGTTAGTTTCTATCGTTACTGGGCGTTATTTATTGGCAATTTAATGTAATAAAAATGATTTCTGTATAGTCTGATTCTTGAATACAAAATAAAATGTATCTCTCTCTCTCTATATATATATATAGATATATATGTGTGTGTGTGTGTATATATATAAGTGATTACAAGGATATTCAGTTATGTAATGAAACAAAGTTAATAGAATAAGGAGGTAGCATTTTCTCTATCCATAAGTAGTCTACTCATGGATGGAGGGAGAGACGGAGCTTCTGTTGTGATGGAGCATCCATAAGTAGTAGTCTGACTTGGCTTAAAGAAGCTGAAGAAGGAGGGGGGGACTTTTAAGGGGAACTACCCCGCATTTGCGAATCGTATAGGAGAAAACCCGGAAGAATTCCCACCAGGTAGTCTGAGGCAAGATGCTGAACATCATCAAATGCCATCGAATCTCCTCGTTGTTGAAACAGTGTCTACAACTATGCTGCCAGCGGGTTGAACCTTAATCATAATGCTCACCAGCGGCGCACGTTACCACTGAAGCACGAGTTGGGGAGAATTTTTTGTTAATATTTGTAAAGCACTTGTTCATAACTTTAATTAAGACCTGAAAAATTGTTATTTAAAATAATATAAGCATGTATTTTCAAAGACCGGACACTTAGACCTGAGGTCATTCATTACTTAGACTGGAGCAATGTAGCGGATTCAGTGTTACACTTATATTGCGAAAACTGCTAGCACTTGCTACGCTGCCTCCGCATTTTACCACCACCAATTGGAACGGATACTTGGTTTGGAATGGAATGATTTGGATACCCCCGATGGTGGTATCTGGATCTTCCCATCTTCATTCCCTCCTCTAGTAGGATGGATATTCTGGCATACAGGTTTATGGAAACTTTTGGTCCGGCATAGCTTTATGGGTTTCAAATCAAGATTCCATAGTTCAAAAACCCAGCACGGTGTCCGCGAGTCCGCGGATGAATGTTTGACTGGTATTACTGAATAAAATTGAAAGCAATAATTCGAAAGTCGCAATGTGCAATTTAAGATAAGTATCGGTAATTTTACAAAGACAAAGCAAATTTTAAACTTACAAATTATTTACAATACCGAGGAAACTTGTTTAAATAAGTATTTGAAATAGACAGCATTGCAACTGAAAACACAAGTTCACCCTATTATATCACATAATATTCTATTTCGTTGCGATATGTAATGTGTATTATAATGTGATATTGTGATATGTAACTTTTAATATAAATTAAATGTCTGAATAAATATCAAGATTAAGGTTTTAACAGCATTGAAATATGTACATCAGTAAACCTCATTTAATCGTATACCATTACAATAATACGGATCAATTACTTACACTGGTTCGGTTACATACTAACATTGTTCTACTAACAGTGTTACTGACGAATAATGATGGTAATATAACTTTTGTTTTTGTATGAACGTCGAGGAAATGACAAAGATTTATTTTCCATTTTTAACTATCTATTTCGATATTCGATTTATTTCCAAACAAGTGAAAATATATATATTTGCATGGTTAGAAATTGTTTTAATATTGTTGAAATTAAACAATTTCTAACCGTGAAAATATATTGCATTCCGTCGCGTATTTAAACTGCCTGCAGAAATAGATGCATATTCAAAATGATATTTAAATATAAAAATGATACTTCCATGAATACCGTTTTACATCATATATTAAGAAGCTCAAAGCTCCGTTCTTTTACACGAGTTAATACTGGTTTTAAAAAAATTTAGCTGCTAATACTGATAAATGTTTCTTTGCATGGTGCATGTTATTGCAGAGAAGTGTAATTTACAGAGGATGTTCTCATGTTCATTTGATTTAAACAACAATCAAACAACATTTGTTGTTTTAAAAAATAACTTAAATTTAAATTCAAACAATAATACATTAAACTTTAAAGGTAAGGATACCATCATAAAATGTAAACTAAGACGTAAAACAACCTGGATTCAGAAAACATAATAAATTTTAGTTAATCATTTACTGTAGAATTTCTTTAGTGTTCTCCATCATCATCATCATCAGTGGAGCAACAGCCCCATGGTGGGCCAAGGCAGTCTGCCTACTGACAGATTTCTGGACAGGAGATGTTTTTCTTTTTACGGCGTAAGGTTGTCAGCCTTACGCCTAACGTTCTACAATCATATTAGGAAGGGACCAACGGTTTAAAGTGGATTCCGAACCACTAAAAACATCGATGGCACCGCGAGACTCGAACCCGACGCCTGCGGCACCGAGTGCCAGAGCGCTAATCACTTGGCCATCAGGCCCCCTTTAGCGGTTTACTTCTTTATATTTGATCTTCTGACTCAAAATTGACCTTTGAAAACAGTGAAAATAGTGTAACATATTTCGTTTTAAAAATAACTTAAATTTAAATTAAAACAATATTACATTAAACTTTAAAGGTAAGGATATAATATGTAATAAATGTAAACTAGGATGAAAAATAACCTAGATTCAGAAAATGTAACCAGTTTTAGCTAACCTTTTAGTGTAGAATTTCTTTAGTTCTCTATTTCTTTTGTATTTGATGTTTTGACTCAAATTTAGAACTGTTTTCATTTATCGGTCATATTTTCCATCTGCAAAATGTAATCTTTATTTATTCTGCATACTTTCATCGCCATCTAATTGAAATTATATAATTTTGAATAAAGTATTTGAAAAAAAAAAAAATTTTCAAAAGTAATTGGCAATACACTTTGCCATCTATAAAATGCAATCTCTATTTATTACCAATGTTTTTTTATCTCTACTTATTTATTTTTTAACAAAGTATTTGAAAAAAAGAAGTTGAAAAGCAATTTTAAAGAAAATTTTTGCAGTATCCATTTTGTTTCTCACATCATGTAAAAGCTTCTTATCAAAATGGAGGTTTAAATAGGAGGTTTAAAATTTTTATAAATATTTAAAATATAAATGAATGCTACAATTTAGTAATGAAAAGTAAATGCATAATTACAGCTATTAAGCTTAATAGAAAAAGTGGGAAAAAATATTAGCAGTACAAAAAATTAAAAAAAACATTAAATATTGTGAAGTCATAAAACCTTTTGAAGGGACTATTTTTCTTAAAGGAATTTTTTTTTCTCCATCAGTTATAGTTACGAGTTTGTGATTTAATATCAGATTAAAATGTTTAGATTATTGAATTTCATTAGAATAAACCATTTTATCTTACAACACATGATAAACAATGATCCTGTTTTTCACGTTTAATTTTCCTTTAAAAAAATAAAATAAATGGAAAGTCTGTTTTTTTAATACAGTTCTAAAACCAAAATCCTTCGAATAAAATTTAGTTTGGAGAAAAAAAATCTTTTGGGGAAAAATTATTTACTTTTGAACACAGCTTGATTTTCCAACGGAAAAAAAAAACATATATTTATTCATGTACTTATTTTTTTTTTAAATGAACATCTAAAAGAGTACTAAAAATTCATTACATCCCTTTTTTATTTCATTATTCTAATGATATGTTGAAAATTTTGATGACAAATTAAAATGACTAAAAATAATAAACAATTGCAAAAAAAGATGGAAAAAGATGGATTTCTAAAAAAACTTAAAAGTTAGATAATTTTATCCATCTGAAAAAAAATATTTTCTGTTATTTCTCGAATGAATTCTTAAAAAAAACCTACCGATTTAAAATTTCAGCAAGATAAATAAATACTCTTAAAAAAAGTTAAAAATAGATAATTTGATCCGTCTGAAAAAATATTCTCTGTTATTTCTCAAATGAATTTAAAGAAAAAAAAAATTACCGGTTTAAAATTTCAGGGAGATAAATGAATACACTAACAAATATTATTATTTTACGATAATAAAAATAAAAAACTATTTAAAAATTAAGAATTTTTTTTTAAATTGAAAATTCGATTTTAAATATGTTGTTGTGACTAATCGTCAGTCTCCGGCAGTGCGGAACGTATATCTCATGAATACTTCACTCTTGAATGTAGGGAAAGCAGCAGCTCGTGATGGGATAGAGCATCCGTTGATATAAGTCTAACTTGGCTCCTTGTTACTGAAGAAGAAGAGTAGAGCCTCACGGGAGGACTTTTAAGGAAAACTACCTCCCATTTGCATATCGTATTGGAAAAAACACGGAAAACTCCCACCAGGTAATCCGACTCATGAGGTAATATGCTGACATCCCAAACGCCATCGAGTCTCCCCGATTTTTGAAACAGTTTCTACAACAATACCGCCAACGGATTGAACCTCAACCTTAATGCGCACCAGCGGCGCACGTTGCCACTGAGCTACGAGTCCGGCGATCTTAAATATCATTAACTTAGTAAACAAAGTGTAATTAGATCTAAAGTTACCCACCAAACTCCCAAACAATTGCCGACTCCTAACTCCCAACTGCTGAGTCGAATGTTTCATACCGACCCCTGATTCCTGATTAATATTAAACCCATCTATGTTATTAAAATAGCTTTTTTTTTCATAAAAAAAACTATATTTTACAATTGGTGCACTCACTTAAGTAAGATGGTGCACTAACTTAAAAGACATTCTTGTACTCTAAATTTGCTTACAAAAAATACATATATCCTTTAAAAATAACATTACCAAATGAACAGGTACCAAAATATTACAGAATACTTTAAGATAAGCAAAAAAAAAAAAAAAAATGTATTTTAAGCACAAAGATGCTATATTTTGTAATACATTAAATCTTATTTTTTTCTTAATAGTAGGGTGGCTTCTATAAGATTTTCTTTTCTTGTTGATCGAAAATAGTTTTTTTTTATAAGCTTCAGTGCGAAGAAAATTCTCTCAACACTTACTTGGTTTGCTGCTAAAGCAGTAACTGTATTAGCAACTGGTTGTATTTTATTGAACTGGTTGTATTTTAGTATATATTTGAATTGAATCCTTAACATTTAATTTTAACATCAGTATTGCCGATTCGTGGCTCAGTCGAAACGTGCGTCGTTGGTCAGCATTAGCGTAAGGTTCAATATACTGGCGACTTTCTTGTAGACACTGTTTCAAAAAACAAGGAGTCTCGATGGCGTTTCTGATGTTCAGTGTCTTTCCTCGTTAATCGAATTAACCGGTGGGAGTTTTCCGGATTTTTTTCCGTACGATATGCGAATGCCCTAAGTTATGCCCTATACCTAGTTCGCCCTAAAAGTCCTCCTGGAAGACACTGCTTCTTTCTTCAGCGCCACAGAGCCAGGTCAGACTTCTACCTATGGGTGCTCCCTCATAACAGAAACTGCACTTCCCTTTCCCTCCTTTCATGAGCCCACACGGGTTCTTGGACTTGGTCTAGATGTTACTGTCTATCAAGTGGGATAAGGGAAAAAAAATCTTCTTTCGTTTTGATTAAAAATAGTTTTCTATAAGCCTCAGTGCGAAGAATAGTCTGTTAACACTTACTTGATTTGCTGTTAAAGCAGTAACTGTGTTTGATACTGGTTGTATTTTTGAAATGTACATTAGAATTGCATTCTTAACAACTAATTTTCAGAATTTTGGAGAAATAATAATCGCTTTTAAAAAAAAGAGTCGGTTTGGTTTGTCGCTCTACGATCGTCTTTTGATAATTAGACCGGCAGTTTAACTTGGATTCCGAACCAATAACAAACATCCATGCCACCGCCAGGATTCTAACCTGAATCTTGTGGTACCAAAGCCAATTGGCTATTAGAACGCTAAAAAAGAGTGGGGAGTCTACTTTTTTAAACCGACTCCTGACTCTGATTCCTTCAAAATTGTTCGACTCCTTACTTCTTTCCCCCGACTCCGACTTCTCATCATAGGCTTCAGGTTATCCTGGCGGTGGCATGAATGTTTATTAGTGGTTCGGAATCCATGTTAAAACTGTAGGGCCCGGTCTAATTAGCCTAAAGTATGCAGAAAATGACCGTAGAGCAACAACCAAATTACATCACACCCATCCCTTGTTACTAC
This sequence comes from Caerostris darwini, assembly GCA_021605075.1. NCBI lineage: Eukaryota > Metazoa > Arthropoda > Arachnida > Araneae > Araneidae > Caerostris > Caerostris darwini. The sequence goes on from BPLQ01005843.1 coordinate 156,045, forward strand.
TGTTTACATTAAACTTTTCCTTGAAATGCTGATTACTGATTTGAACTTAATTTGCATTTATTAAGGTCTGTTTCCTTTCACCTGGAAACATAAAAGCTAATGTAATCAGAAAAAAAAGACAAATTTCATAAGGAAACTAATAAATTTAATAGCTGATCTACAAATGGAAAGCAGAAACGGGCGGCATTCCTGAATCACGTGATTTCCGCTGCATTTAATTTCTCTTCAGCCGGCGAGCTTTAATTAAAATAAAAGCAGAAGAGTTCTTAGTCATCCTTTTTGAAATATGCATGAGTTTTGCTCCTTCGTGTAAATTTTCATTCCTTATAAGAAGCTGCTAATTCGTGAGAATTTAAAATATATAATATTGTGTTGGCATTCACGCAAAAATCACAAATACTTTTTAATTGAAATTTTTAAATGTAATCTGTAGTTCAGAAAGATATAGTAATTGGAAAATTTTAGCAAAAGTAGCTATTACTATTTTTAAAAGATGAGTATTTTGATCTTAGAACATTTGATTCTATAATAGAAGATACGTAGTAGATTCAACGTAAACCAAGGAGCATGAGGACATGTTTACAACAACATCACATTTATTACCGTAATTTCGAACAGATAACCTCGAGATTGGCATCTGTTTAGTTTACAAAATACTTCTAAAGCGAAGTAGAAGGACTTTCACGCTAACAGATTTATCGTCCCCACCTTTTTCATAGGTGTCTATAACCAGGGTGTATTCGGTTCGACATTGCTTGCCGCATTTCGAACGTTAATTGGTAGGAAATTGAAGCCGCTCTAGCCTTTGCAATTCTGCGCATAACAGAGTATCGGGTTTTTGGCTTAGAAGTGGAGTTCTTCCGCGAATCTATAAATGCGTGTATTTAAATGTGTTAAATATTTATGTCTCTAATTGTGTCTGTGCGGTGTTTGTGCATGCGTAAATAAAGGTTGGAGTTATCCGCACAGTGCCTCAACCCAACCACATCCAGTTACAATCTGGTTACCCAACCTGCACACTGTAATCTGGCTCTCAACGTGGGGCCACTGCATGACGAAAAAATAAGGATGAAGGGAAAGATGGGTAGTTAAAAGATAATTTTTTGAAATAATATTATGGTGATCGTGGTATAAATAACAATTACTACACATTATTGCGTATATTTGCATGCTATTTCTATGGGAAGCTTTATAATTGCTCCTAATAAATATTAAAATCTCAATAAATATTCCCACTTTGTAAAAAAATGTCACTTAAAATCTTAAGTTCAGTTCTAATCTTGGTAAAATAAATGCGAGGTTTTGAGAAAATAAACGAAAAATAGTTCCTTCTTATATCTCCTGCGAGATATATTAGAGAGGTTTATTCTTGTTTACGCAGCTTTACATTTGAGTTCGGCTATGAGAAAAGAATAGGAAAACTCCCACTAAACTGTTTATATATTGAGATTATTAACTACTAGAATATTAATTAATTTTCAGAATCATGGAAAAATTTAATTTCTCAAAACGGAATCAACAATATGAGATCCCGAATACGCATTTATATTTTGTACACGTGATCACTTTATTAAATAAATAAAATTTCAACATTGCTGCTCAATTGAATTGAGCTGTATCATAGTTTTTAAGCCAAATTTACTGTAATGACTTGGCCTTTTTTTTCGCAAAACAGTTGATGCAATAGTTTTTTTTAAAACTAAAATATTAAACAAATAGAAATTTATGTCAACAGTTCTTTGTATAAATTTTTTAAGTTCCATAAATTTTCTGAAATAAAAAAAAATGAATAAGAAAAAAAAATTTTATTATTTTTTTAAATTGAATAATTATATGAATAGATGAAATCAATTACAGTGCAACTGATTGAAATTAAGTTATTATCAAATTAAGCAGATTAATATTTCAGAAAGAAATACTTCCCTACTGAACGAGACCACAGAGAACTTTTTATAAGAATATATAAAAAAAAATTATATTTAACATAGTAAATTTTTTATTTTTACAATTTGAACGGTATGTCTTGACAATACAAATCCAACAGCAGTAAGTCCTTAAACTAAATTTCCGAGAAAAACTGAATAATTTTCAAGGTTTGAAAATGCACGTTTATTAAGAGTTTCACATGCATGCAAGTGTTTTTAAGAGTTATATATAACGTCTCCCTCCTTTCTCATTCAGCATCCGAACGTTCAATCAATGAAAAAGTTGTATGTTTTAAAACAAGAAAGTCTTCGAATATTCACCAATATATAAGTCATATTCAAAAATCATTTAAAATTAAAAACTATTCACATTTTAAAACAATTACTTTTTGTAACATCAAAAGCCACCGACAATCTTTTCATAATGCAAATTTAGGGTAGTTACCCCTAAAAAAATCCTTCCTGAAGGCACTGTCCACCCTTCATCACGCATCAGTGGTCTGTTCATAGTATACATAAGACCAAAATACGAAAAATAAAACCCTCTTCATACAATTTTTGCAAATCAAAGTTAAATATAAACGATTTAATATAAACTCGAATCTCTCCGTTACCTTTTTATTTAATGAATCAGAATGTTTAAATAACAACTTTGAACTTTTCGCCATTTTTTAGTTTTGAAACATTAATATTAATAATGGTAATAATATGTAATATAAATTAAAAGATTTATAATTTTTAGTGCCTGATTCGCGGCACAGTGACAACGTGCGCCACTAGTGAGTATTAAGGCTCGTTCCCACCCAGGCGAGAGACGTGAAGATGCAAGAGGCAAGCGACAAAAATTTTTCGACCCCTTTACAGCGAAACGTCAGAAATAGCATTACGCCTAGTGAAAAACCGCTTCGAGTTGAAAGTCGGGCAACTCCAAGCGGTGGACTGCAAACCGGTTTCAGGCGACCGCGGTGAGGCTAGTGATTGGTCAAATTTTTTCGCTTGCATCTTGTCGCCTTGGTGAGCAAGAGCCTTTAGGACTGAGGTTCCATCCGCTGGCGGCTTTGTTGTAGACACTGTTTCAAAAACGAGGAGTCTGAATGGCGTTTGTAATATTCAGCATCTTGCCCCATAAGTCGGACTACCTGGTGGAAGTTTTCAGGGGTTTTTCCACGCCATAAGCAAATGCAAGGTAGTTCTTCTCTAAAAAGTCCTCTCGGAAGGCACTGCCCTCTTTCTTCATCGACTCGGAGCCAAATCAAACTTCTATCTACAGGCGCTTGGTCACAAACAGAAGCTGCCCCCTTTCCCTCCATCCATGAGTAGACTACTTCATGGGATGTCCATCCACCACTGCCGGACGCTGAGGATTAGTCACAACAACATTATCTTTACTGACTGCAACTGTTCCCAACATTAAAAAAATAAAAAAAATCATCAATTTACAAAATATATGCATTTTGTTGGTGTACTTAAGAAAGAAAATATAAATTTTCTTCAGTTACAATTGTTTCAACGAATTGAGCAATAAGTATTTCTCTCTCCAAGAACAATTCGACTCTTTTGAAAAATATACACTCTATTCGAACTCTCGGTCACTTGCGAAATATTGGTCGGTCTATTTGTTCGCAGTTGAACTGCTTGCTGTTCCATTCATAAAAAACATCATTAGCAGTTGGCCGAGGAAGGTATTTAAAAGAAAACGAGAATTCCTTGAACTCAATGTTGCAGAAAATGGTATTTTGTTACAGTATCACGATAAAATATTATTGTTACAACTATCTAATTGCCAATGAAATTCCTAAAATAAAAGAAAACTGCTATTTCCTTTAAAGTGATTTTATTTGTAGTATTTATTACATTTAGCAACAACAACAACATTTAGCTTACGAAAGACTATACAAGTGCTTTAAAAAAAAACATTTATCCATGCAATTAATACTTAATACTCGTGTATTTTTTAAGATGTTGTAATCTATGATTAATATTATTCTGAAAATTTTCATTTATTTATTTATTTTGCAAAATGAATACATAATATACATATTCTCAAATTAATTTTGCTTTTTGTTAGTAAACATCTATTGTTACAAATTAACTATCAGCTCTTATTTCAACTAATTAATAAGCTGAAATTTGTAATTGGCATGGTTTTGTTATGTTGGCGTAACTGGCGTTCTTTTGCTATGTTGGCGTAATTGGCGTGCTTTTGTTATGTTGGCGTAATTGGCGTGCTTTTGTGAACTTTTTTAATGTTATGTCATTCAAAATTGCTATGACGTTTTTATTTGTTCCGAAAATGTGTTTTTAATAATCTTATTATTAATTGAAATTATATGTAAACATTAAAAAATAATAAAAATGATGAAATGGCTATGTTATTTTTATTATCTAAGAATGTTATTTTTATTATATATATACAATATACATTTTTTTTTTCTTTTTTGATTGCAGTTTTTTAATATCTGTGTACAAAGTTTTCAATTAATTTATAATTTAAAAGCTCCTATTTATATACATATTTTTAAATGCAAATAAAAAAACAGAACTCCTACTTCCCTCGTAACCTTAATTCTAAATAGGAAAATTTTATGCGTACACTCTTTCAGTAATTAAAATGGTGACAGCGTTTAAGAGGCTCATCAATGGACGTGCCAAACATTTAAAGTAATTTGGCTCCCATTCAAGAATGATTAACTGTATCTGGATGCATGGCGAATTCTGATGATACTTAAGTTGTTTTGTAAGATGGGATAGTCTGTGTGCTTAAGATAATTTTCAACTACTTCCATGTGAAAGATCTTTTTAAATTTTAGTAAAAGATAATAAAGATGTAGTATTAAATAAATAACTGGTTTAAGTTGTGCAATACCTTTAAAAATAGCCACATTGTCGAATTTTGTACAGCAGTTTTTTTTTTTTTTGAATAATCATGTATGTTGTAACAGATACTATATACGTATATTTTTTTTTTCGTTTATTTTATTAACATTTTATTTACCTTCATTAATATTTTTCGTTATTTTATTAACATTTTATTTATTTTATTAACATTTTATTAAAGTCCTGATTGTTAAATCAGGACTTTAAACATATAAAGCTGAGAAAAAGGAAGTTAAAGATTTAAATGTATTTAAATGCTACTGTATTTTTCTTTTCAGCAATTACTTTTACTATACTTTTATATTACTTTTCGAAATTATTTTAATGATAATAAACTATAAGAAATGTGTATTTCATAATTTCAAAAATTTGGAAACAATTCAATATATCTTTAAAAAAATTTAGCGATAGAGTAGTGAAATTGGAAATAAAATCATTCAGATACTTTTAAAATGCATAACATTTATTCTCTAATTGAAGTATTGCATTTCAATATGATTATTGAAACACCTAATTATTTCTTATGAATAGGTCTTATAGTAAATAAAGGAAGAATTATGATAAACTAAACTACTTTATTTCTCATTAGCAAAAGGATGAAAGAAGTTCTGAATATAGATTCAGAAACAGAGACATTTATTAATATAAATAATCAGAAATAATTAAAAAATCTAACATCAGTTTTATTTCGTATTAGAATTATTTTCATTTAAGAATTCTATATAATTATCTCTTACCTGTGTTTTTTAATATTTTTTTATTAAAGACAATGTTTCGAACGAATTTTCTTCAAATAATTAAATCTTTTTAATCATCTTGGATGCACTTATTTCTTGTTTTTCACTTATTACCTTTTATCTAAGATAATTTAAATTCACTTGTTTTTAATCTATATCTACATTATTCATTATTAAAAAAAAAAGTCCTATAAAAATATTCCATGCAAGATGTTTGTTCACGTTTTTGTGCCAACTTTGGTTTGATGCCTTATTTATTTAATGACCACATTTTTCCATTTTTATTTAATAACCAAGAAATTAATTTATTATTCATAAATAATTTGAAACAATTTTACTATTACTATTATTAAAATTTCACTTTTTTATTTACTTAAACAAAGATTTACTTACAAACATTTAATCCTTAAGATGTTTTAGGGTACATCTTATTATTTTCACTTTGAATTCTAAAGATAAATGTATTTTCTGAGTATCTGTACATTTCAAAATTTAAATCATTTATAAATTAACTGGGAGCAAGAAAATTGTTGTATTGTACTCTTTTTTTTTTCTACAAAGAGATAAATTAAACTTTCTTCACCTTCGCATTCAATAGAATCGCCTTAATTTCTTTTTAGACATGAAACAATTGCACACAAAAAGTTAAACTTGAAGCTTTAAAAATGTTCTTTTAAAGATTTACTTCGCTGAATTTACCTTGCTCTTTATTACAGACTGTGAAATGTTTCTTTTCAAATACGACCAAGCAAATAAATAATTCCAAAAAAGAAAACAAAGCAGAAAGCGAAACTCTGGAACAATAACAGACAAAAGATTTCCTTAAATCATGTTTGAAGTGAAGTAAATGTGAATTAATGACGTCATTGAAAGTTCTAACGAAAGAAAAAATGTGTTCGTCATGCTTCCTGAATTCTTGTCCTTCGATTTTTATATATTTGTTTTATTTCATTGTTATTCGGTTGTAGTTTCTTTTATTTTCACGACTTCATCTAAATTTAAAACACAATGAATTTTTTTTGGAAAAACATATATATGTGGAGTAAAGAAGGTATACAAATTTATAGTGATTGAAATATATTTAAAAAGGTAATATATTTTCTTAGCTTGCATTATGTTTCTTATTTACTTATTGTAAAATATTTTTCATAGAGAATCAACAGAATCATCCATTCTTTTAATTAATAAATAACAATAAAAATCTCTGTTATTTAAAAAAAACTCAACTAAAAATCGTGTTTGACTACTTTCATTATTGATTTTTCAGAATATTTTCTTTTTACTCAAATATTGAATAATAAAACTAATTCAGGAACTTGAAAGGAAATTCAAAATTTTCGTGTTTTTTATTTTCAAAGCATATACTGTATATTTCCATATATAAGCAGAGAATTTTTATAATTTTTTCTAAAACTGAAGTAAGGAGGTCAATTTAAATACGGATTACAAAACGTAGGTACTTTTCTATTCGAAGGGTGCAAGTGATAAATCTCCAAATATGGCTATATATAGCACGTCAATATATGTTTTTTTAATTTTTATTTCTTAGGTTTAGGAAAGATAAAAATAATAAGCGAAATGAATTATTCTTTTTGTGAAAATGTTATATTTTCAAAGTTGTTTATATTGCTGGTTAGTTACTTCGTCGCCAAAATGAAAAATCTGATGTTGGCGAAATATGGGCCAGGCTAACAGTAAAGTGCCAAAACATACACCAGAAATAATGGAATACAGTATGAAGAAGGAATGAAAGAATGAAGGCTACATGATTTTTTTTTTTCATTTATTTATATACGAGTTTTAAATTTTGGTAAATTCTTCGTAGAAAAAATGCATATTCGACTTATACAGGCTTAATAAGCTTAAAATTCGTAGCCCTCCACAAATTTTATTAGAATACTTATCAAAATTCAGCGTGATTTCAATTAACTATAATTATAATAAAATCCAATCATATACATATAAACTACATCACATTTAATTGTTCATTCATTAAAAGTGTTACTAAGAATATTTAATCCTTTTTTTTAATTCCTTCTATTAGCTCACACTCTCCCTATATATATCGTGTTCAAATTTTCAATCATTAATAAAATACTTTTTAATCATCCACTCATGTTCAAATACATTTTTTTTGGACTTGTAGCGGATGACACTTGATGTTAATCAAATATTAATTCACTCATTAAATTTAATTCATTAATTTTATTTTTTTTTAGATTTAAATTGGATATATCTACCAATAGATGGCGCCAGATAAACTTAAAAAAAATGAATGAAAATTTCTTATAAAGGACTTTCTGAAATATAGTGAGAAAAAAAGTAGGAATTGACTTTAAAATTTTTTTTTTTATATTACTTGTTTTTATTTCAGCCCAATCTTACTAATTTGGAATTGAAATTTTCATTTAACATTTTGGAAAATTTTCCTTCGACTAGTTGCATAAAAGAAAAACAATTCACCATAAAAGTATTAAAATTGGACATAAAATTCAAAAAAGAGAAGCTATAATATTTTCACAATGTGCCAAATTTTATAAGTGAACTTTTTGAATGATTAACAATTTTATGAATTTTATTTAGATTTTAAATTGTGTAAATTTTATTGAGAGTAGTTTTTAATAACATAATAGTTAACCAGATAATATTTTATTACGTTTATTTAAATTGGGGAAAATCTTTATTTCATTTAATCTATTCTGATTCTAGCATCATTTGATTTTTAATTGCTTATTGTTAAAAATGCGAGCCTTACTTATTTCACACAAAAACTATTCGATTTTCAATTTGTTTTTTAGTTCCAAATGCTCATCTTAATTATCTTGATATTCTGAAATTGCTTACAAAAATGCATAAAAATCAAGTAAAATTTTCAATTTTTTTTTTAAAATTTAATTTTTGTCTCATAATTTTAAAACTAGCATTCAAATCACAAATAAATAATCCTTTTCATTACCCAATTGCATTACAAAATCAGAAACACAAAATTTCACAGTATTTACATTCTAAATACGAAACATTTCCTGTAGATATAACTGATCAAAAATCTAGACGATGCAATTTTTTTTTCCCCACTTCAGTAGCTCCAAGCTGTTCAAACAGTCAGAGCCTTCTGTGTGTCAGTGCACTCACGGAACGGAATAGGGAAATAGATGATTCATACTTCATTTCCGTCTGCTCTTCACTTGCGGAAAAGAAGCCCTATTCTAATATTCTATTCTATTTTTATATTTATTTTTTACTTGAAAGTATTTTATTCTCATAGAACAGGATTTCATTAAGGAAAAAAGACATGTTCTATTCTATTTTTTTTTTTACTTAAAAGAAATTTATTCTTATAGAAACGATTTCATTACTGAAAAAAGTCGTGTTCTGGTGTTCTGTTCTAATTTCATTTTATTTTTTTTACTTAAAATAAACTTATTCTTATAAAAAAAATTATATAGTAGAATTATATTTTTATAGAAATTTATTCTTGTTTAATTTTTTTTTTTTTAAATACAAGGAACAATTACATAAATTACTTTATACGAATACACATATTGCATAAATTATTTCTTGTTTATTTTTGCGTTAATTAGACTGTAATTGCATTAATTAATTAGATGAAGAAAAATTGATTGTAAATAGTAATCTGTAATCTCTAATTCTAATCTGTTCTAAATAGGTTTATTTAAGAACGTTTACAGTTTTGACAAAAAAAGAAAAGTTAGTAAATGAAATATAAATATACTGCATCATGGCGTGAATTATCGTGTCGTGTTATTATTAATAAACCTATTTATGTTATTAATTATAGCGTCGTTAATTATCGAATTATTGTGTGTCTTAACTTTTAAAAATACATGAACATACAAGTATACATACACATATGAGTTGTGTCTAATCCTCAGTGTTATGGAGTATGAGACGGACATTCCATGAGAGTCCACCCATGGATAAAGATAAAGGGGGCAACATTTGTAGTGATGGAGCACCCGTAGGTAGAAATCTGACTTGGTTTCGAGTTGCTGAAGAAGGAGGGAAGTGTCGTCCGTGAGGACTTTTAGGGGAAACTGCCTCTCATTTGCGCATCGTATGGGAAAAACCCGGAAAACTCCCACCAAAGTAGTCCGACTCACGAGGCAAGATGCTGAACATCACGAACCTGATCGAGCCTCCTCGTTCTTTGAAACAGTGTCTACAACAATGCCACCAGCGGATTGAACTTCAGCCCTAATGCTCACTAGTGGTGCATGTTGCCACTAGTCGGGCATGCATATACAAGCATGTATTCATGTAGATGAGACATAAGAACTTGTTAAAATTCGATTCTTTTTAATGATGCAGTGACGTATGGTTTAGAAATCAGTTTTGCCAAAGTCCGGCTAGCTAACTCAAAATTTTCATAGTCTTTATCTCTGCATACTATAAAAGAAAGTTCTTCATCTTAAAGAAATCAAAGATATATTTAATTACCCTATGTATGAATTTAAAACACTTTTTTAAAGGCTCTGGCATGGCTCAGAGGTAACATGCCTATCTAAAACAGTGGGTTGAAAAATCGATTATATTTGATAGTATTTGGGGATATGTGTCTGACATTGATTGGGACTGCTTAGTGGAATCTGCTTAGGATTGCTTAGTGGTGTCTTCCATTATCATATCCAAATATACACTTATTTGAACCATCTGCAAGGTGCATCTGTAAGTTCACGTCCTTCTTCAAGTCCGCCAAGGATGTATCGAATTTATGCCCAGTAGATGCTATTCGGTTTTGTTTATCGAGTTTCAGAGTTCTTTCAGTTTAAGCGCCTCGAGTGGATAGAAAGCCAACCTCTTGAATTTCAATTGTTCTTGCGCTTACGAATGACTCTTTGATTCAAAAATTAAAAGGGATATCAATTTGTATCAACTGGGAACATGAAGATTGTTCTGCTGTGATCTCTGTGATGTTCATAAAAGAAGGCGTGGGTAGAAAGTGTAAGAGTATAGGCTATTATTTAAAACAGATTAATCTCCTCGTGCAAATCTTTTATTTGGCACCAGCGCTAATTTGCCACGTGGATTTAATTATATGTGTCTTAAAACTGACATGAAATACGAGTAACGATTTGCCAGCATCAAGACTTGCACTCTGTAATACTTTTTGAATTATCTGATTTTTCAGGATGTAAACAGATTGCTTCAATTTACTCACATTATTATCTAAAGATAAGCTATATTTATGAAAGTTATTTCAGTCATCACTTACATTATTATGTATTATTTGCGTTGAAGAAATAAGTGGTTAAATATATTTAATGATAAATTAAAATTCATAAATGATTTCAGCTTTTTTAAAGATCTTTTAATTTGCAAATTGTGTTTCCCCTCACTATTTTATATGTTTTATCCAGCACCGCATTTACATTGATTACAAAATGTAAAGGATGGTGTATTCTACCAACCTTTACAGATTGCCATCATCGATTCGAAACAGACTGTTTTAGCTCTAGAGAAAGTATTTAATTTTAAATACGAAATTTTCTAATTGCAGTGATTACATAAAAGTCAACGTGACGAAATAATGACGCGTGGCATAACGAAATAATGATGGGATTTTGATTCATCATTAAATGAATAAGAGAAAAGAAATTAAATTTTTTAGATATTTTTAGAACTAGCAATAAGATAACAGATTTAGCATCTAATAAAAATTATTTTTAATATAAACATTTTAAATCAAATTAAAAAACATTCATAATTTAATTTTAAGTGACGAAGTCTTAGACAAGTTTAGAAGATAGGGAAAACAATTTTCCTTTATATAAAAAACAACACTTATGTCTAAGCATAGGAGAAATCGCAAAAAGAAAAAATAATAATAATAATAATAATAACAATTCCATAAATAAAATTGTATTCAACAATTAGAACTATTTTACATAGTACAAAATCACGCAATCAACAAAATACGCTGTTCATTTTGCAAATCAGTAACAATGCATTTTAAAAGGAATAGTGTAAACTTATAATTCAAATTATAATAAATTTATCTTTTTACCCAATAGAAAGCTTCCCCCTTACCCGCTTTAAATATAGAAAAATGCAATAATTTTTTAAAATATAAACATGATTCGAAATTTTATACATAGAGACTGATAATTCAGATTAAAAACGATTTAGAAATCAAAGAAGTTTAATTTATGGATGATAATCAGTACGTTGGGAAAATAAAAATTGCAGTATGACATAGATGAAATACCAACTAAATAATTATCATAATAATAAATCGCCAATGTCTGAAGAAAATCTACTGAAGTTCTGTTTTGACATCATTAAGAAAAGGGTGGTTATTTTTTAAGATTGAAAGGGAATTTTTTTTTTAGAAAATAATCTAATTTATAGTAGGAAATGAGTTATTCTAGTAGGCAGAGGAACAGTATACTATTAGGATTTCACAATATATACATATATATATATATATACCAGTGAGAGAACACCTGCAATCAGAATTCGGTCCGTGAAGTTCGTTAATTAACTATGACTTTATTAAGGAGCACCATGCCGATGCATCAACACAACACCCACTAACATTGAATTCATAACTTCTACTTTCAAAGACTCAATTGGCGGTGTTGCTCAATGCCTAAGGGTAATAAAATTAATCATATTTTTATTCTAGAAAATTGGCCTAAAAATATAATGTCTGTATTAAAGAGAATATACTGCATTTGTATGATCAACATTGACAAAAATCTGCAGGTTTGGAATATTTTACTCTTCTGCTTACTACTATGTACAATTGGCATATAATATAAAGGCATTTCTCAATTCTCATAACATTCACATACAGTTTCACTTTAATACAACATATTACATTTTTAAGTAAATTTTTAAGTCTATTCAGAACTTGAGTTTATAATGTTAAGTGATTCTTGAATTAACTTCCATAAACATAACTGATCCTTAGACTTTTTTTTTGAGAAATTGAAATAAGAATCTGTTTACATTCTGAAATCCAGATTATTCAAAATAAAATACAAAACACAAGATTTGGCGAATCGTTAATCTTAGTAACATATCAACCTCAAGGTGAATGGAACATAAAGTGCTTTGACTACAGAGCAGTTAGTAATACATAATTCACACTAAACTTAAAACACACATAATTTGAATCACGTGGCAAACTATGTTTTATTTTGAAAGGAAAATTTCTCTTGCTTCTCGAATAGATTAATCTTAAATAATAGCTTATACTTTTATACATTTTTATCTTTATTGGATAACATACACCATGGACCATATTTAATATGGTGGATGGACCCAATCTAATTCTTTACCCTTCTCTAATGTACTTTTTCTGAAGTACCATTACTGCAAGCCGCACCTGATGATGTTTCTCCATCTCGCAAATTTTATTTATTCATTTGGAACTATTAAATTTCTTTTTTTATTCAAATTTAACTTTTCCTAATATTTTTTAATTTACTTAAATTATATATATGTAATTATAATAAAAAATGTGGTATTCAAAATACAATGGGCTTGAACAAAAGCTAATTATCCTTCACTTCTAGATAGAAGCGTATGCAGCCATGGAGCCTATCTAATTCTTTACCCTTCTCTAATGTACTTCTTCTGAAGTACCATTACTGCCAATCTCACATGATGGTGGCTCTCCTCTCAAATTTCATTTATTTATTAAATTTTTTCATTTTTTACTGTTAAAATTATTTTATTTTTCTTATTAAAATTTAACTTTTCCAAATATTTTTTAGTCTATTTAAAATTATGTATGTAGTTATAAAAAAAAGTGTGACCTTTAAAATACAATGAGCTGCTTATGTTTCACTTTCCAATAGAAGAGTATGAAGCCAAGGAGTTTTGCTTAATCCATCCAACTATCTAAGTGGACGTTATACAACTCATACCAGAACAAAAATGGTATGAGTTGCATGGTATCACACAAAATAAAACCATTAATTAAATTTAAACGATCAATAAAAAATATAATAACTCATTCTCCAGGCATACAGTGATTTATAGCAAGCAAATCTGCATTTTATAGTTAATAAATAGTGAGTTCTCATGGAACATTTAGAAACGTAAACAATCAATGATTTTAATAATAGAAGTATATTCACCCAGTTAGGTAAAAGTAATTAATTTTGTATATATTTACTTAAAAACAAGTAATATAAAAAAAAAAAAATTTTAAGTCAATTCCTACTTTTTTTTTCGCTCTTATGCAGAAAGTCCTTTATAAATAATTTTCATTCATTTTTTTATGTTTATCTGGCGCCATCTATTGGTAGATATGTGCAACTTAAATTTAAAAAAACTAAAATTAACTAATTAAATTTAATTAATGAATTAATATTTGAAAAAACTGTAATAACATCCAGTGTCATCCCCTGCAAGTTAAAAAAAATGTATTTGAACTTGAGTGGATGAATAAAAAGTATTTTATGAACGATTGAAAATTTGAACAAGATATATATAGGGAGAGTGTGACCTAATAGAAGGAATTGAATAACGATTGGTGAGTAATTCATGAAGAAGCAGGGAGCAATTACATGATGCAAAATAATAATAATAATAATAAAGGTTTGGCCTGATGGCCGAGTGGCTAATGCTCTGGCGCTCTGTATTTTTGTATTTTTTTACCACAGGTTTCGGGTTCGAGACCCGGCGGTGCCATGAATGTTTGTAGAGGTTCGGAATCCACTTTAAACCGCAGGTCTCGGTCTAACATGATCGTAGAGCGTTGTGGGGGTAGTGTTACTCGCGTCCGTATCATATCTTCAAGTTACACGTGCCCCCTGGGTAGTTCTCAATGAGTAACAACGGCGCATCTCTTGTTTATGGCATAAAGTTTAACTGTCTCTGTATTGCCAGCTGCATTAGAACAACAACAACATAATAATAATAAAGGTTGTGGAAAATTCAGTTGTCAAAAGATATCTATTATATTTCCAAGATATATTTAACGTTTATTTTATTTATAACTTTAACAACAATTTATTATTTTATTTCTAAATTTGTTTTCATTTTAGTTTGTTTTACTCTAATAAACTGAACTTAACGATACAATATTTAAACATACCAATTATTTTTATTGAACTATTCGTCCTTGAGAATCTTTGGGTTCGATGAAAATAATTTGAAGCCCATCCTATTGATTTTGAAGGAAGGATCAATAACGTCAAGCTCTTTCGATAAGAATTATCTATAATTAGTTTCCTAAGATAGTCATCAGAATTTCGATTAATTTAAGAAAAAAGCTTAAGGAATTGCTTTTAATATTATGGCTTATGTAAAATAAGATGGTCAAATTAATGGAACATACATTTCTTATATCTAAACATTTAGTTATACACATGTAAACATCAACAATAAAAAAATATTTTATAGTACAGATTTTCACGTTGCTTTCTAACATAGAAGAAACACCGTTAATACATAAAAAATACATTAATAAAATAAGCAGATCTATACAATAGCCCAATTAAAATGATTATTGGAAAGCAAATGATGATTATTAATGATTAACATAATATGATTTAAGGTGGATTTAACATGATCGTTGTTAAATCCACCTTAAACCGTAGGTCTCGTTCTAATATGATTGTAGAACGTTGTGCGTAGGGTTGACAACACTACCCCCCAAAAAGGAAGCTCTCTCGTCTCGAAATCTGCCAGTTGGCATATGGCTTTGGCTCACCATGGGGCTGTTGCGCCAATGAAGAAGAAGAAATCGTTGTTAAAATATGAAATCCATAAATCGAATTTTAAAGTATAGATGATGAAATTTTTAACAATTTTTGTATTAAATGTCTTATTTTTCAATCAATACTTCGTAATAATATAAAATAAAGTTAAAAGATGTATTGAAAATAAAATCATGAATATCTATATAACATGATGACATAGACATTATATTAATTAAAAATGTTAATATAGTTTATATAATAAGTAAAAAAGTGAGAATTTGGAAGAGAAAATAACTGTCCACATTAATTGTGAGTTATATTTAAAATCACATTATATTAAATTTATATATCACATTATTTTTAAACTATATTACGATTCAATAATATTAATAATCGTATCTGAATAATATTTCATTGAGAGAAATTTACAATTAAGTGATAATAACTTTTAATTAATAAGGAATTAAGTAAAAATTTAATCATATTTATTCGAAATAAAAAAGTATATAGATATAGTATACTCAAATTACTTTGCTAAAAGTTCATTTTGGCACAAAAAGAGTAATGTTTTGTTTCACTTATAAAAAAAAATGATAAAAACTTTTAATCTCAATAAAAGTTGTTTTATCTAATAATTATTCCATTATTTTTTAAATTAAATCAAAAGATAAATTATATTATTCCTAATATCATATAAAAGATGCAATTTTAATAAAAGTAAATTGTTTAAAGATTAAATTCAAAACAAATCATCAATAGTAAAATCTGTGCACTCGTTTTGCCATTCTTAATTTATTTTAATTATTTTGTTATTCTTTTCAAATCGTACCGATAATAGAAATTTATTTTTAATAAGAAAAATAAATAAAAAATTAACAAATTATTATCTTTAACCATCTGTATTGAATGTCAGAGTTATTGTCTTACTTAAAAATAATAAAGCCGTTATTGTCCATTTGTCTATTCTGGTTGAACTTGTTGATCAGGAAGATATAAAAATTAAACCGGAAGCACTGTGACATTGTATCCATCTGTTTTCGTCTGAGGTTACTTCAAGTATTCTAAAGGAAAATTCTTCTCTTTAAACAATAGAATTCTTCCTGAAATTTTATTTTTAAAAAAGTGGGAAATTCTAAATTACTTTCCTCGATAGAATTTCATTTTTTAAAGGCACTGACTTTTATGAGCAAAATAAACATATATTACGCACGGAAACATTTTACGACTAAATTGTTTTGAAGACCTTTCATGGCGTTCTTTTATTTCTTCGGTAATTTTTTTTATTTACTACTTGAAATGTTTTCATTGATATAAAACATCTTAAATAATAAACTTTAAGTAGTCAAGAGAATGTTAATAATAGATTAAATTTTAAATCATTTTTTAAGTAACGTCTCTGATTTCTAAAAACCTGTTTTGATAACAGTAATTAATTTTTCCAAAATACTAAAGACTTCATAAACATAAATGCATAACTGCATTAGAAGAAAAATATCTTATAGAATTTAATGATATTTATGATATATTATGGAATATAATGATAAACTAGAATAGGGGAATTTGGAAAGTTTATAAAGTTAAAAAAGCAATTTATTCACAAGGATTAGAACGAATGCAATTTTTATTGTGCTTTTTTAAATTTATTTTAAGAAAATACTCTGTTATGTGTGCAATAAAACTGTGAAGTGCTACGTTTACTACATAGAATTTACTGTGAAGTGCTACGTACTACATAGACATGTTACGTTTACTACATAGAATTTACTGTGAAGTGCTACGTTTACTACATAGAATTTACTGTAAGTGCTACGTTTACTACATATAATTTACTGTAAGTGCTACGTTTACTACATAGAATTTACTGTAAGTGCTACGTTTACTACATAGAATTTACTGTAAGTGCTACGTTTACTACATAGAATTTACTATAAGTGCTACGTTTACTACATAGAATTTACTGTAAGTGCTACGTTTACTACGTAGAATTTACTGTGAAGTGCTACGTACTACATAGACATGTTACGTTTACTATATAGAATTTACTGTAAGTGCTACGTTTACTACATAGAATTTACTGTGAAGTGCTACGTACTACATAGACATGTTACGTTTACTACATAGAATTTACTGTAAGTGCTACGTTTACTACATAGAATTTACTGTGAAGTGCTACGTTTACTAATATGAAGTACTACGTTTTTTATGAGGGTATATATTTTTTGATCTCATCTTAAAAAAAATAAATTCCATGCATGCCTACACTTCCGAAAACTGAAGAAAACACACACACTTCCGAATTCTTAATCAAAATAGACTGCGAAATGCATTTTGTCCTAATAACTATTTTAAGTTATTATTGTTAATCGATAGAAGAATCTAAGTCGATACCTCTGTCAAAAATTCTGTTCTTGATGCCAAAATTAAATAATTTTATATATAAACTATTCGTGATAATTTAAATTTTAATTAGAGTCGAACTTATTTTGAAATTGGAATGATATTCTGCGTTTTTTCCACGCTAGTGTAAAAACGATTTCAATGCTTCTGAATTTTAAGGTAATTTGTATTCTTTAAGAATTTAACGCTCTCTAATTCAATCCACCCAACTGACTCGTCAAAATAAATTAGAGAAATAATTATAATGAAATACCGATTGATTACTCGATTGATAATTTTAACTAATATCAATTCAACAGGTTTATTTTTCTTGAAATTATATGTCAAAATAATAATTTTGAGAAACTTAGGGTCAATATCAATATTGTCAATTTTTAAAAATTATAAATAGAAGAATAATTTTAACTCGGTTTCAAAAAAAAAAAAAATAATTGTACATTTTAAACTTTTTTAATACACCTTTTTTCGTATCTTTTATTAATTCATCATCCATTGTCAATTATTAATACATTAAATGTTAAGTTAATCATACTATTTTTTAATTATTTTATGAATCACATTTAATTATTTTTAAACCATTAAAAATATTTTTTCATTATTTATAATGCAAATTAACATTTTTTGAATAGAAAAAATAATTGTTCCACAACAAACGCAATTGTGCAATATTTTTATGTAAAAATTAAAACAATAGTAAATAAAAAAAAACAGGAAATATTGAGTAAGCAGCTTACCTTTCCGCCTTTTCCACTTCAACACAGCCGCAAGTGACATTTCCGGATCAAATTATCCAAAATGCAATATTTCACTTCACATAAAACGTGTTCTAATACCACATAATTTTGTTCTTTCGGAATAATGATTAAAAAAATATTTTTTCCTGAAGAACAGTTACAGAAAACTTTTTATATATATATTATGCAGTCAGATTCAAATTTGCAGTATTATATACAAATATAAATAGAAAATATTGATGATTGCTTCATGTATGGAAAGACATCGCATTTTATGCATATCAAACAGACGCATAGATTTTTATGTTATCGTAATTATCTCAAGTTCATATCTTTTTTTTTATTCACTGATGTTTTGTTTTGTATTGTTATGATTTCCAATTAAAAACATTGCTGAAATATCTTCGCCGAAATAGACATTTGTTGTTTATCAGATAGATGAAAAGTTGTCATCTGTAATACCTAGATTTTCGAATTCTTATCAAATACTCAGTTGACTTCTACTGAATTAGGTATATTAGATAAGTTCATGTCCTAATATTTTGAATTCATTGAAAATAGATAGCACCTTACAAATCATTAAATTTGTTATTGTTATATATATATTTAAGAAGTAAATATTTTAGCTCTAGGATAACATTTAAAAAAGTATTAGATTCGTCTTAAACATTTATTTATAGCACTTTTTATTTTATAATTTCATATAACAAACTAAATATTTTATGGTAATACTTTAAATTCAAATTATCCATAAAAGTAATTTTTTAATACAAATTTGCTTTCTCTAAAATTTTAAGGTAGCACAACTGTAAAGCTTATCGTTGAAGCACCCATTTTATGAACTTTATTTATTTTATAAAATTCCTACCTGAAATTAAAAGTTTCATTAAAATTTGCTGCTCATTCATTGCTTGGAACACTGATGCATAACTGATTCAAAGTAAGCATAGAATGTTTTTCATAGAAAGTCAAAATTGCCAGTCAACAATCTAATCCTATCATCTCAGTCATAAGAACACTCCCCTAGTATTTCTTATTCATATCCAATATTCTCCAAATAAAATTGAAGTGTCATACATCTCTCTTCTTACATTTCCAACCACTCACATCACATCCACAACGACATGAAATTTGTCATCCAAGTTTGGCAACAACACGCTCTGAAACACGACGTCATCTTCCTTATTATCCACTGAAGCATAGCAGCATGGCACTTGGTGGAAAAACGTCAGGTGAAAAAAAATCCACTGGACAGACAAAAAAAAAAAGTTGGTCGCATTGAAACGGTTTTTGGACACCCTTTTTTTTTCAACTAAGTTGCGTCACACGAATGACCAGGTACCAACATTGTAGGCGTACAATCTCTCGTCGTCTGACTCTCTCGAAATAACACCGCGACCATAGATATTTTTTCTTTCTCCTATCTCATCATTCTTTTCCCCTTTTGTAGGACAGGTGGTCATGCATGAAGAAGAGGGCGTGCGTGCGTTTCCATGGCAACGCATGTCTCCAGAGGACTCTGTCGCTGTAAAATTTGCTATTAGTGGAGGAGTTCTCTATCTCTCTCTTTTGCACATTTCTTCTTGTCGACTCCGGTGACTTGATACGTTTTAAATCATTCGTCGGTTGAGCGGGAGAAAGAGTTGCGCTGCTGGTTTTGGTGCTGGTGGAAAACCACCTGCGCTTCTGATGACATCTTTACAGGAAATAAGCGCGCGTGCCTCCCCTTTTTATTTATTTTTTTATTATTATTCTATTTTTTTTTCCCCCCCCTTCTTTGCTCTCTTCTGCTTGGATTGTAACGTTGCATTTCATTAACAGCTGTGATCTAGCACATTTTATGTTGTTTCATGTTTAGGAGTTTGGATTACTGTATAACAAGATTATCAATTTACTGACTATTTTAACTTAAGAAGATTTGGGGTTTTTTTAATGGGATTTTAAACAATTTTTATCTTTTTATAAACATTTTTAATATCATATAAAGTATTATAGAAAAAAAGAAAGAAGGTTCACAAAAGGAAAGTAATTAAGTTTTCATGAATGTATTATATTTAAGTTTTCTATTTTGATGGTATTTTTTTATGTATATTTACAATGACATGTTTTCATTCAGAAATGCACAATAGAGATTGTAAATATTGATAATAATGAATTTATACCAGCTTTCATTTGTCTTAGTTGATTTTGTTTTATATTTACATTTTATTCTTTTATAAATAAATATTTGCTTCATTTATGTATTTTATTTATTCGATGAACATCACCAAATGATATCCAATATTACTGCATATTCATTTAAAACCAAATAAAATCTTATTGAAAAAAAGCTTTTAGTTTATACATGCATATTACAAACAAAAATTATATATTTATCAAAAAAGGTTAATGGTTTTTTTGCTAATTAGTTGTGCCAGAAAAATATTCACTGATAAAAACTTTGGTAATGCAGTTAAGGAACCATTGAGAAGAAGTCCTTTTTATATTCATAATAATAATACGATAATAATAAGGTTAATATATATATATATATATATGAATAAAAAATATTATTTAAAATTTCTTAAACTACTATTTAGTTTAATAGCATGTTATATTCTTTTTCATCTTCATTACACAGCAATCCCATCCCATGGGGAGGGGTAGCAAGGCCGTCTGCCTACTGGCAGATTTCGTGACAGAAGAAGGTTTCTATTTACAAGGTAAGTTGTCAGCTCTACGCTTAACAGTCATATTAGACCGGGGCCTACGGTTCAAAATGGATTATGAAACACTACAAGCCTCCATGGCACCGTCGGGATTCGAATCCAAAATTTATGGCATCAGCGCTAGAGCGTTAATCACTCGGCCATCAGACCCCTTAAAAATACTTTTTTATATATTATAGTCATATTAGAAGCTGTCATTTAATTGTTATATATTACTCATATTAGCTGCCTTAAAATTAATTTTCTTATTATACACTGAAGTGACAAAAGTCATGGGATACCTCTTAATATCGTGTCGGCCCTCCTTTCGCCCGGCGAAGGATGGACGAAGCATGGACTCAACAACTCGTTGGAAGTCTTCTGCAGGAATATTGAGCCATGCTGTCTCGATAGACGTCCATAATTGTGAAAGCGTTGATGGTGCAGGATTTTGGGCACGAACAGACCTCTCGATGATGTCCCATAAATGCTCGATGGGATTCATGTCGGGCGATCTAGGTGGCCAGATCATTCGTTGGAATTGTCCAGAATGTTCTTCAAACCAATCGCAAACAGTTGTGGCCCGGTGACATGGCGCATTGTCATCCATAAAAATCCCATCGTTGTTTGGGTACATGAAGTCCATGAATGGCTGCAAGTGATCTCCAAGTAGCTGAACATAAGCATTTCCAGTCAATGTTCGGTCCAGTCGCACCAGAGGACCAATTCCATGCCATGAAAAAACAGCCCACACCATTACGGAGCCACCACCAGCTTGAACAGTGCCTTGCTGACAGTTTGGGTCCATGGCTTCGTGGGGTCTGCGCCACACTCGAACCCTACCATCAGCTCTTACCAACTGAAATCGGGACTCATCGGACCAGGCCACGGTTTTCAATTCATCTAGGGACCAACCGATACGCTCACGTGCCCACGAGAGTCACTGCAAGCGATGTCGTTCTGTCAGTAAAGGCACTCGAGTCGGTCTTCTGCTGAAATAGCCCAAAAAAGCCAAATTTCTCCGCACAGTTCTAACAGACAAGTCCCTTGTACGTCCCACATTGATTTCTGCTGTTATTTTACGCAGTGTTGCTTGTCTGTTAGAATTTACGACTCTTTGCAGACGTCGCCGGTCTCGGTCGTTAAGTGCAGGCGGTCGACCACTGCGCTGTCCATGGTGGGATGTTATGTCTGAAATTTCATACTCTCGGCACACTCTTGACACAGTGGATCTGGGAATGTTGAATTCCCTAACGATTTCCGAAATGGCATGACCCATGCGTCTAGCTCCAACTAACATTCCGCGTTCAAAGTCCGTTAATTCCCGTCGTGCGGTCATCATCACGTCAAAACGTCTTCACATGAATAACTTGAACAGAAATGAAAGCTCTGCGAAAGCACTGCGCATTTATACCTGTTCTACGCGATGCTACTGTCATCTGAAAATTTGCATATTGCTATCCCATGACTTTTGTCGCTTCAGTGTAGATATTGATCATATCGTAATAACCAAGGAGTACCTAGAAAGCGTTTTTTCCCAACACCAGACACTTTGATTTAACGTTTATTCCCCATAAATATAGCAGATTTTGTGCAGATTCTGCTGAAATAACACTTGAATGCATACATCAAAGAAAAAATGCAAATATTGGTAGAACATACTGTGGTAGGTATTTTATACAATATGTAGACCGATTAAATCAAAATAATTGCCGTATAAACGCCATATAAATCAGTTAATTGTCTCTTCTAATTCCTTGTAATAAAAGCATTTATAATAAAGTTATTGAAAAATTCCTAAATAAAATAATAAACAAAATTCCCTGTAAAAAAATATTTGTCAATTTGGACTTTGATGTGGTCCAGCGATGTTATATAAACAGCATGATTCTAATATTAGCATTTGTGGTTTTGTTTTTAACATTAGACCAGGAGAAGCTTAGTATTGTGATAGATCTGGTCTTATGATTAGAAAAGCCGAGTTTGAAACCGGCCTGACAGCCAAACCGAAATCTCATATTTTTCGTGTTTCAGAAATCAATAAAAACGATAAATAGTTAAAAAGTAATTTCATGATGGTAAATACAAATCTCTTTCATTAATTTGGAAGAAAAAGATACGAATACCTCAGATACATTCATTGTTCAAATTATAACGACATTATAGAAAACGTTCCCCGAGTGGGAGTCTCATTGTAAAAGAACCAATAAGTTTCACAAGTTTCTGAACTCGTAAAAATTACTGTTTCGAAAACAATTAATAAATTACCAAGTGTAACCATGCTTCCTCTTACACGCTGGCAAGAGATCCCCCCGTGACGTCCTGGAGAAATGGTCAGTAAGTTTCGAGACTCTCAACCGAGTGGAACTACAGCGCAACTTGCGCTCCTACTGTTAAACGTTTAGTTTATAGTCTCTCATCCAGAGAGGAAATATATTTAACAATTTTTTACAATTGCAATTTTTCATTTTTGCAACATAATGCCCCTCTCTCTCTCTCATATATATATGATGTCACTAGCTTCCTCCTATGTGCTGGCAGGAGCGGCCCCGCGGCGCTCAGGTGAAATGGTCAGTAGGCCTCGAGATTCTCACCTGAGAGGAAGTACAGCGCAATCTGCGCTACCGCTGAGAAACGTTTAATACAGCGCAATTACGCGATTTGTTGTGAAACGTTTAGTTTGTAATCTCTCACCCCGAGAGAAAATATATTTAACGCAACCCTGTGTAATAATTGGCCTACAAACTCTCACCCGGAGAGGAAATATGTTTCGCTCACTCTGTGCGTACCTGAGTATCGAGTTTTCGGTTTAGAAGTGGAATCCTTCCACAAATCTATAATTGTCTTTGAATGTGTTACATATTGTACGCGTCCAATTGTATGCTTGTGGTGTTTGTGCGTGGGTAAATGAAGCTGCGAGTTCTCAATCCAACAACACACAATTACAATCTGTTTGCCCAACCCGCACACTAAACAAGCTAAATGTTCAAATCAAAAATATTGATATTAAAACCCAAATTAAAATGCATAATTGCATTACATTACATTAGCTGTTTCTTTAAAATTCTACAAGCTACTTTAGCTACATATCCATTTAAATTGCCGGCTTCTTTTGCACAGCTGTTTTTTTTTTTTAACATTACTTTTCTTAATTTCCCCGTACAAGAAGGAAACAAGTTCTCATTATATCGTGTCAAAGAACCAACAACTCCTCCAAAACTCTCTTGAGACTGTCCACTCGACTTTTATCATGGTACGAAAAAGCAAGAAGAAGAAGAAAAAAAAAAACTAATAACAAGATGTGAAAAAAGAATCCCTTCTTCTTCTCTGCCATTTTTATGATTGCCGCGGCACTCTAAATTTTCCGAAAAGTAGGCTATTTATAATGCTTCAGTATTTTTCGTGTTCTGTGAAAGAAAATCCAGGAGTATATGTGTGTCACTTACAGTTCATTTCATCCCCAAAAATACTGGAAGGCAGCCAAAAGCAGGACTGAATAGCCCCTTTTATCGAAATGTGAATTCGATTGCTCCAAAATAGTTTACGAGCTTATGTCGATAAAAATTGTCACAGAGCCGGTGAAAGTAATTTAATTTATGGGAATTCGGATCGATTCCATCGTAGATTTACTTTACGATTTTCAGTTATTTTAGAATTCGGTTTTTGATATCGGAACTTTAACTGAGTTCTCTGGAGATTTGACTTGCTTCGGATGTCTTTGTGAGTAGGGTATTAGATGTCACTGTGGTATAGAAAAATTATTTTAAATTTCATTATGCAATTGCGTTGAGACTCGAATTTTAACTTTATATTACTAATTCATTCGTCAATTACAAAAAATATATGTATATTATAAATGAAAATAAAAAAACTAGACCGCAACGTTGTATATTGGTTTGGTTTGTCGCTCTACGGTCATTTTGTGCTCACTTTAGGCTAGTTAGACCGGGACCTACAGTTTAACACGGATTTCGAACCACTCACAAACATCCATGCCACCGCCAGGACTCGAACCTGGTGCCTGTAGTACCAAAGGTCAGGGCTCTAGTCAATTGGCCATTAGGCCGCCGAAGTTGTAGAAGAAAATTATTTAAATTGCGATGCTTTCCAAATAACGTAGATATGAATCTTGAAATCATTCGCCTATGCAATTGCAAATATGTTGCAGATTCAGTGTTATCTTGAGAATTCTGTCATTCTGCAACCCCCCTCTTGGAACATTATTCCAATGAGCAATGCTAATTCGAATGCTATTCCAGGCAGTAAATATTTCAACACCGGCTGCTAATATTTCAATACCATATGAAACAAACAATACAAATCATGTTCTCCAAGTCACTTTCTTTCGTTCTTAAATATATTGGATAAACTTTCCTACCCATGGATTTATCATGCTCATTCCCATCACAGACAACTTAACTTTCGGTTCAGATCTGCTTACTGTTTTTGACCTGAGCTCCCAAAATCCATTGCTCCATTATACTGGCCAGTAGCGTAAGTCGTTTTACACATTACACACACAATATATATATATATATATATGCATACTAATTTTCATGGATATCATTTGAACGGTATATAATATGAAATGCTGCAGCACCATCTAGCGGCAAGTAACAATAAAGTGGATAGCACGAACCTATTTTCCATACTCGAATACATATTATTACCAATTTTCATAGCGATTGGTTGAACGATTGGTATAGAAGTTGATAAACTACAGCACCATCTGGTGGCGGCTTACAACAAAGGGAATAACATAAAAACGTTCTCCATGTTTTATCAAACACACATAAAACATTTCATCAAAATCGGTCCAGCCGTTTACAGAAGTCAGTACAGAAGAATTATATATATATATATATACGAGTAATGGAATGTAAACGCAGTAAGACAAGTCGTATCCGCACAGTTAGAGTTCATTGCAATTTCCGAGTCATTTAAAGTGCATATCACGTCGAAGTATATCCAGTTAGGTCAAAATGCAGTGTGTGGTTCGAATTATATTGTATTTACATCGGATTTTCCTTATTCAATTTATTTTTAACTTATGCATTGATTAATCCAGCTCTAGCAGATAACTTTCAAAAAGCAATTGTTTTACTCTTTGTTATCCGAACAAAGATAAAAAAAAGCAGTTATAACATTTATCCGTTCCTCCATTCGAGATTTACTGATTTTTGAAAGCAATATTAAACAAAGAAACTATTTATCATTAACACCCTGTTTAGCATTAATGCACAAATTTTGTTTTATTGACGTAGTACGAAAAGATTACATATTTTTTTTTAAAAAACATTTTAAATATGGCATAAAAAAAATTTATTTTGATGTAAAAATTAATTTCAGAATCACTAATATTATCCACTAATTCCGTATAATATTCAAGCCTGTCTTAAAAACTTAATGCGAAAAAAAAATACAATAAAAACCTTTCGATTATAAAATCTCTTCATATCCAATCTTTTTTTTTTTTTATGTGAATATATTTTTAATTCCTTTTCAAATCGAAATTTTACTTTTGTCCATTGATCATTATTTATACATAACATTAAATTAAAAAAAGATGACTATGAAAAAGGCTTATCTGTAATCATATACATTAATACTGGGGCCTGAATGGCCGAGTGGCAAGCGCTCTGGCGCTCGGTACCACAGGTTTCGGGTTCGAGTCCCGGCGGTGCCATGGATGTTTGCAGTGGTTCGGAATCCACTTTAAACCGTAGGTCCCGGTCCTAATAGGACCGTAGAGCGTTGCGGGGGCATTGTTAGTCCGCGTCCGTGGCTTATCTTCAAGTTACACGAGCCCCCTGGGTAATGCATAGTGAGTACGTCTGTGCAGCGCTTACCTTAAGGCATCCAAGACCAAGCTGTCTCAGTGTTTGTCAGCTGCATTAGAATAAAAAAAACACACATACATTAATACTGATTAACTTACTAATATCTTAAACAATGTATTCAATTTTCATTTAAACCTTGATTAAATACATCTGAACTGAATGCTCGTCTATGTGGGCGATAGGCGAGATAAATTTGTACGATCAAAGTCATTTTCCTTAAGCTCGATGAAGTATGAAGAGAATAAAAACTGTCAGATGAAGTTCCTGATTCTTGGAAGGCCTCCTGTAATGTACTCTGAGACGTTGAATCTTATAGATATCTACTAGAACTGAGAAGGGCTTCAGATGTCGTGTCAATATGAGCGATATTTGTTATTAAAGTAAAATTCTATATAATTATTGTATAATTCACATGTTACACTACATTCTATGTGAGTTCCTTGGAAAGTGGTGCTTGTTGGTCTCTGCACCTGACCGAATGGAAATTCGATATGTCCAACGGAATGACCCGTTTCCGGTGAGTGCAGGTCTTTTGCCACAGCTGCGGATGAAGGGAATAACTCTGGGAAGTATTCTTAATTGGAGGGGTCATAAAACACTTCGTGCCAGACGTTTAAGAGATGAGTTCATCAAGATGGGGATTCGAATTTATGGACTGGGTGTGTCTGCCGAACGCATATACACTCTGATATGGTGCACGGTTACCGACACCGTATCAAAGTCAGTCATCTACTGGAAACGGGTTATTCCTTTGGACATATCGGATTTCCCTCCGGTCAGGTGCAGAGACCAACAAGCACCCCCTTCCAAGGAACTCACATAGAATGTAGTGTAACATGTGAAATATACAATAATTATATAGATTTTTACTTTAATAACAAATATCGCTCATCTTGACACGACACAGATCAAGTACTTGATAGTTGAAAAAGATCATTAATATTCATTCGCAAGTATTTCTAATGATAAAGCAACTGACGCTTCCTGATTCGTGTCCTATTACGCTCTCTACTGTGTATAAGAAGGTTCAGTATCATATCTTCTGACAGCTTCTGCTCAGAAATAAGGAGACTCAATAGCAACTGTAGCAGTATGAGTAAACATCTCGCATCAACAGTCAGGCTTCTTGGTGGGAGTTGTACTGACTGGTATAGCACCATCACAAATAGGCGAGATGGTCTTGAAGAACAGAGTTATGGCAGAAAAGTTATTGCCGAGACGCCCACAAAACTTTTGAGCGGGGTTTTGCTGCTGAACAATGGCTGACGTCAAGCCCCTTTCATTTATATGGATTTCCCCGTAGAAGGTAGAAGTGCGGAAGAAAATGCATATGATATTTTTGTATTGTTTTTTTTCTTTTAAATGTCGTGCTTATTTTATTTTTGTCGTAAAATAAAGTCTATCTTTAAAAATGGAATCTGTGGTCTGCCCATAGCGGACAACACAAACCTTTCTGAATGCATTGCCGCCCGACACCCAAATGCAAAACTCTACTACTATTATATTCTACCCTTCGATGCCTTCGCTGACTGTGGCATAAGTGTGTAAAACAAAGGCCGCTTAAATATATCATCAAGAAAAAACATTGCCGTTTGGATACAATACTATCAAATTATACAACATTAGACTTAAGAATGAAAAAGCTAAGAAATATATAGAGTTGTTGACATTAAATTCTAAAAATAAATTTCGTAAACAAATTTTAAACTGTAGTATACAAAAAAATATCGAGTAATTAGAAATTTCAAGTAGTGCAAGTGAAAAACTTCAATATCTATATATGTATAGATACAAAAAGAAATATCTATGTCTATAAATATAAAAATCAACAGTATCTCTAGATACAAAAAAAAAAAAAAAGATAACAAAACAAGAATAAACTATGATATCCTTTAAGATAACTAACATAAACAGGAAAAAATAGCTCGTATCTAGATTTAATTTCCCAGATGCGATGATGCGCAATCACCCTAATAACTATTTCTCATTTTCTGTTCGATTTACTCCACTATCTTCTTCTTAAACTGCTGATGCCACGTGATTTTTTTTCTCTCTTGTTAATCGGTGTTCACAGAGCACTGTGATCAATCTGGGATAATTACTTTGCAATCAGACTGGTGTAGACATTTTATCTTCCTTTTTTTTAACATACGTTTTGCTGATGTTTGTTTGGCGAAAACAGTGAAGTCCATATTCTGCATTATCGTTAAAATAAAAGTAGATTATATACAAGTATTTATATATATAATTAATTTAAAACGGAAATCAAAAATTAAGATACATTTTAATTAGATTTGCAATCAATTCAATTGAACACTTTTATATTAATTAAATACTCATTTCAAAAGAAAAATTGGTACTTATGTATTAACGGTACCTTGGCGACAGACTTGGCGGTTTTTAAGTGCCGCCAATCTTTATTATTTGGAATAAAAATATTTTGAAAGCGTTTTGATTTTAAATGAAGTGTTTCGTATTTATTTTATTATTTAGAACAAAAATTTTAAGTGTAGATTAGCGCCAAATCTGTAGCTGCGGTTGGCGCGTGTGCTCTTTATTGGCGCAACTGTCGCCAAGGTACCGTTAATACGTAAGTACCGAAAAATTTTTAGGATCCGATTATAAATTGTCATGTCATTCAAAAAAAGACAAATGAAAATGGAATAAAATTGTTTTACACTAATTATTGTTAAATACTTATACATTTTGAAATTGAAGTAGATATTCTAGAAATAAATTGATATATATATATATATTAAGCTTCAACTCAGATGTAATTGTTAAACTCAATAAACCGTATCCATGCTGTCTTTAGTAATCAAAATGCAAAAATTGAACACCACTGATGTACAAAAGGAAAAAAAAAAATTTTTTTTTTTTAAATATATTATTTGAAAGGAAAATCAATATCTCATGAAAAACTTATGTTGTTAATATCATTCAATAATTTGCTTACATTTTTAAAGTGATGAACTAATGGGTAAAACAAAGATTGAACAAAAGTTTAAAATTACACGAATAAAAATAAAGAATTGTTTTATTTTAATAAATTTTGAATTCTTGTAAGAATTCATCTAAAAAAAGTCAGTAAATACCAATCGCAAAAAATATTGAATCCACGAATAATTATTGATTTATTATTTTTTGATAAATGAAAATTTAATTAATCAATTTATCATTCCATTGATGGTTATGGGAAAGATCCTATCATGAAAATTTTTAAATATTCGCGGTATATATGAATTAGTGCA
Organism: Caerostris darwini; assembly: GCA_021605075.1. Lineage (NCBI taxonomy): Eukaryota > Metazoa > Arthropoda > Arachnida > Araneae > Araneidae > Caerostris > Caerostris darwini. The sequence continues at coordinate 186,170 of BPLQ01005843.1, forward strand.
TATGTTGCAAAATTTTATAAGAAAAAGAATAGAAAAGGTAGAAATAAAGTGTCTGTATTAATTTACAACGCAACTACGAGAGGTAATGAATTTCAACATGAGATCCATCGACTGCTCATAGTATGTTACTCAATTTCGACCCATGTATTGCCAAGAATTTAAAGAAATTACAGAATTCTAAATGGATACTATTCAAATATATTTTTTATATATTATGTGGGCTTATGTGAAACATATTCATCAGGGGCTAGTATTAATTTTCCGGGTTATTACATTATTCCATAAGCTGTTGTATGCTTGCATAAAATCGAGCAATATACAACAAGAAGATCAACGCCTCTCATATCGAAATGTATTAACTTTCGCTAAATTACTAAATGTATTAAAATTACTAAATTACTAAATGTATTAAATTACTAGTTAAATTGTAAGCTAGTCAAGACGATTTTCTCTAAAAACAAAAGTAATCTCATTATAAAATCAGATCGTCAACAAAATTTTAAATCTAGAAAACAAATCTTCTGGTTTTAATGAAGTTGCATTTCATAAACATTTTTTTTTTTTTTTTTTGAAAAGTCTACTGCATATATCAATGAAGAACTGTTTAACTAATAAGAAGCAAATCAACTTCCTGAACGAGAGCTCGTTTAAAAAAAGAGTTCATTCATTATGCATTGTGGATTGAAAAGAGTATCAAATCGCGTTTGATCATAAAAAGCATCTATCTTTTGCATATACGATACAGCACAGTTTTTAATTCAGTATCGTCGGCCTTCATATGAAATGAGTTACAATGATTAGTGTGATACTCAGTCACATCATATGCAAGGCGATTCACTTTCTTCACGCAAAAAGGTATAATATCGCAAAAATTCATCGAGATTTGTATGTTGTATATAAGCTTGTAATAATAAGTGAATAAAAAGTATGGTAATGGTACAGATATTGTGCCGCCATGGTGAGTCAGCTTGCGTGTATGTGATTCACAGAGCTACGCCGGTTGTAGTTTAGCTACTGGCAAGGTCACCTAAGCAGGCCAGGTCTGTGACGAAGAGTGGTACCCGGGTCCTCCAGATTAGAGGTTGGGAATAGGGTTGATCATGTCATCCTATAATAAAAGCCTGATTCAGAAATCTCCAATAATAAATTCCGGATTGATTATTCCCAAAAGATATGGACGAATAAGGACTTGATATTTAGCACATGAAATGTTCGAACTTTCTTTAAGATTGGTACTTTGAGCAATGCCAAAAGTTACTTTTCATCAACTGAAGGCACCCGAAGTAGTGGAAGACCTCCCACCAGATGGATTGATTTAGTCGAAAGAGATCTAAAGGGTGTGGGAGTCAACAGATGGCGATCTATTGCCCCTGTCGAAGTCAAATGGAGGAAGCTCACGGAGACTGCCTTGGCCTGTAACAGGCTGTAGTGCTGACGAAGAAGAAGAAAAATGGTACTGATGTCTGTATGGTCTAGATGATTAAATATTTTCATTAGTAACTGTTAGATCAACTCCTTTACAACTCTAATACTTCTCCCACTGATCACCAAGCTTTCTTTCACATAAAGCCATGCCTTTCTCCAAAATGTTTTTCCTACAACTTTAATGTCGTATTTCATTCATATTCCTAGACCCACATGACTCACGAAAGGTTAAAATCAACAATGTAGATTGATAAATTCCTAGGCGGATGAATACTTTGCACATGATCTATGAAACAACATTATAAGAGTATATACGTATATGAAATCATTCAATTAATTTTTATGTATTTATAACTTATCAATCATTTCGTTTTATAAATAGGCTTTGTAGATACGATATAGTTTTCTAAATGGTTATTAGCAAAGTCTGGCAAAATCGAAGAAATTGTAATAGTATGGAAAAAAAATGCCTCAAAACTCTTTAGTGTCATTGGAGCTTTACAGCAATAAGAAATTTTTATTATATGACATTGGATCTAAGCGAAAAAAGAAATAATCTATTCAAAACTATTTGACATCTTGAAACATTATGAACATAATTTTTTTCTCCAAATTAATGAATTGTGATTTTAACCGATGATGTCATAATGTCGCATATATAATATATTTACATATATTATAATACATTTTGCATATATTATATTACTATTGCATATATTATATTACATATATTATACTATATTTTGCACATACATTATGTTGCTTTTCAAATATTCCCGCCTATAAATTATTGCTATCAATCAGTTTAAAACTATAGCTATTTCACATCCTGATTATTAAAATAGTTATTTACTTTTCGTAATCCAAAACTGAATAATTTATTTGACACTAATAAATAAATTTGTTTAAGTTCAGAATTAGAATAATAATTATTATCGAACAACACGAATAAAATAAATTAATATTGTTATTAATACAACAAATATTAATCATTACTATTATTAACAAATAACAATTATTATTATTATAAAAATGAATATAAGTCAAAATTTCCAAAATATTGAATCTTTGAGTTAAATTTTACACTCAAACTCCAGTGTACTGACTCCAGGGCCAAATAGTCTGATGAGTACATAGGAAGTTAGTCCCTATAAAAAACGGGTACACTCAGTAGAAATTTTGAATAAATGCCTCGTAACATCAAAAGACTGCGTAGTTGGAGTTCTTCATCAATATAAATGTTACCTTTAATGTGAGTAATCAAACATTTCACATCAATCTCAAATTACTAACTGTCATTTCAGCTTGTTAGTCACAAGAGCATTGGGGTATGATGTGCCGTAGTAATAATAGGACATGAAAATTTTCTCTCATACGATACTCAAATATGAGGTTAACTTCGATAAAATCCTCTCAGAATGTATTATCCTTAGATCACAACGTCGAAGTGTTTATTAATAAGATTAGCTAATTTTATAAATCAAATGCTAGAATAGCAAACAACCTCCCTTAAAACTAAAAAAAAAAAAAAAAACATTTGGGAAGTAATTATTATAGAAATACCAAACGATGCGCCATAAACTTCCCACATTTCGTGCAATACTCTCATATAATCATCCTAGATTTATGTACAAATATAAAACTTAATTCTGGAAAAGAAAATAATAACAACAAAATGCAGTTCGCAGAAGAAAAGACACGTGTAGACGTACCAATGTAGATGTACTTTTATTTTTTATTTTTTACGACTGTCCGTTAGAGAGAGAGAACTGTAAAAGAGGACGTATAAATTTCATATTAGAGGAATGTATATGGGACAGATCGAGCCGTACCGGAAACGGCGAAGTCTCTAACCGCCTTAGTTATGAATCGGTCACGCAACAATAAAATAGCCGACGAGGCATCCCCCTACGTCGTTATGAAACGTTGCCGTGCTTTGCATAAAGTCGTAAAGAAGGATTGTGAAGAGAATGGATGGATAAAAGTCTTCTGTAAAAAAAGGCCAATAGGTGTATTTTATATTTCTTTATCAATTATGGTTAGTAAAGGTTTTTTTTAATTTCGGCATTAGAAAAAAGATATAGTGCGATCTACTACAACAATAGATAATTATAACGTTGGTTTAAAAGAATTCATGATGCGAAAAACGCTTTTTACTCATATTAGTACTATTACCACAATTTTCTTTCTAATGCAGCTGGCAAACACTGAGACAGCTTGGTCTTGGATGCCTTAAGGCAAGCGCTGCACAGACGTACTCACTTTGCATTACCCAGGAAGCGCGTGTCACTTGAAGATAAGCTACGGACGCGGAGTAACAATGCCCCCGCAACGCTCTACGATCCTATTAGACCGGGACCTACAGTTTAAAGTGGATTCCGAACCACTACAAACATCCATGGCACCGCCGGGACTCGAACCCGAAACTTGTCGTACCGAGCGCCAGAGCGCTAGCCACTCGGCCATTCATGCCCACCTATTACCCCAATAATACATAAAAATGTATATTTCAATGATACTTTTTTCTCCTTATTCCCCAAACTCGCAATGTACTTATTAAATGCACTTATTTATTCAGCAGTGTACTTAATAAATGCACTTATTTATTTCGCAATGTACTAATTAAATGTATTTAGAAAAACATTTACGACTTTTTTACGTTAGGACAAAGACTTTTATTTAGTCTTTCTTATAAAGACTAAATAAAAGTAGATTGTATGACTGACATAAAGAATATGAAATTTTAAATCTTGAATTTATTAATCCCTGTTTTATTCTTTTAGTTTCTTAAATGTATCTTTAAAATGAATATTATCGTCATTGTTTGTTTTAGTAAAAGTTGCTTAGAAACGTATTTTGACTCATGTTATTTGAATTTGCCCTGATGATGCATGACCTTGAGATGACTAACAGAAAAAATTAACGATTTTTTTTTTTTTTTTTTTTTTTTTTTTTTTTTTTACTGAGGCGAACATTACAATTTAACATAAATTCAAAATATTCCGTTTAGTTAAAAAAAAAAAAAAGGAATTATTACATCGGTTAATTTCTAAGTCGCAATAATTAGAAAAATACTATTGTGCCAAAGAAATTTCATCAAAACTGTTTGCTGAATTTTGAAGCTAACAGCCCGAAAAAAATTAAAAAAAAAAAAAAAAATTGGGATAAAAATGTATTTTTTATGTATGTTTTTGAAAATATTTGTTTTCAAAAATATGATTTCACTGAATTACTTAAACAAACGAAAACGTTAACTTTTTCGGAAATATTGATTTTAATACCACTTTAAAGTTGTATTAATTAATTGGGCGATAATTCAAATACTGATTTTAATAAATATTGATATTATTAAATGTTGATTGATAATATTGATATTATTAAATATTGATAATATTGATATTATTAAATATTGATTTTAACGAATATTGATTTAACGATTAATTGAAATGTAGATTTTAATACCAATTAAAATTGTATTAATTCATTAAACGAAAACAGCGGAAAAAGTAAAATGATGGTTTGTGGCTCTATGGTCATTTTGTGCACACTTTAGGCTAATTAGACCGGGAACGACAGTTTAACGATAGTGGATTCCGAACTACTCACAAACATCCATGCCACCGCCAGGATTCGTATCTGAAGCCTGTGGTACCAAAGGCCAGAGCAGTAAAGTGAGCAGGAGAGTAATGTTCCTTTATTGTATGTTAAATATTTTATACAAATTATAGAAAATTATGGAAGGGGAAAGACCTTTCATTATTTTCTTCAGCCCCTTGAGATTAATTTTTGGAAAAGTTAAACCTTAAAAAATAGAAATAGTGAGGAGATTTCATCGTTCTGTAAAATATTTTCTATATATTCAAAAACTTTCTTACTAACAAGAAGCCATTTTTGAAAGGGATCACTGGAATAATTTTAATATATTGTGCATTTATATATATAAAAAAATAATGGACTTAAACAATATTAAATAAAAAATGGACTTTAACAATATTTATTTGCTAAAAATGTTTTCTACAGAGAAAGTGTATTGCGAAATAAATTTAATGATTGTTATTGAACTCATATAGTATCTATAAAAGCAGTTAACAAAGTATTTTTTACAACTATAAAGGTGCATTTGCAATAACTTAAAAGACATTACTCTTAATATATATACTAAATATATAAGTATATATACTTTATACTCTTAAATTTGTTTACAAAAAATAAATATATCCTATAAAAATAACGATACCAAATGAAAAAGTACTAAAGTATGCTAGAAGAAAAGAAAATTGCACATTTAAGCACAAGATGCTGTATTTGTAATACAATGAACCTTGTTATTTTATATTTATTTTTTCCCCTTTACTGATAGAACAACTTTTATAACTTCTTTCATTGTTAATCCAAGATAGCTTTGTATAAGCATCAGTGCTGAGAAAAATGGCTCAACATTTACTTGGTATGCTACTAAAGAGTATTTGTCTTTGCTAAAATTAATTGAATTTACATTTAAATTTATTATAAATTCCTAGAATTTTGGAAAAATAGAAATTATTTTTATAAAGGAATCGGGAGTCAGATTTTTAAGCCGACTCCAACTCTGCAACCTCTGCCTTTCATTAAATAAACCTTTATAAAATAAAAATTTACAAGATAATTAAGTATAACAAAGTAATATAATAACCAAAAAATAAGCTTAACGACAATTTCCATTCAATTTTTCTAATTTTAACTTAAATTCTTTTAATTTTAATTTTAACTTTTTATTTATCTTACTTTTATATTTTACCATCTTTTTTTACCATTTTAGCACCATCTTTTAATTTTTAGAAACTTTATTTTCTATCATTATTACGCCAATTGCCAGTCCATTCCATTCTATAACCCCCTTAAGTGAAGTGATAAACAAAAAAAGTCAAAATAATTATTTATCGAATTATTTACAATTTTATAAACATCGACAAAATAAATATGGGCCTTTCTTTCTGATGATCTTTCAGTCTGTATACAGCACAAAATTTTCTTGTTTTTAATCAATAAAAAATTATGAAATATTTTTTTTTTAATTATGACACTTTAGCAAAATGAAAAAAAAAAAAAAAAATTATAATCGGAAATTCTAGAAAATACATCTTGAAAACAGATCTCGATGAATCATGTAGGTTTTGGAAAATACTAATTATAGATTCGTATTTGCATTCCAATTCGAGTGGAACGAAAAAATTCAGATTTAATGACATTCAACGCATCATGTGTTAAGTATGCAACAGTTGTTCAGTTTGTTTTATAACCTTGAAAATAGAGGGCAGCACTGAAAATACACAAATTTAAATGGATGCCATATTTGGCACAACATCTCATCCATGAAAAAAATTCACGAACAAAAAGTCGCCAATCCCACTTTTTTACGATGTTAATATTTTTAAACAAGCGCATTTCTTTTTTAACGCTGATTATCTGAAAATTTGTTTTTCTTTGTATTATCTTTTCTTTTTTTTCTGATTTCTTCTCAAGAGTAATTGGATAAATTGAGATAACTCTGCTAATGCGAGCATAAATCTCAAAGTCAAGTCTTTTTTTTAATTCTTTGATCGAAATAGTGGGATAAAGACAGATTTTAACACTTGTATATTTAATAATTTTACAAAAAATAAAAAATTTAGAAAATATGGTTTGATTTAAATGGAGAACTTTAATGAGGAGGGATTTATTCATTAGTTCAATAAATAAAAAATATAAACACACTTAACAGCAGCTGATTAATTTTGGAAAAATTTAAAAACAGTCATACCTTGGGTAGCTTTTGACTCAACCTTATTTTAATAAGCTATCAAATATTATAGGATTATTCATGCTATATTTAAGAAATTCGTGTACGCCTACAAGTATCAAATAAAAAGAATCGAATAAATTGTACAGTCCATAATCTATAGTTTTAACTCTTTTGTTATAACTTTGTAAAAAACAAAACATCATCATAGAAAATAAATTTGAATATATATTGATATCTATATATATATAATTTTTAATTGTTAATTTTGCACCAGTTTTAGTTACATCTTTTAATGTGGATACATAAATTTGAACATCATTTTCAATGCCTTTACAGACATGTTAAAAAATTTGATTAATTAAATAACAACGATTAAAATATATTAATATTAGCTTCGTTTTAAAGACGGCAAATTAAGTGAAATTATTTTTTCAGAAAGTCTAAGAGATTTTTTAACGATTTCTTTGTTGCAGACACTGTTTCAAAAACCAAGGAGACTCGATGGCATTTGTGATGTTCAAGATCTTGCGGCGTTAGTCGGACTACCTGGTGGGAGTTTCAAGGGTTTTCTTCCATACGATACGCAAATGCGGTGTAGTTCCCCGTAAAAGTCATACCAAAAGGCATTTCCCTCCTTCTTCAGCGACACTGAGCCTACGGGTGCTCCATCACAACAGAAGCTACCCCTTTCTCTCCAGTGGTTATGAGTCATCTGTGAGTGCCCTTTTCTCTCCATGCATGACCATCCATTTATAGTTATCTATATATATGTATATACACACAAACTTTTATAGAGAGATAATTTTTTATGGAAATTATTAAATTCTTGTATAACAAACTAAGAAAAGTCTAGCCAATTATATTCATGTATAAAACATTTCAAACGTTTATAAGTTTAAAATAAAGAGAAAAGTCATTTTGAATCTTATTTATAAACTGCAATCATGAATTACACAAAATTTAGCATTGAATGTTTCAGATTTCCAAAGTTTAAATATTTTTTTGTAGAAGCAAAAAAGTAAGGTGCAGGGGAAGGAAGAAGTGTGATGTACAGAAGAAGAAAAAATATTTTTTTTCTTAATTCAGCATCTTGAATCGCTGTCCAGTGTTTTTTTCTATCCACTTCCTTTTTTAATGAAAGGAATTCTCGCATTTCTTCTCAAGCCTGAGAGTTGAGAAATGTATAGCGCTGCTCTTGGATATCTGCCAGCCGTAGCAGAAATTCTTCCATTAAGATTTCACTCCAAGGTAGACAGAAATAAATAAATAAAAAAACCTACATATAATAGCACTTAAGATCCGTCATAAAATAGTTGATTTATTCAATCATGATTGCATAGCGAGGAACGCATTCGGGTTTTTTCTTATTTTTTTTTATACGACTTGTACCACAAAATCGTAATAATCGCCATTCACCGCAATTAGAGCCATATATCAGTTTGAACTGGAATTCATTGATTTCAATTACTTTTTTTTTCATTTGAGTTACCGATCTATGGCTTTGTGCCCTATAAATGCACAACAAGAAACACTTAAAAAAACGAGTCATAAGCAAAATGTATTAGAATTTATGAATATGGATAATATGTAATATAAAATTACGTAAATAAGAAAAATTTTAAAAGCAGAATTGTAATGCCTTTATCCATTAATAAAAAAAAATTTTAAAAGGTGCAAAAGATAGACATGTATGGTTTTTAATATTTAAAGGGATAGATTTCCAAAATCTTTTTCACTTTATCTGTAATAATTCTATGATTTCATTTTGACTGTTTAAAAAATATAAAAACTATATATTCCAATTCCAGCAGTGTTTTTATTGTATGGAAACAACATAGGATACGTCCTATGCTCAGATAGGAGGAATATAACTTTTACGATCTACTTTCTAAAATATTTTAAGTATACCACATTTGCTTCGTGGTAAGTTTGCAAACAGTAGTCTATGATGCAAAACATGCACAAATGTCATCGATGCTTTAATGTAGATTGCCGAGTGGACCTCCACAAACTTCAAAAAACGTCTGTGGGGGTCTGATGGCCGAGTGGCTAGAGTTCTGGCTCTTGGTATCACAAGTTTCGGGTTCGGGTACCGGCGGCGCCATGCATGTTTGTAGTGGTTCGGAATTCACTAGTAGTCCAAATCGGAATCCACTAGAATCCAATCCAATTGTAGCTCCCGATCTGTTTATCCCTCGTGTACACAAGATGACAGTAGATCAACAAATCAAATCAATAAAAAAAAGACTGAATATCGGAAAAAACCGAATATATAAAGAAAAGAAGTCTTCTTTTTCTTCAATGACGCAACAGCCCCATGGCGGGCCAAGGCCGTCTGTCTTCTGACAGATTCGCTACATAAGATGTTTTCTTTTTGCAGAATAGGGTTATCCGCCCTACGCCGAACTCTGTACAGTCATATCAGACCGGGACCTATGGTTTAAAGTGGATTCCGAACCACTAAAAACATCCATGGCACCTCCGGAACTCGAATCCGAGACCCGGGGTATTGTATGAAGTTTATAATTTATTATATAGATGTAATAATGGTGCGCAGTAGATCTACCTCCCCGTGGAGCACCTGATAACACTTTTCAGTGGCTAAAAGATCTACAACTTGGCACTATGTTAGATTAATGAACACTGTTTCAGCATGTTTTGTTGTATTCTCTGTTCTTTTTTATTTTTCGTTGCTCTTTTTTTTTGCTGTAATTGTTCATAATCTGCCATTGGAAATGATAAAAAAAATATAGATGTAATAAATCATTTTTGAAAAAAATATTTGTTAGTGATCACAAGAATAAAAAAAATTCAATGAAAATAACTGTAGTAGTACGTACAGCACTGTAAAAATTTAAAAAAAAAAAATTAACATTATTAATAATAAAAAAAAATAAAAAGGTTAACTTTTAAAGTGAAAATAATAAAATAAAATCCCTGCAATCTAAGGAACAAACAATATTTTGAATAAATTATCTTAAATATAAAAATTGAAAAGGTTTCAAATGATAAGAAAATTCGATTTATACGTGACAAATATATTGAATTCAATGGCTAATTTCTTCAAGAATTGAAACTATTCAATCTTTCATCTCTCAAGTTAAGCTTAGAAAAACAGATTGCAAAAGATCTTGAATGGTATTAACTGAGCAATCACATAAATCATGGGAATCTCTTTATACAAGGTCTTTATTTAGTGTAGTCAGTTAAGTACTGGCAAAAAACATATTTATCTCCATTAATTGGAGCTTAAAAATATTTATCAACTGTCAAAAGATTAATTGCGATTATTTAAAAAGTGTTGATAATGTTGATTTTATTTTGGATCGATAAGTTTTTATTTTTTATTTTATTTATTAATAGGTCCCTGATGAGTAAATAAAACTTACTCATTATTTTTTATGCTATTATTTAGTCCTTCAAACACTGATCAGCCTAAATAATTTGACATAGATTTGTTTACTTATAGTGTCAAGCCCGTCTTAGACACGAAATTTTATGCATAAATAAATAAAACTCATACTAAATGATTAGTATCAAGGTTAATAATACTAATATTTTCAATTAAAACTAATATTCTTAAATAAAATATAATTTTTTATAATATATGAAAAAAAACTGCATAATTTTTATTTTATTTATTCCAAAATAGAATCAACATGGTGGATAGTATTCACGGGAAGTTGTAGTTGGCTACTGCAAAATCAGTTCTTTTCATCAATATGTTTTAAGCATTAATTGATAGCAATAATTGATTTAACAGATGTTTTAAACATTAATTGATAGCGATCATTCATTGATTGTAATTAAATTGATAGCAATTTATTAATTGATTGATGTTTTAAACATTAATTGATAGCAATAATTCATTGATTGTAATTAATTAATTGATAGCAATTTATTAATTGATTGATGTTTTAAACATTAATTGATAGCAATAATTCTTTGATAGCAATTAATTAATTGATAGCAATTGATTAATTGATTGATGTTTTAAACATTAATTGATAGCAATAATTCATTAATTGTAATTAATTAATTGATAGCAATTTATTAATTGATTGATGTTTTAAACATTAATTGATAGCAATAATTCTTTGATTGTAATTAATTAATTGATAGCAATTTATTAATTGATTGATGTTTTAAACATTAATTGATAGCAATAATTCATTAATTGAAATTAATTAATTGATAACAATTTATTAATTGATTGATGTTTTAAACATTAATTGATAGCAATAATTCATTGATTGTAATTAATTAATTGATAGCAATTTATTAATTGATTGATGTTTTAAAATTAATTGATAGCAATAATTCATTAATTGTAATTAATTAATTGATAGCAATTTATTAAATTGATGTTTTAAACATTAATTGATAGCATTTAGCAATTTATTAATTGATTGATGTTTTAAACATTAATTGATATAATTCTTTGATAGCAATTAATTAATTTGATAGTAATTAATTAATTGATAGCAATTTATTAATTGATTGATGTTTTAAACATTAATTGATAGCAATAATTCTTTGATAGCAATTAATTAATTGATAGCAATTGATTAATTGATTGATGTTTTAAACATTAATTGATAGCAATTAATTAATTGATAGCAATTGATTAATTGATTTAGCTGATGTTTTAAACATTAATTATTTCCTAGAAATATAAAAATATTTTTATTTTGTTGATATCTTTAAATTATACAGTAATTAGTATATTGTAAAAGTCCGAATTTTGAAAAATAAATTATATTAAGCTACAACCTATAAAGGCTAAAAACATAAATAAAGCAAAAGATTAAAAAATAAATAAATTTGTATGAAAAAAAAAACTTTTGTACACAATTAAAATTAGAATATGATTAAGTATTTAACATACTCGTGTCGTGTTGTATTATTTATTTAACTTCCAGTGGTACATTGCGTGCACAATTCAATCTGTTTTATTTCTGCCTGTTCTACAGGCGAATAACCTCTAACAAAGGCAACAACCTAACATGGCATTCGAAAACAACGCACTATTTAACGTTCAACTAGGTGGATATACATTTTAACAATAAATAATTTCAGTTCAAAACAATTGCTCGTTCATTCAATATTTGGAAATAGGTAATCAAAAATAAAAATTGTATGTTTAACTTGATTTATCAAAATATATTTTTTTTTTTCCCTTGTTCCACTTTGTAGGCAGCAACATATAGACTAAGTCTACGAATCCGTGTACTCATAGAAAGACGGACAGCTTCTGTTGTGATGGAGAGCACCCGTAGTTAGAAGTCTAACTTGACTCCGTATCGCTGAAAAAAAATGAAAGTGCCTTCCTGGAGGACATTTAGGGAGAATTACCCAGCATTTCCGTATCGTGTGGAGGAAAACTCGGGAAATTTCCAGCAAGTAGTCCAACTCATGAGGCAAGATGCTAAAGATCCCAATCGCTATCGAATCGCCTCGTTTATTTGAAACCGTGTCGACAAAAAAACCCGCCAGTGGATAGAACCTCCGCCCTAATGCACACCAGCGGCGCGTGTGGCCATTGAGCTACGAGTCGGGCTATGTCTAAAGCGTAACTCGCTTAACTGAATTTTTTCCATTATTTTTCGCTTATTTATTCAATTCCTTCTATTAGCTCACACTCTCCCTATATATATCTTCTTCAAATTTTCAATCGTTCATAAAATACTTTTTATTCATCCACTCAAGTTCAAATACATTTTTTTTTAACTTGCAGGGGATGGCACTGGATGTTAATACAGTTTTTGCAAATATTAATTCAGTAATTAAATATAATTAATTAATTTTAGTTTTTTTTAGATGTAAGTTGCATCTATCTACCAATAGACAGGTAAACTTAAAAAAAATAAATGAAAATTATTTATGAAGGACTTTCTGCAATAGAGTGAAAAAAAAAAGTAGGAATTGACTTAAATTTTTTTTTTATATTACTTGTTTATATATATAGATATATAGATATATATCTTTTCGTTAAAAAATATTACGAGAATATTTTCGGTATTAAAATTTGATATAGATTTTCAGCTACTCAAGACGTATACGAATATAGTACACTGGAATCAGCTTAGATTTGTCATATACTTTTGAGTACTTCGCCAAAACCACAATTAAAAATATTTAGTCACAGCCTGGCTTGAAAGGAAACTGAGCAAATGTCGCTTAGCATGTTAATGTAATCAGCTGATGGTCGTTATCTAATCGGTCGTTGTTGATGAGCTTCCTCATTGAACTAGCATTTTAATTACATTCGCATGCTTAAATAATGCGTCACTAAATGAACTTATTACAATGCTTAATTTTACGTCCCCTCACACTGTAAGAAAATATTGCAATATTTTTTTGAGAATTAAATATAAATACATATTTCCCTGATTTCTAATGGGTTGTTTTCATTATTGAAAAATTTATATAAGAAATAATTTATAATTATTTTATAATACAGCTATCCGTGGATAAAATTTTACAAGTTTTATATGCCTTATGGATTTAATTTGTATGCTTTATGTACAAATTTTAAGAAATCAATAACAAATAAAGATATCAAAATTTTATAAAAGAAAATACTTTATGTATATCATTATTATCATTGGCACAAAAGTCCCATGGAGAGCCAAGGTCATCTGCCTGATGGCCAATTTCGAAACAGGAGATGTTTCCTTTTTACGGGGTAGGTTTGTCAGCCCTACGCCCAACGCTCTATAGTCATATTAGACCAAACCTACGATTTAAAGTGGATAACGAACCAACCAACATCCATGGCACCACCAGGTTGCGATTCTGAAACTTGTGGCATCGAGTGCCAGAACTCTAAATTTATATATATAAATTATTAGAAAGACTGGTATGTATTTGGTTTATGGTTTCTATTCATTAGTACGCATCGGATAAAGAAAACCTGATGGAACGAGTGGTTGGCGCTCGGAACCATTCGGTATCTCGAGTCCCGGCGGTGCCATGGATGTTTATAGTGGTTTGGAATCCACTTTTAACCGTAGGTCCCGGTCTAATAGGATCGTAGTGTTACTCGCGTCCGTAGCATATTTTCAAGCTACACTTGCCTCCTAGGTAGTACTAAAGGAGTAACAGCAGTGCAGTCCTGTACAGTAAACAGTAACTGTATTTGTATTTCCAGCTGAATTAGAACAACAACAGTATACATAGGATAAAAATAAAATAATTAATTTTAAAAGTTTAAGTGTAGCACAATATATTTAGGTCACGTCTTTTTTCAACAAAATGTAATATCTAAAGGATACAGAGGAAAACTCCATTGGATTTTTTTTTTTTTTTTTTTTTTTTTTTTTAAATGGAGTTTCAAATTTTTTTGAAAATCATGAGCAAATAAACATTTTTTTTAACGTCATAATTAAATAAAAATCCCATTTCTTTTACAACCACCAAAATACAATCGTTGAAATGTTTTATACTTTTAGAAAACTTCTAAATTATTTCGACAGTTTTCTAAAATTTGCAATATTAACCATTTTTTTTTTCAAATCAATAAATTACTCTTTTTTTTTCCCCCAGTCACTGATAAAAATTGCATTTTCTTGCAGATTTACGTGCGACTGTTGATAAACATAACAGACGACATTTTAAATTTGCACATTTCAGATAACAGGCTTATTGAATCAAAGGGAAAGGCCTTATCACAGAACATAAGTGGTGCTTATGAGAAGACTTTATCTTTTCATCAAGTTTTGAAGTGTCCGGTAAAAAGCCCTCCGTTGAATTTTTCTTTTCTTACTTGACCTACTTTTTTCCATAAATATTCCTTTTTCTCATCATTTAATTCTAAATAAAAACCTATACACATCCCTAGTAAGAGACACTGTAAATAAATCTGTCTATTATTTTCTTTTATACCGATTTTATTAAAGACACATTATGAAACATATTTGTTAGAGATATATAGCAATGAAATGGAAAAAAATATTTTTATAAAACAAGAATTATGATAATGCTTGTAAATGATATGATTGGAAATAATGTTGAAAATGGGGATATCTTCACACTTTCCTAAAAAGGTTTAAATTTTTTTATGAAATATAATTCAGAACAACAGTAACTGAAGTGCAAATTCATTACTTTAATTTCGTTGTTATATATTATGGTAGCCTGCATATTTCATATAATAATTTGTATATTTTCATTGGCGCAACAGCTCCATGGTAGGGCCAAGGCCCGGGACAGGAGATGTTTTTCTTCTTTCGGGTTAGGATTGTCAGCCATATAGCCAAATCAGAAAAGGATCTACGGTTTAAGGTGGATTCCGAATCACTGCAAGCCTCCATGGCGCCGCCGTAACTCAAACCCCGAAACCGGTGTATCGAGTGCCAGACAGCTAATTACTTGGCCATCAATCTCAACAATTTGTATATTATATTAAAAAGTTAGTTATATTGTTAGCATTTTCTTTATGTTAAAAAAGTAATTTATGATCAGGAAATAAGAGAAGCCAGTGTAAAAAATGATACGCAAAAGAACGATCTATAAGTGAAGAAAAAAAAAATCTAAAACGCGTTGTTCATCAAACAAAAAAAAATTCATTTTATACAGATTACATGTTCCTCAAAGTTCGTAATGATTTTTAAAACAATATTAGATCATCGGAATATCTGCATAAATACCATACAAATATTTAATATGCTTTGTAAAATGAAAGAAAGATTCTTGACATTTCTAACTAACAAACTCCCTTGTACTACAGTTCATGTTGGACCATGGCCGTCTGTCTGGCAGATTCCGAACAAGAAACGTTTTTTTTTTTTTTTTTTTAGGGCTAGGGCTATCAGCTCTACGCCTAACGCTCTACAATTAAATTAGACCAAGAATTACTCTTTGAAGTGGATTCCAAACCATTACAAGCATCCAGAAATCCATTACCAGCCAGAAAGTTAGATATCATCATATTTATCATCATCATCAGTGGCGTAACAGCCCCATGATGGTCCAAGGCCGTTTGCCTACTGGTAGATTTAGAGACATGAGATGCTTTCTTTTTATACGGTACGGTTTGTCAGCACTACTTCCAACGCTCTACAGACATATTAGATCGGGCCTACGGTTTAAGGTGGATACCGAACCACTACAAACATCCATGGCACAGCCGGGGCTCAAATCCGATGCCTGTGGCAACGAGCTTCAGACACGTTACTGTAGTAAATTAAACTACTGTAGATGGTTTTATCAATCTAGTAAAGCTACTAAATCAAAAATAAACTTTTGAAGTGATTTCAAAATTAAGAAAAATAAGCATTTACTAATATAAAATTATTTTCTTATTTTAAATCTAAATTTCCTTACAACTTATTAAATCTTCCGTCAAAGCAATCTATCTCAGACTTCCATTTATGATAATGAGGATCCACACTTTTGAGTAATGAGGATTCATTACTCAAAAGTGATCATTCTTACTACATCCTTTTAAGCAGATTTGGTTTGAAGAGGTTTTTAAAGCTTCTAGTTATAATGTACACAAAATAAAAAAATAAAAATTATCACTGGAACGTGATTTTTAACTAACCCTTTCAACTCTTTGACGTGCATCGTATTAACTTCCGCCACACATTCTAATTTGTGTCCATTAGCTAATGGGAAATTCAAGCTTATTTTTCTAAAAAGGGTTTTTTTCTTTTAACATCTTGAAGAAGAAGAAGGTTTTCTTCTTTTATTTTCTTTTTTCCTCTGCGCCTTATCGTTGAGATGTAATTTTCAGCTCCGTGTTATTGCTAGTCCCACCACCTATGCTGGCGTGATATTTATAGCCGAGTTCTTCCCGTCGACAGCGCGGCTCTCATAAAGCTTTGACATTTTTCTACAAATCGATTATTAAAACAAAAATCATATTTTCGTTGTTTCATATCCCACTTGATCGACAGCAACATCTAGACCAAGTCCATGGATCCCTGTGCTCTCATAGAAAGGAAGGGGCAGCTTTTGCTGTGATGAACACCCGTAGGTAGAAGTCTGACTTTGCTCCAGCTGAAGATGCAGGGCAGTGCCTTCTGGAAATATTTAAAGGGGGAGGGGACTAACCCGCATTTGCGTATCGTACGGGAGAAAGCCTGGAAAACCAGATAGACGGATTAACGAACACTAGGCCCTGAATGGCCGGGTGTCTAGCGCTTTGATGCTCGAAGCCACA
Organism: Caerostris darwini; assembly: GCA_021605075.1. Taxonomy (NCBI): domain Eukaryota; kingdom Metazoa; phylum Arthropoda; class Arachnida; order Araneae; family Araneidae; genus Caerostris; species Caerostris darwini. The sequence continues at coordinate 203,524 of BPLQ01005843.1, forward strand.
GATAGTGGGTTCGAATCCCTGCGGTGCCATGTACGTTTGTAGTAGTTCGGAATCCACTTTAAGCCATAGGTCCCGGTCTCATACCACTGTAGGTGCCGCAGGTTTTCGAGTAAGAATCCAGCCGGTGTCATGTATGTTTGTAGTGGTTCGGAATCCATTTTAAACCGTAAGTCCCTGTCTAATATGACTGTAGATCGTTGGGCGTAGGCTGGCAACCCCATCCCGTAAAAGATAAAAACCATCTGCCATCTCGAATCCACCAGTAGGTAGACGGCCTTGGCCCACTATAGGGCTGTTGCGGCTGATGATGAGGAGGAGATTTAATCAATTCAGTAAAGCTGCTGTTCATCGTACTCCTAAACTAAAAATAAACTTTTGTTATAACCTCGAAATTAAAAAAAAAAGAAAAATATTTACTAATATAAAATTCTTTTCTTGCTTTAAATTTAACTTATTAGACCTTATTAACCTTATGATAACATTCCTCATTACTCAAAAGTGATGATTCTTACTACATCCTTTTAAGCAGATTTAGTTTGAAGAGGTTTTTTTTAAAGCTCTAGTTATCATGTAAAAAAAAATTATCACCGGAACGTGATTTTTAACTAACCCTTTTAACTCTTTGACGTGTTTCGTATTAACTTTCACCAAGTCGCCCGCTACACATTCTAATTTGTGTCCATTAGCTAATGGGAAATTCAAGCTATTTTTCTAAAAAGGGTTTACTTTTTTCTTTTAACATCTTGAAGAAGAAGAAGAAGAGGGTTTTTCTTTATTTTCCTCCGCTCTTATCGCTGAAATGTAATTTTCAGCTGATCCCCTCCCGCGTGTTATTGCTGAGTCCCATCACCTATGCCGGGCGCGATATTTATAGCCGAGTCTTACCCGCCGACAGCACTCTGGCTCTCGTAAAAACAGGTCCAATAAAACTCGGACATCATTTCTCTGGCGAGGAAAATTCAATTAGGAGATTTCTCTACAAAGCTTCAGAATGTTTTTTTAAAGAAGCCGCGGCTATATCCTTTTTCAACTTGAAACTTTCGTGTAATGTTTATGTTATTTGTTTGCGTTACGTGAGTGCTTTCGAGTCGGTTTTATTTTTGTTGTTATTTTTTCTTCTCTTCCTTCGTTACAGTAAACTGTTTGTGTAACATCTGCTCGTTTTCCGACCCACAAAATGAAAGTCAGACATAAATGTGTTATTGAATATTGAATTTTAAACCTAAAATGCTAATTTTTCAAGCTGTAACAAATGAGTTTGAAATATTATATATTCAGTGACTGTATTATTATATGTATTTAGATGTCAATTTTAGAAAACGTTACGATATGTTCTCTTAAATTATAGAAATTGAGATTGGGTATAAAATTGTAGTTCAAATTTAAAGCTAAAAAAAAGCAAAGATTCGAAAAAAAAAATTAGTGTAGGGCATTAAAATATTGATTGGGAAAGTAAAGCTTTAGTATTTTTCTACAAATCTATTATTAACACAAAAATCATATTTTCGTTGTTTCTTATTTCATTTTGTCGACAGCAACATCTAAACTATATGGGTATTGTAAGTTAGCGTTCGTTATGTTTCAGCGTATTTTGTGTTTGGTCAATTTCATTTTAGAAAAAAAAGGATTCGAAGGGTGTAAGTTGAACCAAAAGCGCTAACAAATTGAACAAAAAGCCTGGTTTGCTCTGCTATCAACAGTCAACTGTGCGTATCTAGGGATGGTCACTGCGTCAGTGAGGTCACTTAAAGTGAAACATAGAATCTGTTATCTTAGATGCGCCAAGATGCCAAGAATTAATCAGGCAGTATATATCCTATATTCGCAAGAATATTATTTTAAAATCAAAGTTAATTTTTTCTCATAATTTCAACGGTTAATTTTTGAAGATTAAAGAAACATTCAAATTAATTTTCTTATAATTATTATTTATCCAGAAAACTCTCATTATTTTTTAATATTTGTAGAAAGACTAAAAATTTATTTTTGGAGATAACGATGGTTTCAAAATTTAAGAAAGAAATTGAGTCAGTATATGCTAACAACGCGGGGCCTGATGGCCGAGTGACTAGTGCTCTGGCTCTCCGTGCCATAGATGTTTGTAGTGGTTCCGAATCCATTTTAAACAGTAGGTCCCGGTCTAATATAATTGCAAAGCATTAGGCGTAGAACTGACAACTCTACTCCGTAAAAAGAAAACATCTCCTGTCTTGAAATCTGTTAGTAGGCAGACAGAGGTTGTTACGCCAATGACGAAGAAGAAGAAAAGATGGAAACTTTAAGGAATTTCAATGATCTTCCTCGAACTCCAAATTAAGTGAACAATTAAAAATTCTTAAGATGAAATTCAGGTTTAAACTTTATCGAAATCTTGCCCTTCCCTATTAGCATTTTTTAATTATTCTTCAAACCAACTTCTTTCTACTGTCGCTTTATGAGCCGTATAAGAAGACTTGTTTTTTATCTTATTTACTACTTAAATGCCACTAACATTCGGTTCATAATTTGTCATCCATGTCATTTTCAGGTTCGAGATCGTTTCTAATCAGGGGGCTTTTGCTTCAATAAGAAGAAGGAATATACTATAACGTGTATAGTGATGTCTTTATACGATACAACTAGTATAGCGACATTAGTAGCTAAATTATTACGCAAGAATACATAATAATTATGTATGTATGTTAATATGGCGAAATAATAATACCTTTTTTTTCTGATACAATTAATAAGAGATATACAGAAATCATATGGCCCTCCATTTATTTGATGGCTACATGGATTTGTGTGTATTATTTTAACATTTATACGTATATATTATAGATACTTTTAAAAACGTTTATTGCATTCATTTTCCTAATGACATGAAAAATTCTACTAACACTAATTCAAAATCATGCATGCTAAAAAATGCATGCTTTGACATCTTTTTTTCGTGTATCATTTTCCTAGTTTTAGAAAAAAGAAATCGATCATGTTTCGTGCAAAATTTTTGTAATGAAATTTGGATTCCTGCCCTCTAGGTACGAATCCGAATATCAGCACAACGTGAATTCAATCCTACCCTGTCCCCTACCCTATCCTATATGAAAACTCATGAGAATCTACAATAGATGAATAAAATATGATAAATAACTTTAATAATGCTTTTTTTTATTGTTGGCACTTACATATATAGTAAATCTACGTACTACGTTAGTTTTGATAAGCCTGTGTTTGCCTAAGATAAATGGATACATGCTAAACTTAATGATAAATAAATCAAATGTGTCGTCCATTTTGAAATGAAAACTAGTTTCTGTAAGATATATAGCAGTTGCAATCAAAAATCTTTTTCTTCAGAATTTTTTTGGGGGCGGGGACAGATAAAGTGCTTATAAATCTTTTCAAATTCACATATACCCAAAACAAATTGCGTTTCGCAATCTGTATATGCTTAAAGGGCTAAAAGTAAAAAAATATATCTATTATTTCTATCTCGACACGAAATGTAAAATCAATCATCGTTCAGGTGTCTTCTATTCTATCAAAAGATGTCGAATTGAATATTTATTGATGTTAAAAAAATGATTTTGTTTTCTTTTTATTTCTCGTTCTAAATGAAAATATATTAGAGAGTTTTTGCATAACGTTTTTTTTTTATCGTCCGATATTTTTTTCTCCCTAGCGCGCATGCTCATAGAAAATTGAGCATGCATATCTGTAATAATGTTTCCTATGAGCATGAGCACTAGGAAGGAAAAAAAATCGGACGATAAAAAAAACGTTATGCAAAAACTCTCTATTATCTAATAACATAACCTTCCTGTTATTATAATTGGTTTTTTTTTTCAATGGTACGACTATGAAGAGGATGAATATCAATTTTATAGGCTTAGGTTTCAGGCTGCCTGATGGCCGGCCAAATGGCTAGCGCTCAGCCTTTGGTGCCTCAGGTTCGAATTCTGGTGTTTGTTAGTGGTTCGGAATCCACGTTAAACTGTAGATCCCTGTGTAATTAGCCGAAAGTGTGCAAAAAATGACCATAGAGCACCAAACCAAACAGCTTTAGGATTAACGTGAATAAGATACTGTTGATCTAGAATTAAACTATTGACGTTAGGCTGACAATCCTACCCTGTAAAAATGAAAAGCATCTCCTGTCTCGATATCTGCCAAACTGTCGTCCAAGGCAGAAGCCTTTTCCAATGGCTGTTGCGCCATTGGAAAAGGAGAATTATAAAAATAATAATAATTTTGAATCGATAGATTTGGAAAAAAATTGTTATACCTTATTTAAACAGTTAATAATTTTTTTTTCAGAAACGAGTACAAACAAAAATTCGCTTAAAAATTAATTTACGGTTGGCATCCACTTTGGTGGTTTGCATCAAAAACTGCAACTTTTATCCCCTGCTAACACTATCTTACATAACTAAAACAATATTAGTAAAGAAATAAAAGAATTTTAAAAAATAAAATTTGCTATACAAATTATAAAAACAAAAATATATGATGATATCTTATTGGCTTTCTTTCAAATAACACTGGTTATTGAAACATTGAAACTAAACTAAACGAAAAAAAACGGAAATGTCCTTGAGTTTTGGCTAAGAAATACTTTATTATTATGACTTTATTAGCTGAAATGTTTCTGTACAATAAAATCACTTAAAACCCACCTTCTCTACGAACACCCTATAAATCATAGACATTTTTAAAATTTTATTTTAGCTTTATAAAGTTCATTGACCAAGAGGGATGTAGAAGTATAAGATGCTGCTAAAAAACATCCCAAGCATTGTTTAGCAAAGATTCAATGGAGCCGATAGCACATCCGTTGGCGTTTCTTGAAACGAATTTGTCTGGAGAGCAACGGAACGCTGGTATTCGTCTATCAACGATCTGGTCGGAGCGTCTATATTATTGTCAAGTTTTCCCTGAGTTACGAGAACGTAGAGTCAGAGAGGGCAGAAAAGCATATTTTTCTCTTTAATGTTTTGGACTGGCATAGAATGAAATAGTGTTATAAGCTTCTGTATAAAACTTCAGAAAAAAAATTACAGGGTTTTTTTTTTAATATAAATATTTTTATTTCGAATTCTAAATTTCATATTAGTTTGCGTTATTTTTATGGACAGTGTTTAATTTTTCATTTTTTTTCCTCTGTATTTTAATGGGAAAAAGTGCATTTAAAATATACTATTTTAACAAAAGTTTTAAGTAAATAAGTTAATAATAATATTTAATGCATTGTATTTGTCATGGCCAATATCCTAAATTAACAATATGTAATGGGCCTGAATGGCCGAGTGGCTGGCGCTCGGTACCGCAGGTTTCGGGTTCAAGTCCCGCCGGTGCCATGGATGTTTGTAGTGGTTCGGAATCCAATTTAAGCCGTAGGTCCCGGTCTCCTATGACTGTAAAGGGCGTTAAGGAACAGAAGTCAGACTTCTACCTACGGGTGCTCCATCAGAAGCAGCACCCCTCTCTTCCCTCCTTCCATGAGGGACACGACAACAACAATATGTAATGTCTTGTATTTGTCATGACGAATATCGAAAATTAATAATACTTAATTTTCGATGTTCGCCATGACAAATATGCAAAAATATTGTATCATAAATAATCATTAATTTTTTTTCGTATATTTTATTTGTTTTAATCCTCGAACAGATAAAGATGTTTTTAAACCGCCAAATAAGAAGGAAAATAAGTGTGTTTTTTAATTATTTTAATTAAATTCTTTAATTAAAAAATGCTACAATGGAATTATTCAAAATTAAAGAACAGAAAACCTTTCGCGAATTTTAATTTATCATATGTGAACATACTTTGCTGGCCGAATACACCAATACCTATCGGAGTATACCAATGTTCAATAACCTAAACAAATTTATGAAGCAGGTCAGAATTAGGGATTGCAATACCGGTATACAGGGATACCAAATACCGGTAATTTGAGCCGTTTGTACAATTTCGTAATACTGGTATTCCAAAGTTACCGTTTTTTCGGTATTTACTAGAAATTTAGAATTCTTATCTATGAATTCTAGAAAAGAGACTAACCAATTCAAATTTGATCCAGTTTACAGTAAACTTTCTCAAAATTTTTTATCCCCAAACCTATCCACATTACAAGAATTCGGTACAGTTATCGAAGATTATGATGACACTAATGTCGATAGTAAAAAGGAATTGTCTCTTGAACAAAAATTATTGGCGATAACTAAAAAAATTTCAACAAACCAAAATACAATACAGAAATTAGCTATATCCAAAACAATCCGACGAGAAATAGATTTATTAGAGGATGAGGGATTTGGAGGTAAATATATATGGAAAAAGTACATCACTCATTGCTAACAGTACCACCAACTAGAGTAGATGCTGAAAGAGCGTTTTCGACAGCTGGTAATTTTTGTACAAAATTATATTCCAGGCTTAATGATAGTACAATTGATGCATTATGTTTTTTTAAGATCACATTTCAAAAATTTGTAATAGTACCACAGACTGAATAGTGATATTTACACTCTTTTGTGATTTAAATAAATAAGATGTCCTATTATTATTTTTTTTTTTTTTTTTTGTAATTTTTCACATGCTGTTATAATTTACAAGTTACAAATTTTTTTTGTGATATTTACATTTTCTAATAAAACTGGCAAATAAAACAAACACCTGTGTTTTGTTTCTTTTTCTAAAACTTCCACTACCGGTATTAAAACCGGTATTAAGATCTAAAAAATACCGAATACCGGTATTGAACTTTTGGTCCGATATTGCAATCCCTAGTCAGAATACTACGCACTTTAGGATTTGATTTGTTTATTTGGTATTTTTTTCCCTTACAGTTTTCACCAAGTCCCCTTCCTAAACAAACAAAAAGGACGCTGCGGTTACAAAATAGTGCTGGTTTGGCGGTTCCATTTGGAGTGGAAAAGTGACATGGCCCAATCGGAACCCTAAATTGCAGAATCCCCACAAAAACTATAAAATTCAATAGCGGCAAGAATATAAAAAAATTTAATAACTTTATAAAGAATCATTTGTTCAAATGCTACAAGAAGCACTACTCAATTCAGACAGAGAAGTCTGTTCAATGTTGGTTAAATGAACTTTTATAAACATAAACTCATCTTTAGACACTATTTTGAGGATGAAACACTAATATGTCTATACTTTGAAGGCCACATAATTCAAAATGAACTGCAAAAACATATGGGTCAATCGTTATTATTTAGCAACACATATTTCCTGTAAGCTTTAAAACACACACTTTAGAACAAAATCATGTTGAAATCAGCATTCATTTTAGATGAAAGTTTCTTGTTTTGCGCGAGGAGATTAATCTACATTAAATAATAACTTATATTCTTACTTATTTTATAATTTCACTTTTTAGAGTCGCCACGGTCCTCTACTCAGGACAACATCATGTTCACACATGACAATAAAAATGAGATATATACACTACAATAAAAACACTATTAGTTTCAGCGTGTTTTTTTTATATATACAATTAGTATTTCAAACAAAAAATTGATAAGTGTATAAAAATATCTATGCTGTAAGGAAACTTACACTCAAGAGCCAAAACATTAAGACCACCTGTCAATAACGAGTTGGCCCACCTTTGAAGCGCAACACAGATTCAACCCGCCTTGGCATGGATTAATACCACCACTTAATACCAGTTAAATACCACTTCCACATGATCACGTGCCTTCCACGTCCTCCAGGCGAGTTCATTGCAAAATGTAGGGTTGGTCATAATGTTTTGGTTCTTAAGTGTATGTTATTACGTTAAACAGTATGAAGCGATACGTATAGACCAGGTTTACATGAAAATATTAGTAAAATACTCCATCATATTATCATGATGTCGTAACCTTGATTATAATTTATACAAATATAATAAAAAAGAATAACAGAAATTGAAATGATAAATAATAAGAACTAATTGACTCAAAAATTCCTTTTCTTCTTTTCTTTTAAATGTTATTTTTTATCGAATTCTGGGCACTTGTTTAACCTAAGACAATTTACCAATTCAACGACAGATATGTAGTATATTCTACGCCCACATTGAGTGACTGTAATTTAGAACAAACACCCCCAAAATTGGCTGCTGAATTCGGATTCATCTTCTCTTCTCTTTTAGCCCAACAGAGAAGTTCTCTGACAAATAGATTTATTGTGTTTTGCCCCTATACAGCATTGAGTTTCGAAGCGAGCTCTCTCAATTCTGAATCATAGCGAGCTACTCGGTAGATTTTTAAGGCAAATTTCTTTTTTAAATAAAAATAATTTTAAATCTCAACAACGAAGTTGCTTCTTATTATTAACATTATTTATTAATATAATTTAAGAATTAAAAATTATTTTTAAAAAACTATCGTGTTTAAAAAATACATCAAATTAGCTTCTGTGAAATCTTTGTATCGTTGAATATAATAATAATTCTCATATCTAATAACAGTTTTATATTTTAGTCCCACTCTTAAATATTTAAAAAAAAGACGAATAGTGAACTTCTAGATTAAATACAAAAATTAAAAGGACATTAAGAATTTTAATCAATCTATAATTGAATAATTTTATTCGAATAACAATAATTGACAATATTTATTTGTAATATTAATGCACACGAAACATTTTTGACAATATTTATCAATAATATTAATGCACACGAATGCTCTTTTACAATAACGGCTTAAAATTAATTTTTTTTCTTGAAATGAAAAAATAAAATAAATTAATTTAAATATTCTTAAATTCTCCATAATTAGAATGTTTTAATCCACGCTTTCATTCATAATCTACCCATAATTTTGGATAATCTAAGATACATGAATCTTTTTTCTTTTTCAAGTAATGGTAATTCTTACGACCATTTATTTATTTGCCCAACTGTTGTCAAGTAAATACGAATGTTTAATATCCAGATGTTCGTAACGTAATGTACTCTTGTATTATGGATTCCGTAATAGAAGAAATGTTTAAGTTACTTCATTTTTCATTCATAATTTTTTTTAGTTTTTTAGCTTAAAAAATATTGTAACTTACTAATAAAATGTTCATAAAAAATTAGTTTATATAAATATACAAAATATTTCATAGGAAAATTAGAAATATTATCTGGATTTTTGATATTCATTGGTGTCAAAACAGAAAAGACATTAAAGCTGGATTAATATGTAACCATTTTGTTTTCAAATTGAAATTCGCAACATTACAGTTTGAAAAAATTTCTTAAATTTTTTTTTTTTTTTTTTAAATAATATAAAGAAAAATCAATGAGATTTTTTAGTTATTAGGAAGTTCTTTTCATGGTTATCTAAGAGAAGACTTAAGCTGTTTTAAGAGTTTAATACTATTTTAAATAGAAAACTATTAATATTGAACAATTAGAAAATTTTTTGGTACTATTTTTTAATTTTTCTAATTAAAGAAATTTTTAAAAAAGATACATCATACTTCATACGATGCGATTATGATCTAAAATTTATGACTTAAATTTAAAATAAAAAAATTATGTTTATAGAGAATGAAGTTTATATTCAAATATGATTAATACTTTTAAATATGACCCTATACATATTAACATTGTACACATTCTCATTTAAAATCGCAATAATTTTTTAATTATTCAATGGAAAAAAAAGGGTATTGAATTACAATCAGAAAATTGTTAATTTCTAGAATTCCTTTTCATGCATTTTTTATACAGAAGCTCTTCTGAATACTGTTTGAGATTTTTTTTTTTTTTTATGTAATCCTTTGTTTGCAATTTTATTATGATTCTTTAGATATTATTTATTATTTATTGTTTTATTTTAATTAATCGTTTAACGAAAATTGTGTAGGTAAATTTTAAATCTAGAAATATAAAGTTTATATCACGATTTAAATCAGAATTCTCGATTTTCACTGTGTTTAACATTTGTAAAACATCCTGATATTATATTTAATTGTATTACAAGATAACATTTTATAAAATTATATTTATGTTTCATTTCGAAATAGTGGACGAGTTGCAACGATAAATCACCAAATGATATTTAATGTGCAATAACTAAGTCTTGGATGATTCAAAATTTATTTAAAAATATATTAGTCACTTTCATTGTTGTTATTTTAAGTATCAGATACATATTTAAGTTATTTGTTAGCTTTATACTGCTAATATGTATGTGTTTTTTAAATTATAAAAATTTCATTTATTACAAATACCTTTAAAATAAAAACATATATAAAAAATAATAACTTTAAAAATATGTCAATGATATAAATATTTCGAAATTGCAGACCTTCAAGATTTTGAAACCGTTTTTTTGTAATAATCATGTACTAACTTCAAAAAAAAAATTCTATTATGATTTAAAAAAATTTAATTAAAATTATATTTTGAAATAAAGTATTTAAATTAAACACTTCTTAAGAAGCTACAGTTTAATAATATTATTTTTTAATTTAAAATTTTTTTCTTCGAAAACCTGTTATCCTTTTTATTCCAATAATCAATGCACAACAAAAATTGTAACGTAATTAAATTTAAAAGAATAAATACAACAATTAAACAATACTTATTCATTCAGTTCAATTTCACGTTCATTTTTTCATAACATCTTTCATTGAAAAAGAAGCTATAGAAAAGGAAACCGAAGATATTTTTCTACTGCATTTGACATTAACAACACTTTTAAAATAGTTGCAATTTAAATTAAATATCGCCGATTGCGCAAGTATTTCAAAGGAAAAGATCTGGACGTCTGCCATTTTAAAGAATTAAGATAAACACGAATTTTAATTTCACTGACGTAAATTCGACGTAATACTTAAAAGAAACAGTCACTTCGAAATAGCACAATGAACCTATTCATTTTCATATACATTTTGATATTCACATTAGAATACAACATTTTTAGATGGATTTTTTTTTTTTTTTTTTTTTTTGTGAGTGTATTGAAAAAATAAATTTTTGTTTAAAATAATATGCTTTAATTATGAATTATTTAATAAATCTTTAGATTTAACTTTTTAAATTTTTAATAAAGATTAGGCCATCATAAAAAATTTTATGGTCATATTAACTTTTTCTTTATAATTTAAATAAATTTTAAATTTTTTTACCATATATCCTGTTTTGAAACTCTTTTTAACAATCTATTTAATTTAATATTTAGATAAGTAAATTCTAGATATTAATATTCTTATTTTATGATAGAAAATTACATTACATGAATGACCAAACCAATTACTCGTTTAAATTATTAAATTATAATTAAATTAAATTATTATTAAATTTCCAGCAGAAACGGTATTTTTTTAACAATTTGAGATGAACATACTTTTAAAAGGAAACTAAATGCAAATTCCAAATAATAAATGTTTTGTTAAATTAAAAAATAATTCATTAATATACATCTATTATTTAACTAATGCAATTCCATATAACAAATTCATTATGTAATCGCCATTATTTTAATAAAAATTATCTACATTTTTGATTTTAAAAAAGCAAAAATGACATTGAAAATCTTAAAATAATAATAATAATATTCATTGATTTCATATTTTTTTTACTTGAGATAAATTTTATATATTTTTTGTATAGATTTCAAATTTTTTTTACTTGAGATAATATTCTAAATATTTTTAGTATAGATTTCAAATTTTTTTTACTTGAGATAAATCAATTTTGTAAATATTTTTAGTATAGATTTCAATTTTTTTTTACTTGAGATAAATCAATATTGTAAATATTTTTAGTATAGATTTCAATTTTTTTTTACTTGAGATAAATCAATTTTGTAAATATTTTTAGTATAGATTTCAATTTCTTTTTACTTCAGATAAATCAATGTTAAATATTTTTAGTATAGATTTCAATTCTTTTTTACTTGAGATAAATCAATATTGTAGATATTTTTAGTATAGATTTCAATTTTTTTTTACTTGAGATAAAACAATATTGTAAATATTTTTAGTATAGATTTCAATTTTTTTTTTTTACTTGAGATAAATCAATATTGTAAATATTTTTAGTATAGATTTCAATTTTTTTTTACTTGAGATAAATCAATTTTGTAAATATTTTTAGTATAGATTTCAATTTTTTTTTACTTCAGATAAATCAATGTTAAATATTTTTAGTATAGATTTCAATTCTTTTTTACTTGAGATAAATCAATATTGTAGATATTTTTAGTATAGATTTCAATTTTTTTTTTTACTTGAGATAAATCAATATTGTAAATATTTTTAGTATAGATTTCAAATTTTTTTTACTTGAGATAAATCAATATTGTAAATATTTTTAGTATAGATTTCAATTTTTTTTTTTTCAGATAAGTCAATATTGTAGATTTTTTTATAGATTTCAAATTTTTTTTACTTGAGATAAATCAATATTGTAAATATTTTTAGTATAGATTTCAATTTTTTTTTTTTTACTTGAGATAAATCAATATTGTAAATATTTTTAGTATAGATTTCAAATATTTCAATTCAAATTTTAATGCATTTTCAGTTTTTAGATTTAATTTCTGATTCATTCTACTCATTCCTTTAAACTAGGAACGAAAAAAATTGCTAAATAAAAATATGAAAGAAAAAAATATTTTTTCGCATCATCAATATAAACATTAAAAAAAAAAATTTGCCTTCAACAAACGTTAAATAAATATTTACAGCTGAAAATAAAAAAAAGACAGTTTTACAAAGAACATTTCGTAATGAAAAAATGTAATAAAAATCTTGAAACAACTTTATTTTGAGGTGACAAAATTACAATAGTTAAGTAAAATATTTAATAACCGACCATATAACAAATAAAGATAGTTATTTGAACTTCTCGAATTAAAGAACTTTTTAAAAATATTATTCCACAAACAGAAATATGCTTTTGATTTTTTTTTAATTAGTAGAAAATTTAAATTTACACAATTATAAAAAAAAAATATTACATATTTTATCAATGCAAAATTTAACAAAAACAAAAATATTTATAAAAAAAAAGCAAAACAAACAAAACTGCAAGCAAAATTATGAAATAAAATAAATAAACACTCGCATTATCAAAAAAAATCGATAATAAAAAGCAAACATTATTGTTCAGAACTTTATTCTACTTAATGGAACACCTACGATTACTTTGTTCCTAAAAGAACACTTCTTAAACAACTATCCCGCTGACTCGTCAAAAAAAAAGAACAAACAAAGCTAAAATCTATACTCACAATTGTCTTCTAGTTCCAAATCTTCCATTCTGTTTCACAATTTAGAATTCCATATGCAAAGCAATTTATCAGACTTCCTGTTCTTCACATTTTTTGCTAAAGAATGTAGGAACACATTTGTTTCGCTGTACGGTCATCTGTGCTCTAGTACAGCTGTGTTGATCATTTCGTCGCTGTTACTTTTCCTGGAGTAACCTCGTAGGGTAAAAAGCCTCGCATGTGTTGGAGGAGTTTTAATAAAGTGTATTTGGGGAACTATGGGAGTTCATCTTGGTTTGCCACTTCACCGATAGATGACGCCACATGACGAACTCCTTTGTAACATATTTGCGCCGGTTACTTTTTTAATTCCTAGAATATTTTTTATAAGAATGATTCTTCTCCCTGACCTTTTTTTATCTTCGGTTGAAAGCTTGACATGTTAACGCAGGTGTTGCTAAATTGCAGCACATTAATTCCAGCGTCGTATTGACATTTAAGTAAAATGTTTTTGATTTTAAATAGAAACAAAAACATTAATGTATATTCCTTACACACACAAACATACAGAAAACAAAGCAAACATCCTATATGCTTCGTATTTTTTTTAATGAAAAATGGCGTAACGATACCTTTTATCAATTTGTCATTAAGTATGCTTTCATTGATCTTGAAACGAACTTACTTAAACAAATTCTTAATTTTTTTTTTAAATAAATTCTTCAAATTTAAAAAAAAAATTATAAACATATAACAAAAAAAAAAACGGATACATGTTACGTTCTACGGGATACATATTTTTTTAACTTTTTTTATTGTAAATGTGCTTTTTTCTAATCTCGTTATTTATTATAAATGGAATTTTACATATAATTCCAATCAAGAATAAAATCGGTAAAAGCAAATTTTTCATGTTATCCTATCGAATTCTGATGTGAAGAAAGTTGCAGACATAACATTAAAAGTATATGACTTAGTATAAGATATTATATGACTAACTATAAAATTATAAGACTAAGTTGTCTAACATTTTGTTTTATGGTTTCACCCATTTGATTTATCTACAAAATATATTATATAATATATTAAAAATAAATTTTACAATGAATTGATTGTAAATAAAAATAGGATGAACATTGTTCGTTAACAATTTATGTAATACTGTTGCAATAGATGAAATATTTTTAAAGGAGGGCAAGAAATTAAAATATAAAAAAAAGTGCATGAAATTTTTTTCTCTAGTCTTAAGATCAAAACAAATCAACAATATAAATATCCAAAATGTGAACGTTACTATTTTAGATACAGTTCATTTTTGTATATTTTATATTATTTTAACATTAATGAAAGATTAATACCATAGTGGCAGAAATGATTTAAATTTTTTTTTTCTTACACTTGTAATTTTTGGAAATTGAGGCATTTCTTCAGTGGCGATCTGATATAATTGTATAGAAAAATCAGAAAAAAGGTAAATTTGAAACACAGTTCCCATGTAGATTTTCTTCTTATAAAAATCCGTGGTTTATTTTTACAAAATGAAATACTTAACCTAAACTGTATGTATTCATTTTTATTCAATTCCTTCTATTAGCTAATTAAAATTATTTTTTTTTTTTTTTTTTTCAATTCCTACTATTAGTTCACACTCTCCCTATATATATCTTGTTCAAATTTTCAATATTTCATAAAATACTTTTTATTCATCCACTCAAGTTCAAATACATTTTTTTTAACCTTGTAGTGGACGACACTTGATGTTAATACAGTTTGTTCAAATATTAATTCAGTAATTAAATTTAATTAATTAATTTTAGGTTTTTTTTTAGATTTATGTTGCATATATCTACCAATGGATATGGTGCCAGATAAACTTAAAAAATGAATTAAAAATTATTTATGAAGGACTTTCTGCAATATAATGAAAAAAAAAGTAGGAATTGACTTTAAAAATTTTTTTTTTATATTGCTTGTTTTTATATCCAGTGAATATCATTTTTAACCAAGGACACTCCGTTAGAAACTCGATAAGCTATGACATACCTAAAGCTTCTATGTTTGTGTCTGTGATGGGCATGTAGGCTGAAGAATTCTTCCACTGGACTCGAGGAGGAAGATACAGCACCCCTTCCCCCTCCTCCCCTCCTGCCCGATGCCAACCTGGAGTCGCCGTGAAGTAATTTCGAGTGAAAAAATTACGTCATAACAATTTCACTCACATCATTTTCCAAAACTACAAAGGAGCATCTCAATTCTAGACATAATGATGAGGCGTAATAGCAACAGTGTGTGCGTCTACCTAAGTGATAAAAATCCGTAATTTAGTAAAATTCAGCAAAAATTTCTCAATTGTTGCCCCAGATCTGAAGCATTTTGGGGAATCTAAATTTTCAGCTTACCATTTTTAGTATGTTTTCGATTGACGAATGTTTAGAGACCTTCCTGGCCAAAGAAAAGTATTAATTGTACGAAAGTAATCCAAAAATATGTGAGCCTTGTGGATTTTGGTATTATCTTGTTTGACAGTGCCCCCGAAATATTTACTTGCTATGGATTGTGGCTTTTGGCTCCTCCCTTTGCATGCTCTTGACGTACTAGAATTAATTGATAGATACATCTGCACGGAGGAAGTCTGACTTTCAAACACGTGTACGATGGCCATCTTTTCAATGACTATTCATCACTGAAAATTATAGGTTCATTATTGGTTATTAGTCTACAGATTATCATGATGATCGGCTACAATACTACTCTAGATGATTCTATTGAAATTATCTGGTTGGAGACAATCGTCTTAAGGTGGATGTAAAAGATACCCCACGTCAACCAAGGGCTGGAAGATGGTAGAAGATACTACGGCTGGTACGCAAGAGTCTATAGACGTTGGATAACGATACTCATGCCGTAGAATCAGTTACAGCAATTCTTATCTGTATCTTATTTGTGCACTTTATCCATACATATCCTTCATTCTGTTGATTTGTTTCTGACAGCAACCATTGCAATCAGTTCTTTGCACAGCGGTGTCATGCTGTGTGGGAACAGGTACAGATCAATTGCTCGGTAAAACCGTTTAGTTTCAGTATCTCGACTATGTGACAGCAGCAACAGAAGTCATCCAATTAGTTATAAGGATCTTTGAAAGCGTCCCCATTGCTGGTTATATCGCCATGGAATTACAACGCCGACAACGATTAAAAATAAACCATCTTCAATTGTTATATATTGAATGCGATGCTGGTTGCGCAATAAAAAAACATACGAAGGTAACATTTATTGGTCATAAAAATTTAATCATTTACATACTTAGTATAAGGAATTTGTATGCGAAATTTCTAAATGATCGGATTATATATATATAAAAAGTATAGTTCAATCACCGATTGTATGGAAAATTAACAAACAGCGTATATAGAGAGAGGAGTTATAATCATAATTGGTGATGTGCCGTTTTTTTTTTTTTTTAAATCAGTAATTTTTAAATAAATCTGGTTAACTTTTGATTAGAAGGAAGAGGGAAAATTCTCTATTATGAATTTTTTTAAAAAAGATAGAACTATTTTGTTACATTGGTCCTTCTTTTTCTTTCTACAGAAATAACTGCTCTTATAAATTGAAGTAAAAAATATACATTCGTAAAAAAATATGAAAATAAAAAAATTAAAAAAAATTAAACAAAGAAGGGAGTGCGAAATGTTTAGTGAAGTGATGAATATTCATTTCACAAATATTCCCTTTTCTTTACATTACACCCCATTTCTCACATCCCATTTCTTTACATTTCCTCCCTTTTCTTTCGTTTTATTTACAGGCGAATCTTATTAATTTGTTTTTAATTTATGAATAAACTGTTAAGCATCTTAAAGGTAAAATTAACCATGAAAATATACAACTTTTTATTATTATTTACTAAGAAAAGATTAACTTTCTGCTATTGACACGACAGCATCTGGTAGGCCAAGAACTTTCTTCCACTCCGATAGCCCATCGCTTGGCGATAGTATTACAGTTAGTAACTCTTAAAATTTTAAAATCCTCCTCCAACTAACTTCCTCAACTTGGGCCTTCTCCTAGTTCTGGGTGTTAATAGATTTATAGTTGAAGATTTGTTGTTTCTTATCCCACAGCAACATCTAGGGTTGGTGAAGTCCAAGTCCAAAAACCTATGTGGTCTCATGCAAGGAGGGAAACGGAGGACAGCTTCTGTTGTCATGGATCATCCGTAGGTAGAAGTGACACTTGGCTCCGTAACGTTGACTTTTTACGGGGTAGAGTTGTCAGTCCTACCTCCAACGCTCTACACTCATTACTAGACCGGGACTTACGGCTTAAAGTGGATTTGGAACCACTACAAACATTCATGACATCTCCGAGACTCGAACACGAAACTATAGCATCGAGCGGTAGTCACTCAGCCATCAGGCCCTAGTTGAAGATCTTAAATTGTTTATAGTTGAAGAGGGCGTAGGTGACCCGCAAATATCAAAAGACCGATCTTAATGAATTTAATGATATCTGTTTCCTTGAATAGTCTACATAATTCAAAATTATGTCGCTGTCTTCACAAACTCTTTTAAAGATTTTTCTAAGAGCCTTCCGCTCAAAGATGGTGAGCTGTTCTGCCTGTGATTAGTCGAAGTTCAGGTCTCAGACCCATATGTGAGCCCAGGCCTAAGGGTTGCTTTATATAACATAATTTTTGTATATCATTTAATTAATTTTGACTTTTAAAAAAATTCTTAATCCTTGAAGACAGCGACTAGTTGCGAGATTACGTCTCTTTATTTCAATACCTATATCCTTTAGAGTGCCAATGTTTGAGCCAAGATAACTAAAATTATCAATCATTTCAAATTTCAAATTTTTATTCTCCAGATATTTATAACTCAATGGAGTTTTAATAGTTGGCAAATATTTAGTCTTGTCTTCATTAATAATGAAATGTATCATTTCAGCCGACTTCTTTAAGGCGGAGAAAGCCTCTAATAAAGTATTTTTTTTTTATATCTGCAATTATAACTATACTATCGACATAAGCAAGGAGTTGTTAATGCTGGAATTGCGAATTATCCATTTCAGGGCTAAGCCAAAAAGAACATGAACTGTACTTATAAATATTTTAGAATTTTGATTTTTCTTATAATCTTAATTTAGATATTCAAACGCATTTTTAACTGTATGATAAGATCATACATAATTCCTTAATATATGTTAAAAAAATTCTTGATGATCTTCGACATGAGATAAATTTCGTGTAGGTTTTCAAGGTCTAGGTCAAGGTGAAGGTCTTCAATACTTATGATAATTACAAACGAAAATGCCATAAAAATATTCTCACCCTTTCATAAACTACTTTCATTTTTTCCATGTATTGCAGAAACTTTTTTTAAAGCAACGAATTATATTATTATTTTAATTCTTATTAATTAGGAATAAAAACTAACAGAAAAACTGAAATCATCGACAGATCATCAATCAAAATTGAAATCCTTTTTCAGACTGAAATCCTCGACAGAAAAAGACAAATTTTTAATTTTGAGTTAATATCTTCGTCAATTTTAAACTAATCCGTTAATCAATATTCGTCATTACAAAGAAACTTGAATCTAGTAGTAAGACATGTTTTAA
Source organism: Caerostris darwini (assembly GCA_021605075.1). Taxonomy (NCBI): domain Eukaryota; kingdom Metazoa; phylum Arthropoda; class Arachnida; order Araneae; family Araneidae; genus Caerostris; species Caerostris darwini. The sequence continues at coordinate 222,354 of BPLQ01005843.1, forward strand.
TAACTGAATATTTTTATAATTTTATTTTTAAATTCTATTTATTTCATCGCATTGTAATTTTACCGCATGGCTAAACTCCATTTGTAGAGATAAAATATCATTGAAAAAGTATACAATTTTCAATGAAATTAAAAAATAAAATATTTTAAGTTTTATTTTAAGCTAATTAACATACTTAAACTAATTAACAATTTAATTTTAAAATTTAAAAAGCACAATAGGCGCTGTTTAATCCATCATTCGATCGTTTGGCACTTTTTATAATCCTTCACCAGAAGAATCGTTTGCTTTCGAACTTTTTTTTTTGTTCGTATTTTTGATCGAACAAATTTTTCGTTTCAGTACAATTTAGAACTCATAAATCTGCACAATTTATAAAGTTGTGCATAATTCGTATAGATTTTTTAAAGAAGAAATCTGAATCAGGGAAGCATAATGATATCAGACATTTTGTTAAACAGTAACACTCGTGAGTATTTTTTCTTGACACATAGTATGTCACAATTTGTTTTAACTACCATTTTCCTGTGGTAATTTTACTTTTATCAATACAAGAACATTCAACGCATAAATTTTGATTTTGTAGTCTCTAGAATGACGATATATTTCGTTGATAATCTTACTTCTATCTACGGGTACTCCATCATAACAGAAGCTGACCCCCCTCCCCCCTTCCATGAGGAATACGACATCAACAACAGTATATTTATATCTGCTGTACAGGTTGAGATTGTGCTTAAACACATTAAAAATGGTAATGTTTTGTAAGTTTTAGTTATAACCGCGGGAGGTCGCAGTTATAACTTGTAACTGTGACCAGTAACTGTGGTCCAGTGCGGTAAGTAGCAGTGGCGGTGAGATCTCGAGACCACGAGGTGAACGCTAGGAGCGTTAGGCGTCAGATAAAAACAGACGGTCAGGGTATGTATGTATTCATAGTGTAAATAAAAAGATTAGTATTATTAAAAAGAGAGTATTCCATCCTGACACAACGAGCTGCTAGGATAGTAGCTAACAGTTTAAATTATTATAGAGAGTGATTTATCTTTGGTATCCTCGTTAAAGCCATATTGACATTATGATATACGGAAAATCACTAATTCCGGCATGACAGTGGTCCCGAACTTACAGCCTTAAAAAGCTCCTCCTAAAGTACCCATGCGTAGTTATTTTTTCAGAAGTGTTTAAATATGTTAAAGAATCTATGATAACATTGAGGTTCAAAACAACATATTTGAAAATATATTCGAATAATTCTGAAAACATTTTTGATACTTTTAGCTTTAACTTGAGAATCAAGTGTCACATAAACCCTTTTGAATGAAAGATTTGAAATTGGTTTGGTTTGTCGCTCTTCGGTCATTTTCTACACATTTTAAGCTAATTAGACCGAGATTTACAGTTTAACGTGGATTTCGTACCATTAACAAGCATCCGTCAACGCCAAGATTCGAACCTGAAGCCAGTGGCGCCATAAGCTAGAGATCGAGCCTTTTGGCCATCAGGCCGCGAAAGATTTTAGAAGATAATGTTGAAATATTGAAAGCAAATGTTTAAATATTGAATGCATTATTAAATAATAATTGCAAAAAAATAGTTATTTTATTTTAATAGAATTTGTTCTCAAAATATAGATTAATTTTAAAGATAAAATTTTATAGGCTAAGTGTTTTGAGGCAATTTTCTGTCATAGCTATTAGAACAATACATTTTATACAATACATTTTTTGCTGTAAGTGTTTCCTTTAAATTAAGTACGGTTAAAATGCACACGAAAATATTTTCTTTTTTTGTCATCAATGCATTTTGGAAATTTCATTAATCTCTTATCAAGATAATATAATGTTCCCAAGTGATAATAACTTGAGCATGTAATCGGGATTTTTTAGTCATAATAAAACTTAGGTGAAATACGACTTTCTTGGAGTTTGTTAATATTTAACTTGAACAGCACGTGAAAAAAAAATCATAAGAAAAATATTTCCCATCAATATTTTCCACATATTATTTATTTTTGCATTTTTGTGATAAAATGTGATTTCTTACTAAAATCGATGTAAAAAAAAAGCTTGTGGGATACTTAAAATTCATAATTTTGATAACATATAAATTTCTACAATGCTTACTTTACTCCTTATATTTATAAATATTTTTGCATGATAGAGGATGCTGATATTTCAATGATTACTATGCAGGAATTAAGCATTGAATATTACGATTGGAGGTTAATTTAAATTGTTATAAATACTTGCAAACTATTTTAACTATTTCTTTTTACCATTCTTTATTATGTTCAATTGTAAAAAAAAATATATTATTTCGTTCTTATAACGAATAACTAATTGAATGGATTATAAGTTTATTAAAAACTCAAACTTCTTCTTAATTTGTCATATTACAGATAAATGTTAAAACAGCGGAATATAATCTATTTTTGTTGTAGCATAACATACGTTATAAAATGATACCTTTTTCAAACAGCTATGAATAAAATTTATTCAGGTCAAAAATTTACAACGAAAAAAAAAATTGAATATTCTATATGTGCTAAAATTTCTTCTTTAACAACATAACCAAAGGAAATACCTAGAAAACACGAAAAAAAGTTGATGCACTCCCACTTTTTATAGATAAACATTAAAACAACGGAATGTAATTTATTTTTTGTTGTAGCATAACATATGTTATATAAAGATACGTGTCTTATTCCCCTTATACATGTCAAAAATTTAGAAAAAAAAATTGAATTTATTATCTGAGCTAAAATTTCTGTTTCAACAACATAATAAAAAAAACACCAACAAAAAATGTGAATGCACTCACACTTTTTATAAATAAATGTTAAAACAGCGGAATATAATTTATTTTGTTGTAGCATACCATGCATTATAGAGCGATACCTTTTTCACCAAACAGCTATGAATAAAATATATTCAGGTCAAAAATTTACAATTAAAAAAAAATTGAATTTATTATATGAGCTAAAAAGTTTTGCTTCAACAACATAATAATAAGAAATAAAAAAAAAAAAAAAAAAGCTATGCACTCACACTTTTTATAGATAAATGTTAAAATAGCCGAATATAATTTTTGTTGTAGCATAACATGCATTATAGAACAATACCTTTTTTACCAAACAACTATGAATAAAACTTATTCACGTTAAAAATTTACAACAAAAAAAATTGAATTTATTATATGAGCTAAAATTTCTGCTTCAGCAACATAATAAAAAGAAATAACCAATAAAAAAAAAAGCTATGCACTCACACTTTTTATAGAAAAATATTAAAACACTGGAATATAATTTATTTTGTTGCAACATAACATACGTTATACAATGATACCTTTTTCAGCAACTTTCCAAACAGCTATGAGTAAAAAATACTCACTTCAAAAATTTTGTACATGATTTAAATTTCTTTTTATCATTCTTTTTTTATGTCATTGTAAAGAAAAAAATTATTTCTTTCTTGCAATGAATACTTAATTAAATTAAAAGTATTTAATAGATTATAAGTTTGTTAAAAACGAAAATTTGAATTTATTATATGTGCTAAAATTTCTTCTTCAACAACATCATGAAAAGAAATACCAACAAGAACCGACAAGATAAAAAGTTGACGCACTCACACTTAATGGTCCTGATCTTCTGGGCCAGCAGGTCCTCTTCGTCCCATCCCGACTCCATCAAGCCACCTGCAAGAAGAAGGTTTGCCATTTATCACATCTCATCCCCAAAAACACATCCAGAACCGCTGTCTGTGCCGGTCGGAAGCAACTGTTTTCCAGGAAAGGAGGCCTTTGTACAACCATTCCACTATTAACGAACCTTAATAGAGTCTTAATGAAGAGGGAGGGGCCGGCCCTTTGTTGGCATTGGGTTGCTTCTAGATCTTTCACTGGGGGAGCTTTCACAAATTGTGGGTGATTATCCTGCAATCGAAATTCCTCACTCCAATCTCCAAGGTCATCTGATGCGTCCCAGAGAGGGAAGTGTGAAAAGGATCCCTTATGTCACTTTCAATTTAGATGATTATTTATTAATGTTATTATATTACATTTTTTTTTTTTTCAAAAAAAAAAAATTTTAGAAAAAATTGGGACCTTTTATTCCATTTATATGTGCCACGAACAGTTTGGAGATTGGTTTTTGGCACACTTTAGGTTAATTAGATCAGGGCCTGCAGTTTAACGTGGATTCCGAACCACCAACAAACGCCCATGCCACCGCCAGGATTCGTACCCGAAGTCTTCTGTACCAATGACCAGAGCGCTAGCCAGTTGGCCATCAGGTTGCAAAAGTTCGGAAAAAGATGGACTGAATTTACATATCGTAGTGGAGAAAGGTCGGAAAACACCCAATAGTCAACATGACAATCGATGCTAGATACTCATAGGTTGTGACAATCTCAATCTAGTCTCCTCGTTTCTGAACTGCGTGAGTTATCAATGAGCCACGAATCACAATATAGCATTTTTTTAAAACAAATATTGGACCTGATGGGCGAGTGACTAGCGTTAAGTGCCACAGATTTCGGGTTCGAGTGCTGGCGGTGCCCTAGATGTTTGTATTGGTTTGGAATGCACTTTAAACCGTAGGTCCCGGTCTAACATGACTACTACTACACCACACCACATCACTGTGTCTAGAGCTCAGTAAACCGCTATACAGTTTGGGAATTATGTGGGTGAGAAGTCTGACTGGGATCTGTAACGCTCTACAGTCATATGTGAACGGGACCTATGGCTTAAAGTGTATTCCAAACCACTACAAACTTCCATGGCAACGGCGGGCCCAGAACCCAAAACCTGTGGCACCGAGTGCCAGAGTGCTAGATAGTCGGCCATTCATGTCCTGGTCTAATATGACTGTACGGCTAATATAACTGTGGTCTGACATCGCTACCCCATAAAGGGGAAACATCTGAAATGCCTTGAAATCTGTCAGTAGGCAGACGGCCTTGTCTCACCATAGGGCTGTTGCGCCAATGAAGAAGAAAAAGAAAAAAACTGATATTATCTCTTTTAGAATAATACTGAAAGTTCAGAATCAAAGACTATCGTATTGCATTTATTACTTAAGTTTCCTGGTAATTAGTGATCTGCATCTAATCTGTAAAACCTCATTTCAAAACATGGTGGCAATTTAAACCAAAAATGTCCGCGTTTATGAAAAAGAAGACCAAAATAAATCGCTATGCGGGTGCTAGATCCCTCTAGATATCAAGCAGAAAAAATAAGTCTTGTTGAAACTAGTATCTCAGAGCCCAACGATGATTGACCTACTAGAAAGATACTCTCATTGTTAGGTGGTCAACAAGCTTTAAAGGCTCATGGAATCGTGCTCGAAAACGAAAGTCTCATACTTCTCAATTGAAGGTTTGGTTTGCCACTCTACGGTCATTTTGTGCGCACTTTAGGCTCATTAGACCGGGACCTACAGTTTAACGTGAATTCTGAAGCACTCACAAACATCCATGCCACCGCCAGGATTCGAACCTGAAGCACCAATGGCCAGAGCACTAGCCAATTGTCCATCAGGCCACTCTGCTTACAGACAGATTTCAAGACAGGAGATGTTTTCTTTTTACTGGTTAGAGTTGTCAGCCTAGGCCCAACTCTCTGCAGTCATATTAGACCAAGATCTACGGTGTAAAGTGGATTCCGAACCTCTACAAGCATCCAGGGCATCGCCGGTACTCGAACCCGAAACCAAAATAACGTCTGTTTATTCATAGAAAATTATTGAAGATAAAAACAAAGTTGCTATTCAATTCCAGGATTCAAACCTGAAGCTTATGTTACCAAAGTTTCAATTGAAAGAAAACACACACACAAATTTATTTTAAAATATTGCTAATTAATACTAAAAATTTAATTATGCTATCAATTAATACACTAAATTAAAAATAATACATCATTTTACAGGATTGAAAACAAGAATAAAATTTAAATAATTAATCTACTTGTTTTGGTTTAAATTAACTGTATTATAAAACAATAATAACTATTATTATAATAAATTATCATACTCACTTTATCATAAATACATTATAAATAATTAGAACATTGCATTACATAAACATTCCTTACAGCAAAACAACGGTTACTATCCAAAGTCTCTGACTGCTAAGACACCACTGACAATATCCTTAAACTTTAAAAGAAAGGCTTGCACCGTAGCGCTGCAGTCTAAGAAAATGTCTTCCCAAGGAGGAAAACAACAACTCTCTTTTTTTAACAGCAATTTAAGGAAATTAGACATATTTCGAAAGTTAAACAGCACAGGATAAACTTTCCAAGGTCACAGGGCGTGCTTTAACTGTAACCGATTATACAAAGATACAAGATTAATGGACTAGATGTGCATGACAAAAAATAATTGACTAAAATAAAAGATTTTTACACTAATGGTTCACTTACTGGGATAAGTAGTTAAAATTTCATTTGCATTGATTTGTTAGAGGGAAATTGAAAAAAGATCAAATAGATTTAAGAAAAACTTCATAAAACTACTCTTGTATTTGCAAGGATAATACAAATCGCCACGTAATATTGAACTGATATATGTGAATTAAAAATAAATTTCTAATGAGGTTCCTAAGCTGAGAGTTTTATCTTTTAAATAGCTTTTCTTATTATTTCAAACGAATTTAACTATTTTTGGTAAGAAAAATATTCATTATGTTATTATTATTCAAATATTTATTCTATTATTATTATTATTCAAATATTCATTATATTATTATTATTATTTAAATATTACTTTATAGAAAAAAATATGTCAAAATAATAATAAACTACTAATTAAAATAACTAATAATTAGTGGTTATTATATAGACACATTTTTTTTTTCTTTCTATAAATACAATTAACCAATTTGTTTTTTACTTACAAATAGTTTTTTAAAAATTTGATATTGTATTAATTTTAAATTATTAAGATTAGTAATTATTTTACTATATCAATTCTAGATAATATTGCTTACCTCTAAATAGAGTAAATGTTAAAAATAAATAGAATGTAATGTTTCTACTTAATAAAACGTTGAAAATTAAACTAGTTCATTTTCACTGTTTCAAATAACGAGGAGACTCGATGGCGTTCGTGATGTTCAGCATCTTGCCTCGTGATTCGGATTACTTGGTGGGAATTTTTCGGGGTTTTTTTCCCATACGATACACAAATGCAGGATAGTAACCCCTAAAAGTCTTCCCGGAAGGTGCTGCCCTCCTACTTCAGCGCACTGAGCAGAAGTCATACTTCTACCTACGGGTGCTCCATCAAAAACAGAAACTGCCCATCTCTTACCTCCTTCCATGTGGGATACGACAACAAAAACAATTGCAATCGCATTGCTTGAAAACCATATGTGAGTTTAGAATAGCAGAAATAGAAAGAAGACGTGTTGTTAAAAGGAACTTGATAGAAAAAATTTTATTTTCTGGTAAAATTTGAGAAGCTTAGCTTAATGTTTAAGCTTAATTTAAGAAATTAACATTAATCAGAAGTTGAAATCATTCTGAAGATAATATCCCTGCTAATTTCGACTTGTAAAAATACATGTAAAATTTTATACAATGCAATGTTACCAACAATATTACGAAACTAAGGTTCGGATCGGTTTGTCTCTCTACGGTCATTTTTTGCACACTTGAGGCTAATTAAACCGGGACTTACAATTTAATTCCGAAAACACTCACAAGCAAGCCAAAGCCAAGCCACTATTCGAACCTGAAGCCTGTGGTACCAAGAGTCATAGCTCTAGTCAATTGGCCATTTGATCGCTGCCAAACCAATTAGCTCTTGAAAAGTTAATGCTGAGATAGTTTGGTTTGTAGCTCTACGGCCATCTTGTGCACACGAGGACTAATTAGACCGGGACCTACAGTTTAACGTGGATTCCGAACTACTCACAAACATCCCTACCACTGCCAGGATTCGAACCTGAAGCCTGTAATACCAAGGGCCATAGTTCTAGCCAATTGGCCATTTGTTTCTTCAAAATTAACTCTTGAAAGGTTTTTATTGTTTTTAGTTAATGCTGTAGATTCAACTATATTTAAATTTACACAATCATAATTCATAACTTTTAATCATAATCATCATCATTTACATAATCTTAATCATAGTTAAAATCATAATATATTCAAATATATAGTCATTTTTTTTCTTTCATGCCATTCATGAATGTTTTTAATAACTGTTTTTTTAAATAAGAACAAGATGATTATTTATTTGAAATGTAGTTATTATCTTGTGGAACTTCTTTTCATGAAAAGCAAAATGTAATTTTTAAACGATCCCCAACACAAAAATCTGCAAACACTGATACAAAAAATAAATAAATAAATAAGTAAATAACCGCATATGTTTTAATTAATAAAAAGTCCCCAGCGTTTCTTGAACACGTGTTCACTTGCTTTTGTTCAACCAGATCGTAAAAGCGAGTTAGCGAATTATTTCAATTTACTACATCACCGGGTATTAATAAATAAATGCCCGAGTAAGATGCGAACTATTATTCGAGTAAAATAAAACACGATCATCAAAAACATGAAATCGAAAACAAGTAACAGACGCTCCGAAAACAAATTAAACGTTTGAGATATTTATCATTGCACGTGGGTTATCAAATATATGTCTTTAATTTGTACTCTTAACATTTTTTCGTTGTGGAAAAATTTAAAATTATATGTTTAACTACAAGAGTAAATGTGATTTAAAAAAAGAAAATAAAAACTTTTTATTGAGAATTCTATAAATAAATGAATATTTAATTAAAATTTGGAATCCAAAGGAATTATTATCTTCCTTCTTCATAAGGGCGCGGCCTAGTGGCCAGCTCTCTGGCCTGTGGTACCATGGGCTTCAGGTTCGAATCGTGGTGGTGGCATGAATGTTTGTTAATGGTTCGGAATCCACATTAAACTTTAGGTCCCGTATAATTAGCCTAAAGTGTGCAAAAAGTGACCATGCAGTAATAAAACAAACCAATCTTCAAACCGTAGTTCCTGGTTTAATATTACTGTAGTGCATTGGGATCACAATTCAACCCTGTGAAAAGGAACCATTTCCTGTCTTGAAATCTGCCTGTATTCAGCCGGCTTGGCCCACCACAGGGCTGTTGCGCCAATGAAGAAAAAGAAGAATCATGTTTTTTAACTCATTTAATGAATGAAACTCAAATATACACTGAAGTGACAAAAGTCATGGGATACCTCTTAATATCGTGTCGGCCCTCCTTTCGCCCGGCGAAGTGCAGTAACTCGACGTGGCATGGACTCAACAAGTCGTTGGAAGTCTTCTGCAGGAATATTGAGCCATGCTGTCTCGATAGACGTCCATAATTGTGAAAGCGTTGATGGTGCAGGATTTTGGGCACGAACAGACCTCTCGATGGGATTCATGTCGGGCGATCTAGGTGGCCTGATCATTCGTTGGAATTGTCCAGAATGTTCTTCTAACCAATCGCGAACAGTTGTGGCCCGGTGACATGGCGCATTGTCATCCATAAAAATCCCATCGTTGTTTGGGTACATGAAGTCCATGAATGGCTGCAAGCGATCTCCAAGTAGCTGAACATAAGCATTTCCAGTCAATGTTCGGTCCAGTCACACCAGAGGACCAAGTCCATGCCATGAAAAAACAGCCCACACCATTACGGAGCCACCACCAGCTTGAACAGTGCCTTGCTGACAGTTTGGGTCCATGGCTTCGTGGGGTCTGCGCCACACTCGAACCCTACCATAAGCTCTTACCAACTGAAATCGTGACTCATCGGACCAGGCCACGGTTTTCCATTCATCTAGGGACCAACCGATATGCTCACGTGCCCACGAGAGTCGCTGCAAGCGATGTCGTTCTGTCAGTAAAGGCACTCGAGTCGGTCTTCTGCTGGAATAGCCCAAGAAAGCCAAATTTCTCCTCACAGTTCTAACAGACAAGTCCCTTGTACGTCCCACATTGATTTCTGCGGTTATTTGACGCAGTGTTGCTTGTCTGTTAGAATTTACGACTCTTTGCAGACGTCGCCGGTCTCGGTCGTTAAGTGCAGGCGGTCGACCACTGCGCTGTCCATGGTGGGATGTTATGCCTGAAATTTCATACTCTCGGCACACTCTTGACACAGTGGTTCTGGGAATGTTGAATTCCCTGACGATTTCCGAAATGGCATGACCCATGCGTCTAGCTCCAACTAACATTCCGCGTTCAAAGTCTGTTAATTCCCGTCGTGCGGTCATCATCACGTCAAAACCTCTTCACATGAATAACTTGAACAGAAATGAAAGCTCTGCGAAAGCACTGCGCCTTTATACCTGTTCTACGCGATGCTACTGCCATCTGAAAATTTGCATATTGCTATCCCATGACTTTTGTCACTTCAGTGTATAATATTAAGGGAGGAATAAATTCACGTTCATACAGTGATCCTTAAGCAGTATTTTGAGAAAATTTAAATAATAATCAGTTTACCTTCTGAAAGACAGATAATTTGAAATGAAATACAAAGCACGTGACTTGATATTGGCAAATCGTCAATTTTAACAATACACATTTCATGTAAATTTCGAAACACACATAATCAAAATCACATAGCAAAAGAGTGTTTACTTTAAATAAAACCTTTTGAAATGAAAGTTTTTCGTAATGCACAAAAGATAATAATCTGCTTTAAATAATAACTTGTATTCTTACTTATTTTCTATCCGCGCATTTTTTTTTTTTTTTTTTTCATCCCATACAACACCGAGTCCATATATAATAATAACAACAATAATAATATATTATCCTTTATGTTAGGGGAGATAATTTTTTAATCATAAAATAGTTAACTGCATTATACAAGATCTAGATATACATAAAAATATACCATTATTAACTTGTTAACCTCATAGAGAACAACTTTAATGGTTCATAATTAGATAACTAAGTTTGTTTTCATATTAACTATGAGAATATTTCATAACTATTTTTAATTTTCATACTGTTCTTGCAAGAGGATTGATTAAAATTAAAAAACAAACAACGGCTATTTTTAACATGCCGTAAACTTTATTGATATCGTAGCTTAATATTCTGTCCGAAAACATATTATTCAATACTCCTTTACTTATTTATTATGCTAATATAAGCAAAAATATATAATTAATATGTCTTTTCTTAAGGACTTATGACGATAAAATTGCAGCTTTTATACGTTAAATTGATTTCAGATCCATTAATTATGTTGAGGCAAATAGAATTTTATGATAACTATGAATATGCATAATTTCTCTTTTTCAACCCTCGCACCAATCCATCGCCTTTTTTGAGGGGGCGATTTTAGATAAATTATTTTTTACTTTAACTGTTTTTTACTTTTAAACTTACTTACTTACACAAGCAGAAATATGCAAATTGTGTTTTTTTTTTTCATGTTGCTGATCTCATTTTTGCATTAGAAGAAAGCCATTTTATGGAGCGACAGATGGCACAAATTTGTCAGGTGGCCTAATTCAGAAATGTACAGATAATTTGTTTAATAATAAAAAAATGCAATAATTCCTATACTACTAGCTGGAATGTGGGTGTTTATTCATGCATAGCATTATAAATTTATTAATGCATCACATTATGATTATTTTTTAAATAAAATCTAATCAATTTTTAAATATTTAAATCATTCAATGTGAATAAAACAATTAGAAAATTTAGTTACAAAAAAAAATCTTCTTTCTTCCTAGAATTTTTTATCTGACATAAAAAAAATGAACATTGTATATATATGTATTAAATATAATATTTAGTTGTTTTTAAAATAATATTGAGTAAAGTAATATTTAGTTAATTTTTTTCTCATCAGCTATTGTTAATATTAGTGTATGTAAGACTCGAATAACTCGTATGCTTTCAATGCTGTCCATGGAATCCAGAATGTTAGACACTTCTGCAATTTGTAACACTACAGTATTATTTATAGTTGATACAAAACTTTGTTATAAAAATTTCATTGTGAATGTAATAAACAAAACCCTTTTTCATATATGTTGTGTCTAATCCTCAGTGCCCTGCAGTGCGGGACGGACATCCCTTTAGTCTACTTACGGATGGAGGTAAACGGACAGCTTCTGTTGTGAGGGAGCCCCGATAGATAGAAGTCTGACTTGTCTCCGTGTCTCTGAAGAAGGAGAGCAATGAATTCCGGGATGACTTTTTAGGGGAAACTACCCCCCATTTGCTATTGAGTGGGAGAAAACTCGCAAAATTTCCATCAGTCTGACCAACTAGCGAGACAAGATACTGCACATCACAAACGCCATCGAATTCTCCTCGATGTTTAGTTGTTTTATGTAATTGCGTTTTATCGTTATCTTTATTTATGCTCTTTAGAATGCGAACATTTTCACCTGACGTCATTTGCCACTAAGGTGGCAAAATATAGCATATTCAGCGTTACCCAGGATCCACCACAAAGAACTTGATGCACTGCACCCCCGTTTTACCGCATGGATGACCCATTCTTAGGTTTGCATTATATTTCTTTCTTCCGCCTCCACAAGCCCCAATGGAAGAACTCTACAGCCTGTGGGCGCACACATTAACCCCAAGGGAAAAAGATTCCAACCTGTAGGTGAATTCATTTGCCGCAAGGGAAGAAGATTTCGAAGAAGAACATTTCAGCCTATATACTCATTCTCCCCAAATAAAGAACTTCCGGCCTATAGGTGTATCCAATCGCCCAAGGGAAGAACATTTCACCTATAGTCGTATTCATTCCGTGTGTAGACACTGATTCTTACGATTACACTTGTCCAATTTCGAACCGTTCTTTCTAAACTAGATTCGATCTGAACTAAACCGTTCTTTCTAAGGCGTTACCTACTAGGACATTGCCGGCCTAAATAAAAATTTGTAATTTTGGTAATTTGGCAACACAATTTATTGGGATTTCAATATGATACTTATATTAATTCGTAAATAATTGTTTATTCAATTAAATTTAATAATATCAATTAAACTTTGAAAATTTACAAGACATGAAGTTCGATTGCAGTGATTACGAAACAGTGCCAGATATTTGAAAAATTGGTATTTTGTACAAAAAATTAAATATTAAAAGCTATTCTTTCTACATTATTACTTTTTATTATTTGTAATGCATTATTTCATAAGACCAAGATTCAATGTCCATTGCATTTTATATATATATGTGCATATATTTAGACAATCAGACGATGGCCTTTTTCACCACACAAGTATAACATGAGGGTTGGTTACAAGAGTAAGTAATACTCACAAATATAGGAAAAACATATGACGGAATGAGAAAAAAAAATATATTGGAAAACATTAAAAAAAAAATTATAATTTTCTTTAAAAAACATGATTATGAATACTATTCTGAGCTCCATTTAACAGACATTTTCTAATTTTATCAAAGATGGTTAAAAAAAATTATGAAAGGCATGAAAATTCTCAAAAAAGGGAAAAAAAAAATGCATTTGATTTCATCATAAAAAACGCCAAAACGTGGGGAAAAAAAATGGAGAACTTTTTTTTTATTTTAACTATTCAATTTTCTAACGAACATCTCCATTTATAAAAAAGAAAGAAAAACGTAATTAGCTATGAGCATTAAAAGAAATTTGAATTAAAACTCATTAACTTTGTTTATTAAAATTTAAAAAAAAAAGCCTATTAACATGATTTTTTTAATGCAAAACTAAAATGGAGATCGAAGTTTATTCATTATACAGAATTAAAATTTATTGCACGAAATTCAAGACCTCGAAATTCTTAGGTTTTTGATACATAAATATTGTGATAATTAATATTTAATTGTCTAAATTCTTTAATTAATTCTTAATATTCTTTAAAAAAGAAATTTAAGATTATTAAGTAATAATCTAGAACTAATTTAAGCTTAATTAGTAATCTTAAAATGTATTATGTATTAACAATATCACAAAAACAATATATCCTCTTACCTTAAGAAAAGGGACACAATAGAAAGGCTGCAGAATTCATGCGGTTAACTTAAAGGAAAATATTCCAGTACCTTATTTAACAATGCCAATGACACACAAGCAACCTAATAGATTGTTTATTTCGTATGTTTTTTTTTCTAAGAAACTGACCCAAATATTTGGCAGATAACAGATAATGCTGAAAAGGGAAATTATTTTTATTTCTGTCATATGCTGTTGATGATTACAAAGATCAAATAGTCTTACTTTTATTTTTATAACCAACGATGAATCATTTCATTGATATTGGCACATTCGTGTATGCTTCTTTTTTTTTTTTCTCGTTAAAATTATTATAATTGAAAATAAATTTTAACTAAGAGAAAAATATTAAAAACATTAAAATGCTGAAATCTTCTCGACAAATTTCAACTTATCCTGTGTGAACATTCGAGAATATATGTATATATATATTTTAATAATGCAAGAGATATATGAAGCAATTGATTGAAATACTACAAGAATGGCCATATTGAATAGTCACATGAATATGGCAATGTTGAATAGATCAAGAAGATTCATGAAGAAGAAATTGCTCAAGAATCTCTAATAAGAATATACAAAAGTAAGATAAATGTAGTCGTAAATGAAGAATGAAGTATTTCAAATTCTACAAGAAACGTTATCGCATTCAGTAGCCAAAAGAATATATCAAAGTTTGAAAATTCTAGGCACAAAGGAAGAATGAAGTATTCCAAATTTTTCAAGTAGAGTTATCAGATTCAACAGCCAAAAGAATATAAGTCAAATCAAAGTTTGAACATTCTAGTCGCAAATGAAATATTTCAAATTCTACAAGAAACGTTATCACATTCAATGGACAAAAGAATATATCAAAGTTTGTATTCCAAATACCAAATTCCAAAGTATTCCAAATACAATAAGAAGCACAATACATCTCAACAGGCATGGGAAAATGCCAAAAGTGATAAATATGAAACTTCAAAAAGAAGCAATTGATCAACGCACTACGAGTATTTATAGTCATTGGAAATACAAATGTTTAAAATCCCAACCCAAAACATGAAAAGTGATTCAAAACCATGCTACAAAACACTTCAATCAAAAGCCAAATTCTCCAGAAAATTTCTTATTCATGAGTCAATTCATTATTCATGAATCATTTCAAGAGTTAAGGGGCCCAAAGTACCATTTTCCGCCAAAATTTGTCATGGAGTTTTAGTTGCTTGGCCCTTATTTTTCAGATAACGACACGGACCCCTAACCAAGACAACATCATGTTCACACATGATAAAAAAACCTGCTGAAGAATTATTTATTACAAATTCATTTACATAAACAAAGAAGAAACAAATAATACACAGATTAATGGCAATAATATTTTATTCTGTGTAATATTACTGTTTGGTAAATATGATAGCGTTTATTATCGTGATAGTCAAAATTTTTTCAATATCTTTGCATAAAAAAAAACATAAACCATGAATATATGAAATTTTTTATATATTCGTCATTGGTATTTAACAATAAGTGAACATTATTTTTTTCATGTCACTGAATTCTTCTCTAAATAAAATAAATAGAATCATTGGAAAAAATGAAATACTTTTTTCGTCGTGTTAAGAAATTTTTTTACTAAATTCTTAAAGTATGACTAAGAAATTCTTTCTTAAAGCAATTTTTAACAGGAAATGGCAATATTTCTAAATTATAACTTCCGAAATAAGAAATGTATTAATAAAATGAAAGGGGTTATAATGTATATTTTTAATAGCTTGATTTCTTCCTTTAAATATACAATAAAAAAAGTTTAAAAAATATTATTCATTATTTTGTGGTTCAGCTTAAATGTTGTTCGTATTTCAGAAAAGAATATATTATGAAATTTGATTCATTATATATTGATTCAAAATTGCTATACAATATATTTTTATTATACTTTCATCTAAAAAGTAATTTGAGCATAAAGAAATGAATAATATGAAACATTTTAATTAGATATAATTATATAAGTATTAAAGTATATTATATGAAAAAACAAATGAAACATTTAGCCAATTTTTTAATATTTAAAAATGTTTTTATTTTTAATAATTTTTAAAAATAATTATAAATAAAGAAATTTTTTTAAAAAACATTGAGAAATTCAGTATAAAATTTTTTTTTAAATAATGCACTCTTAAAATTATTAATTTAATTTTTCTCCGTTTTCTTCAAAAGGCTTGAAAACTATCGACAATATTTAGCATAAAGAAAGTTTTCAAGTACTTAAATAATACGAAACGTTTTAAATAGATATAATTATAGAAATATTAAAGTATATTATAGTATATATATATATTATTAGTTATATTATAGAGGTATAAATTACTTTTTCTAATTAAGTTTTTTTAATATTAAATCCTAAAAATCATAACAAAAAATTCTTCTGGAAAATTCTATTCCGCAACACTATTCTAATTACTTTTTTTGTAATTGTGAAAAAGCAAATGAAGCCTTTAAACAATTGTTAAACATTTAAAAATATTTTAATTTTTAATAATCTTTAAAATAAAATTACAAGTAAAGAAATTTTTAAAAAATATTGAGAAATTCTGCGAAAAAAAAATTAAAATAAACCATTTTTAAAATTATTAAATTAATTTTTCTTCGTTTTCTTCAAATAGCTTGAAAACTGCCGACAATATTTATAACGTATATATTTTATCAATACAATATTTACACAATTATACAACAATACAATATTATATAATACAATGTATAATACAATTATACAATATTTATATATATATATATATCTTAATCAAAAAATTTTTTTTTATTAATTTGGAACATAATTAATCGTAATAATGGAACGATTATTACAGTTTTTATTTTATTTATATTTTTTTTTACAGTTTTTATTTTATTTATTTTTTTTTTTTTACAGTTTTTATTAAATTATTACAGTTTTTATTTTTTTTTTTAACAGTTTTTATTTATCATAATCATAATTAATCGTAATAATGGACCATAACGGAGCGTAATTGTATAAAAAACATTAATACAATTCCAATTCAGAACTTTTTAAATAAATTTAAAATTCTAATTACAGTTTTACATCGTAAAGTAACATCTAACAAATATTAAAGGCATCTACAACAAAGCATCTTATTATATATTCCAATATTTCATTCCATTCAAAAAAAAGAAAAAATGCTCACCTTCAGAAAAATTCCAAAAAAGAAACTTTCGCTTCGCATGCCCAAACGATGTGGAAAATCGTTAACTGCGATTGTACTCGCCAAAACATTCCAACCTGACTGACTGGGTCGCCTCAGTGGGATTTCTCAGACGCGCGAACGTGACGTAGGCAGGGGGCCCTACCCTCAGTAACCCTCCTTTTATCAATTACGTAGAGGGCAACTTGGTATTAAAAATAAATCTCCTCAAAAATTTCACTGCCTTTCAAAGATAACTGGTATTACATCAGCAAAGAAAAAAAAAACTTTTTATTCGATTTTTTTTCTGGAATCGAGTTTCATTTAATGTACATTATATTAAATGTATATAGATATTATTAAATTATATCTTTTTAAGTATATTTATACTACTGAGTAAAATAAATATTATTTATAATTTTCAATATTAATATGTACTGTAAATCTCAAAGATTTTTATTTAATTTCATTTAAAAAGTTGGCAACAGCAGCCTGATGAATAATATATCATGGAATTTGATTCCTCATGTATTTGCGCAAAATTGCTGTGTAATATAGCGTTGCGACATTTTCAGTAAGTTTGAGTATAAACTAATTTTTTTAAGTACTTAAATAATATGAAGCATTTTGATTAGATATAATTATAACAGAAGTATTAAAAGTAAATTTTTTTCTGGTGAAGTTTTTTTTTTTTTAATATTGAATTCTAAACTTCATACAAAATATTTCTTTAAAAAATTCTATTTCGTAAAACTTCAGCTAACTTTTTAAAGAAATTTTATGGGTTGTGTTTTAGAACTAGGCGAGTTATGTTCGAAGTATACCAAGAGAAGACGAAGCGACAGTGAGTACGATAAATCCGTAGGCCGAAAAATCCTATCTTTGAACTTGAGGAATGGATGGGAGGGAGGGGAGAATTGCATAAATCCCTCACAAATCACTTGGATGTGTTTGTTCCTAATTAAGGTGGAAAATGAGGTATGAAGCTCATCGTGGTGTATCTGATAACGCTGAATCTACAACATATTTGCCTTAAAATGAAAACTCAATAGAAAGTACTTCTTCTTCATTGGCGCAAAAGCCCCATGGTGGCCCAAAACCTTCTGCCTACTGACAGATTTTGATAGCAATTTTCTTTTTACGAGTTAGGGTTGTTAGCCCTACACCCAACAGTTATATTAAACCAGGGCTACATTTTAAAGTGAATTACGAACCACTACAAAAATTCCATGGCAGTCCATCCCATCAGGTTAGGTTTAGGTTTAATTCGTCGCTCTATTGTTCATTTTGTGCACACTTTAGGCTAATTAGACCGGGACCTACATTTAACGTGGATTCCGAACCACTAACAAACATCCATGCCACCTCCAGGATTCGAACTTAAAGCCTGTGGTACCAAAGGCCAGAGCACTAGCCAGTTGGCCATCACACCGCTTTATCTACATCAGGCGTTACAAACCAAGGGTAGCAATTTCCTATAGCAAGAGCATTCTCGTCGTTGTTTGTTCATCAAACTGGTTATTAAACAGGTTGTAGTTCTGCCAGTTTTAGTCACTATTACATGGAGCGTTTTTTTATAGGATAATGCTCGTTCCCTTACAGCTGCTGTCATCCAAAGTGCTCTACAGAGTGTCTATATATTGCTTGACTTGCATAATTACCAGGTATGGGGCATTATTGGAGCTGTATAGCGTTGGATCCAGTAATTGGACAAATCCAGCGTCATCCACAACCAGTATGGACCATTCTGATTTGACTGATAAAGTGTATAGACATGGAACCTCATGTCATAAAATGGCATACATCACATGTACGACACAATGCATCGTGGATACAGCTATGGATAACAGCGTGGATCGTGCACACAGCTATAATTAATGTTGTACTGTTGTACACATTTGAAATGGCTCTTCTAGCTCATACTTTAACATGTAACCTTGGAGTTTGTATCAAATAAATATGTCACAAGGACAATTGCTTTGCCTAAATGGCATTCCTCTAAACTAATTTTTTCTGGTGTAGGGATTTAATTTTTCACTGGTAACTTTTTACCTTGTTCTAAAAAAAATCATTTGCCTCTGTTATTAAAAAGAAGGATAATGTCTCTAATGAACCGCATTTTAACCCTGTGACACTAACAATTGAAGGAAAAATATCTGTGTTTTATTTTTATCTGTAACATGTTTGATAGATAAATTAAAAACAACACACTAAATTTTCCACATTTCATGCATGAGCAGTATGCTAAATTACTTGTAAGATTTGATTTCTTCCAGCTTATTATGAAAGTAGACTTATTGAGGAAATAATTTCAGATATTTTTCTGTGAATATATATTAGAATTTAGGAATGCAGTATTTGTTTTGGATTTTTAATCAGACGTGTGTCAAAATCTCAGGTATTTTTGATGTGAAAGCATTTATCATTAGAATGGAACACAGGCAGCATGTTCAAAGTAACACAGGGATCATGGAGGGTCTGCTGCAAAGTACGAACATTGCATCATCTTTAATTAGACAGAATGGCATTTGAGATTTATACTCATAGTGTCCTCGAGCTGTACAATAGAGCCTTAGAGCTTTACGGCCTACGAATCTATCAACTGTAACGACTTAGCCCATACTAGACCTTGACGGCTTCAAGAAGAAGGCCACTCAGGTTCATGGAAATAATTTAATTTTTATTTATAAGTATTTGTAGTGGAGGACACTTGATGTTAATACAGTTTTTTTAAATATTAATTCAGTAATTAAATTTAATTAATTCATTTTAGTTCTATATGGAAGCAAAAAATTTCTCTTCCATAAGATATTTAGCAGGATATAAATTTAGGAATAAATACCGTCAGTGGCAAAGCGTGTAAGATGGCTGGAAAAAAAAATTCTTTTTTCATTCTGGGTTCTAGTCTGAGTCAAGGAGGAAGCAAAATGGAAAATGAAACATGTGAATAAATTAGTGATTTTGGTTTGGTTTGTCGCTCTACGGTCATCTTATGCACATTTTAGGCTAAACAGACCGGTAAATTAGTGAGAGAGATGGAAAGTGTGTATGTGAGAGAGAGAATATTTTTTAACTTAAAAAAATGAATGAAAATTTTTATAAAGGGCATTTCTGCAATAGAGAGAATATTTTTTAACTTAAAAAAATGAATGAAAATTATTTATAGAGGGCATTTCTGCAATAGAGTGGAAAAAAAAGTAGGAATTGACTTAAAATTTTTTTTTATACATTACTTGTTACTGTAGCAAATAAAATACCGGAAATATTTGAGATTTTTGTGTTCTACTCGTGTATTTTTTCTTGAAATTAATAAATGTCTTCACTTGTTACACTTAGCTTGAGTTTTGGAACTGGAAGAACATCCCCGTTGCATCCCTCCACCCCACCCTACCCCATCCCAGTCTACCTCGGAATATCGACTAATTTATGTGGTTGCACATGTGCTCATCAGAAATTGTTAACAATCAGCGCAATCTTTCATTTCTAGATTAATTTTTTTTTTCTCATGGATTTGAATACTTCAGGTCAGTATTATCGAAGTTTTTGCATAGTATTCATTTTTGTTTTATTAAACTATAGTAAATTATTGGTTGTTTAAAATAACAAATTTTCTTCGAAAAATTCATTTGTATTTTTTTAAAAATAACAAACGTTAATTTCTTAACGGAATTGTTTGCATATAATTTATTTATAACATTTGGTTAACAAGACTTGTGTAATAAAATCTTACTCATAATTTTTCCCTTTTTACATTGTACATTTAGGGGCCTCATGGCCGAGCTCTGGCGCTCGGTATCCCAGACTTCGGGTTCGAGTCCCGTTTGTTGTGATTCGGAATCCATTTTAAACCTTATGTCTCGGTCTAATAGGATCGTAGAGCGTTGTGGGGGTAGTGTTCCTAGCGTCCGTGGCATATCTTCAAGCTACGTGCCCCCTGGGTAATGCTAAATGCGTAATAACAGTGCAGCCCTTAGTTATGGCATAAAGATTAACTGTCTCTGTATTGACAGCTGCATTAGAACAACAACATTGTACATTTTATATTGCCGTTGACTTCTTTTTAATTTTACATGAATCTCTAATATTACTAAAACTCGGTATTTCTGTTAGATACTGATGTGACAGAGTTAGGCATGAATAAGAAAGATCATTGTGATTTTATTTAGTAAGAATCAACGTAACAAAAGATTGATGATAAAATAATTTTTTAAGAGATCATTTAACAAAAAAAAATATATTTCTATATGGGCAAATTGGAGTAAAATCTGATAATTTTTTCCCGCAAAATTTAAAAAGAAACGGGATTGTTGCAAAAGATTTAAGGAATTTTCCCTGATGTGAAAGTCCTCGCAAGAACCTTCTTTGAAGATGGTTCTAATCATAACAAATAGTTTAAAATAGAAACTCTAAGAAAAGAAGTTCCTCATTCTGCTTTGTTTTTTCTGGAAAAAATGAGCTTATGAGTTTCTAATGAAGCTATTAGAGCTACCATTCTTCTTATCAACATAAATTATTCTACGATATTGACTCTGATGCATTAAAAAATTATGCGTTAATTACCACTAAAACACATTAAAAACTATACATAGTATGTAATGCCCCTTCTTCATTGGCGCAACAGCCCCATTGTGGGCAAGGCCGTGTGCCTACTGGAAGATTTCGAGACAGGAGATGTTTTACCTAAAAGCCCTCACGAGCAAAGCTCAATAGTCATATTATACCGAAACCTAATGTGGTCAACTTAAAACTTTCAGATAATTAGAAAATAAAAAAGCAAAAAAGTTAAAACAATCATCAGCAGCAGTGGCGCAACAGCCCCATGGTAGGTTAAAGCCGTCTGCCAAATGACATATTTTGAGGCAGGAGATTTTTTTCTTTTTATTAGATATGGTTGCCAGCCCTACGACTGAGGTCATATTAAATCGGGACCTACTGCTTAAAGTGTATTCCAAACCATTACAAACATCCATGGCACCGCCGCGACTTGAACCCAAAATCTGTGGCATCGAACGCCGGAGCCCTAGTCAATGTAATGCTCCCTACAATGCGTAAATCATTACATAGAGTGGAAGTAAATAAATTTGATTTTTTCTGCATAATTTAATTTTTAATTAATTGAATCTACATTGTTATCTGTTGTACAACTATCTGACGCGCAAGAGACAATGATTAAAAAAAAAAAAAAATTTTTCTTAAAGAAAGGAGAAAAAAAAAAAGTGTCGCTAGAAAGTGTTCGAGGTGGAAATGTAATAAAGATAAATTTCACATTCTTCTGATATCTTCTGGTCCATTTATAACAAACCTGAGGCAATTCCTTCAAAAACATCTTCATTTGATCCCAAAAGAAGTTCGACATTGAAAAAAAACAAAGCAATATAAAAAAAAAAATTTAAGTCAATTCCTACTTTTTTTTTTACTCTATTGCAGAAAGTCCTTTATAAATAATTTTCATTCATTTTTTTTAAAGTTTATCTGGCGCCATCTATTGGTAGATACATGTAACTTAAAGCTAAAAAAAACTAAAAATCAATTTAATAAATTTAATTACTGAATTAATATTTGAAAAAATTTTATTGACGTCCAGTGTCATCCACTACAAGTTCAAAAAAATGTTTTGGAACTTGAGTGGATGAATGAAAAGTAATTTATGAACGATTGAAAATTTGAGCAAGATATATATAGGGAGAGTGTGAACTAATAGAAAGAATTGAAAGAAAAAAAAAAAAGATTAAGAAGAAAAAGTTTCAGAATCTTTGAGTGAGGAAACTGAATCGAAAACTTGTTCAGAAAAAAACTTGGAGTTTGATTGCTGACTAGTGATTGTGGATTTTGTGTTCAAATAATATTTTTAATTTGCTTTTAAGTTTTATTAAAAATTTTTATTTTTATGTTTTATTAAAACCAGTAATTTTTATTGAAAAAAATTAATATAAAATATAAACAAAGGGAAACTATTGCTAATACTCCAAACTTGTTTTCTTTATTAAACTTATAACAATTATATGCAAGCAGGAGTACAATGTAGACCTACCTCCTAGTGGTGCAACCCGGTCAACTTTCTATAGGCTAAATCAGGGGTGGCCAACCCAAATGATCTTGCGGACCACTTTGGAAATACATCCTAACTCCGCGGGCCGCATGTGAAATTATATATCCCCACATTAGATTTAGACCCGATATAGACATTTTTTTGGTGCGAAAAACTAGAACATAATGAGCTTATTGTGTTTAATATTATTCTTACTTTTAAACATAGATAATATAATGATAAGGATACTAAACGCACATTGTAAAGAAATATGTAACACTCAAAATGAAATATATAAATATAAATCAAATAAAAAAAAATTAAATCATTAAAAAATATTTATTTTAATAGTGCGATATTTGTTTCTCCACTCTTTCACTTAATTTTGCACATCCGTTACGTTTGAGCGTATTTTGAGTCTGATCAATTTCATTTTCGAAAAAAAACAGTTCGCAGGTTTAAGTTGAACCCAAAGCTCTAACAACTTTTTATGCCGAATTTCCCAAATTGGAAAATTTCTCTTTTATGACGTAAGTGCTATAAAAATCTATTTTTGATTCTGATGTTTCAAAAATGTTTTTAATTCAATATTGCATTGTAAGTCAACCAGTTCCATTTGGAGATATTCTGGGGCAGACTCGATTTCAACATGTAAGGGAGATGAATATATTTAAAAAAATTTGTTGTGTTTTTCTAACTCTAAATGACTGAATCAGCTTTCAAAAGACTATATTCGCATGAATATGTTTTAAAATCAAAGTTAATTTTTTCTCATAATTTCGACAGTTAATTTTTGAATATATGGATGCACAAATAATGTATTTTTTTTAAAATATTGGTTTTCACTACTTTGGCCATTGTAAAACAAATATATTTTGTAAAAGTGTGATAAATCTCACTGGCCGGAAAAATGTTTAAGGCGAGCCGGTGGTTGACCATCCCTGGGCTAAGTGGTCAACAGTTTTCGGCATGATCGTCCGGTTGGCCTGCGTGTATTGCAATAGGATGCTGGTGACTTGTCTGAACCAAAAAAGAACTGATATAATGAACAGCTACATCGCATTAGTATTTTCGACCCACCAAACTGCCCTCTTTGCGATTTGGCAGAACTGATGAACCGAGTTCATCTCCATCGTTGCTTGGCATTTCATGGCGAATCCGAGATACTGGCAAGCTAGAGAACTCTTAAGGCAATGACTTAGTTGGGTTTTTTATTAGTTTAGTTTTATTTAGTTTAGTTTTTTTAGTTTTAGGTTTAGTTGAATATTATTGTGTACGTTTTCTTTTTCTTTTTTATTCTGTATTTCTTCCCTTTCTGCATTGCCTTTCCATTGGAAATAAAACAAGTAATATAAAAAAAAAAAATTTAAGTCAATTCCTACTTTTTTTTTACTATAGTACAGAAAGTCCTTTATAAATAATTTTCATTCATTTTTTAAGTTTATCTGGTGCCATCTATTGGCATGCAACTTAAATCTAAAAAAAAATTTAATTATTTAATTAATGAATTAATATTTGAAAAAACTCCAGTAAAAATCTAGTGTCATCCACTACAAGTTCAAAAAAAATGTATTTGAACTTAAGTGGATGAATAAAAAGTATTTTATGAACGATTGAAAATTTGAACAAGATATATATAGGGAGAGTGTGAGCTCATAGAAGGAATTGAAAAAAAGTGGTAAGCAAATACAGGGTGATTATAATTAAAATACCATCTTCAAAATACTGTGAAAAAAGAATCACTCGTCATAATGAGTTCAAATTTGAACTGAAGATGCTTGAAGAAAGCGGAAACGGTATGGCATTAAAAAAAGTTCCACCAATTTTTCCCATCCAATTTGGTATGACCTTGCCGTGGTGGAGGGGCTTTCCACTAACAGTGTCACAACTGTTGAATGACTTGGTGGTGTCATTTTTTCAGTCAAAAAAACCGAAACAATCAAGCACATTGAACACTACAGTTGGTTTAATGTGCAACTCATGCCAAATACGTTGTCATTTCGATTCAAAATATCACTGGCAGACGCATTCACTTCCTTTATGCCGCTTACAGTGCCATCTGTTAACACACTTTGGAACTTTTGTTTGATGTCATACTGCTTCTCCCTTCTTCAAGTATCTTCAGCTCAAATTTGAACTCATTGTGACGAATAGTTCTCTTTTTACAACATTTTGAAAGTGGGACTTTAATTATAATCACCCTGTATATTTCAGAAAAATAGTGTTGCTTGCAAAGTATATTTTTGTATAAAAATTAATATTTTTTTTTCTAATGCAGCTGACAAATAGACCGTGATCTTTTATGCCATAAGGGCTGCACCGACGTTACTCACTTTGCTCTACCAAGGGGGTGCGTTCAGCTTGAAGATAAGCCACGAACGCGGAGTAACAATGCCCCCGCAACGCTTTACGATCCTATTAGGACCGGGTTGTGGTGGTTACGGTTTAAAGTGGATTCCAAACCACTACAAACACCCATGGCAACGCCGGGATTTGAACCTGATACCTGTGGTACCGAAGCGCCAGAGCGCTAGCCACACGGCCATCA
Source organism: Caerostris darwini (assembly GCA_021605075.1). Taxonomy (NCBI): domain Eukaryota; kingdom Metazoa; phylum Arthropoda; class Arachnida; order Araneae; family Araneidae; genus Caerostris; species Caerostris darwini. The sequence goes on from BPLQ01005843.1 coordinate 248,104, forward strand.
GGCCCCATAAAAATTAATATAAAGTAGGACATTTAAAATACAGTTTCAATGACACTAATATAACATATATTATCTTAATAGGCATATACACTCGTTCTAAAATTATAAATTTTTGTTTTATTACTTAATTTAAAAATATGCTGTTATAATAAATATACTGATAAAAATATAAGTTTCAGGAAAATAATCTCATACAACCATAATTCTGACTTTGAACTTTTCCGGAAAACCTTATGTGCAGTAAAATTAATAACAAACCGCGGTTCTGGGAGCTTTGAAATTATTAAATTTAAATTCCGTATCCCACAAAACCTCAAAGAAACAATTTTCAGGGCATCTAGATCAAAAGCTGATGCTTTGTTCAAATCAAGATGTTTTGCCACAACTTGCGATCGACGATAAAAGTAGGGCATTGTCTTCCAAAAGGATTTTTAGGAGTAAATGTCCCGCATTTCATGTCGTATGGTGGAAAATCTGGAAAACTCCCTCCAGACAGCCTAACTATAGACCCGAGACTTAATGCTCAATATGTCACAACTACTATCAAGTTTTCTCTTTTCAAAAAGTAGAAATTGCAACGGACACCATCAGTAGATTATACTGAAGGACTTATCAGTAGATTATACTTGCTATATGTAGATTAACCTGAACCTTTCAACATGTTAACTGAGCTTGTAACAACATAGGCAACGAATCAAGAAATATTGAAAAAATATTTGAAAACTTTTTTAATTTTTTTATCATAAATTTTGAAGTTTCAACCTATTTGAATATTCTACTACAAAAACTAGGGCGTTTCATTGCCTTTAAAGATGTATATATATCTTGAATATAAAGATATATATACATCTTTATAGGCATATACATATCTTATGAAGAGAAATTTTGATAAAACTAATTTAAAAGTGATGGGATAATATCACATTAAAACAAATTTCTGAAATTTATAAAATGAATTATTAAGGCCAGTTAGTAAAAAAAATATATATTTAAAATTCTGGACTGATAATAATGTATTCATTTAAAATCACATTTTAGTAACATTAAGTGACAATTAAGATATACCGATACGTTGTGTAACTGGAACACCCTCTGTCCTTTGGTAGGACATGCTTCAGGTTCGAATCCTGGAGGTGGCATGGATGTTTGTTAGTGGCTTGGAATCCACGTTAAACTGCACGTCCCGGTCTAATTAGCCTAATATATGCAAAAAATTATCGTAGAGCAACAAAACAACCTGGGACACCAATGACCAGAGGATCACTGATGCGCAACTCAGAGAACGTGATATGGATCATGATGCGCCTACTCACCTGTGCACATAATATATTTAAAATTCTGGAAATTAGAAGGCAGGAAGGAAGGAAATTAGAAGTCAGTTTCCAATGGTACTAAACTAGTTCGACCTGAAATTTAACTGAATGGAACAGAATCCTTTTCGATCATGAATCCTACGTCGAACTGATCCCTAATGATTAGCGAAGATGTGTCCGGAGACGTCCAGGACAATGGTGGGATATTAACTTGACTTTTTCCTGTCCACAGCAAGGCAAATAAACATTATGGTATGGAAGTACGATCCATTTGATAACCGGATCCTCTTTGGTGTCATCCGCGGCATCCAGACAGCCCGAAGGCATGTCGACTTGTCATGACAATCTAGAATCACATTTTAACTAGACAAAAACTCGTCGCAAACGGCAATAATTTTTATTGGTTATCGTCGTTCTTATCGAAACAGTGCATCAATTACTAATAAGATTATATAAACTCTGTTGCCACTATACAGGTTGATAAGATAAAAGATTCTGAGCTAATCTGATCTGAAATTAAGACAGGAAAAGGTGATACTCACGAGACAGAGAATTCTGGTATAAACATGCAATTCTGTTCTAAAAGAACATTAGGTAAAAAAGGACGAGTCAAAAATCGTGAACACAGTGTGTTTTCAGATTATCGATAGTAGTCTGCCGATAGCTGTGTGGCCTGTAGCGACTCTTTCCATGCTTGTTTTTTCACGGCTTAGTTTCTTGAATTTTTGATGCATTCTTCGTGGAGCTGATTAGTTGAACTGTCCTAGGTTTTTGTCAACGAACGTCTGATTCTTTCGTACTTACCAAAACAAAGACCATCAAGTCAAGGGTAAATTTTCTAACAATATAAACAAACATGAAATAGATGTAGTTCAGTGGTGCACACCAAAGGCAAGGAAAAAAGGGGAAATCTGCTGAGGTAGTCAAAAGCTCATTGAATTTAACTTCTTGGCTAAATAGTTCTGTCTCGAACTCAATCCACGAGCGATGAATGCAAAGTAAGATTTATATTTATAAATTATTGAGGATTTAAATTGTCTTATACTACACCTGCTGCCACATAAGATAACAATCATTCCTCTTTTCGTGGTATTTTTTAATAGTAATTGGAAGCGAAAGAAATAAATTTTTAAAAATTGCATTTTTAATGGATTTATGTGTAATATTATTAAAAATCTTCCATTCCATTGTTTGGAAATTAGAAGGAAAAAAATTAGAAAATTAAATATGATAATAAATCTTAGCTTAAAACGTAGTATATAGACTAGAAAAATGTAGTATATTATAATTTAATTATTATTTATTTTTATCTTTTGTGTTTGTTTACTTTAACAAACTCATAAATGGATAAAGTTTGTTGTTTTAACACATATGCTCCTTGCTATATTTTTTTTTAAAGAAAATCTTTCTTATTTTAGGGAGGAAGTTGTAGAGGCAACTAGCGAATCTGAAAGTATTTTAGACAGAGTTGTTAGAAGATGACTACAAAAATTCCACTAAATTAAACTCTTCAGATGAATAGATTGTATGATTTGATGAGGATGCAGAACAAAACAAGGAAATTATTGGATATTATATATTTAATATTATCGTTGACCCAGAGATAAAATGTCTGGTCTATACTAATCTTATGGCCTCTTTTCTGAGAGAAAACAAAAAACAAGGCCCGTCTTTTTTTTTTTTTCCTTCTGTTACAGTTTTACAGCTATGGCTGTGTTGAAACTAAACAGAAATTAATTATGCTACTTAGAGAATTTTGATTATATTTACTGTCTACCATGTCAGTTGTTTTCTCAAGAATAAGAAATGCATGGACAAAGAACTCAAAAATGTTTGACCATTGATGTCAAAGATTGGAAAAATATTTCAGAACGCATAGCAAATCAAAAAGCATCCAGAATTTATGTTCGTGTTTATGTTGTGTATGAATAGTCGTGAAGATACGGCACTATAGACGAAACAATTGATAGAAGAGTAGAGGAGAGAAAAAGCTTCTGGTACAAAATTATTGTCAGAATCCTGAATATAATTTTAACTCTCTGTTTCTTTTAACTTTCTCTCTTGTAATCTCGTTTATACATGTTTGTCTATTGATTTTAAGTTACGTTACTGCATCTTATTCTCACTTATCTTGAAACTTTTTTTTTCATGAATGCTAACATAAAATATCATTCTGATAAAACTGCTCAACCATTATCATAAAAAAGAATATTTAAATTTCTTAAATATTTTAAAACAGATCAACCATGATTATAAAGGTATTACTTACATTGATTTTGTAGTCCTAAACTATTTGTTGTTCAATTGACCTCATTGTAAAATATAAAATAAAATACACAATAATGGAAAAAAAAAAAAAAAAAAAGCAAATGAGAAACGAACTGTATTTCCAAACTTCAGGAGCCTAAAGATCACATGATAATACAAAAAAGGCAAATGAGCTGTGAACTGCCTCTCAAAGTTTGTACAGCATGTGATCATTAATTTTTATTAGTGAATGGGCAAATGCTTATACTTATTTCAATACCAAATAAAACATTCCTGTTTTACTTCCGAAGTGGTCACGAATATATTGCAATTTGATTGGAGGTTTGAGGATTTGATTTTTCCTATACAGTTGCTCTTGTATCAAGTTAGAATAAATTATTAATTCTTTGGATCTAAATTAATACTAATTACATTTGTGATGACATGTATTTGATTTTTATTTGTTTAAGCGGTGAATATTTTTTGACAATTTCTTTAGTATATTTGTTTCTGCACCTTATCTTGAGCAATTATGCTCTTACTTTAAAATTAAAGTTGGCAACAATACTAAACCTTTTTTGTTTTTGTTTACCAATTTGTTTACTTACGGGAGTATTGTGTATTTTTTTTATATTATTCAGATAAAAATTACTCTTTTAAATAATTGCATGTAATATTCGTATTTTATTTATCCAGTGTGTTAAATTTTTATAATTTATTTAATTACACATGGCTGTTAGCGTGTATATCGTAAGTAAAGCTGGCGGCATGATTTATCAATATGATCATAATGTGGTTCCAATAGAATATGAGAAGACATTTAGTTACCCATTGGATTTGACGATAGAATATGTGAATAATCGTGTTGCAGTTACTTTTGGTCAAATGGATAATATTAAAGGTATGTAATGAATTTAAATTAATCTAACGAATATGAAATTTGTTATCTTCACCTTTAAAGTTGTAAAAAATGCATTGTAATTGCAATACTTTTTTTACAGATATGGGAGTTCAACAAAATTTATTAAGTTTATTTCACAAATTTTCTAAATCTGTTAGTAAAGATTTTATATTATCGTAAAGAGTTGTTGGTCAGTTTAAAAATTTGATTCAGAAGTCAGAAATGTTTTGGCGGACTCCCTATCTCTGGTTATAGTGTGAAAGATATCAAATCAAAATTTGTACAGCTAACCTAAACATTGTTGATCTGATTGCCATCTTTTATGGATTTTCTCCAGCTTTTATGGCATTCTACTCAGATTATAAAATTATAGGGTGCCCTAAAATTCATGCAAAAAAATAAGGCTTTTAATAAAGGATTCAGAAGATTTGTTATAGAAAATAATTAAATATACTCATGCCTCCTCCCTCCAAACACCAAGAATAAAGGTGCATTTTGAAGGGAAATCAGCTCCGCCAAGTATTCCAAACTATTCAAATCTTGCATGAATTTTGAAACACACTGTACATTATCATACTCTAACCAGCCACCTATTTTGTTAAAAACTTGAAGTTTAGCTCTTAATAATTTTAACACAGTATTAATCGTAACATGATTGTGAATGTGTAAACCTCAGTATTAGTAAAGAAAATTTTAAAAAGTGCACAGAATGCTTTATATTAAAAAATAACAAGAGAACTGGATTCCTTTATTATATCTAAATTATTATTTAAAAAATGCTTATATCATTGGTTTTTATCTGAAAGTGATTATTTTTGCTTTTATTGGGATAATTAAAACTGATTGAGAATCCTTATATACTAATAGATTGATATATCTATTAATATATTTATTTGTTTAAAGATTTTTGTTTGTTTATCTGGGTATAAATTTTCTCCAAATTAATTTATTTGCTATCGTCATTTATTAATGTTATGAAGTAATTATTGTAAGTTTTATTTAATTGAATTAAAATTTTAGACGTATTTCAAGTGAAGAATGTAGTAATAACTAAAAACTATTGAATTTAATTTGTTTTTCTTGCAATAAAGTAGTTTGAGAGTTTGCAATTATCATAATGTCTAATCCGAATTTTTTATCAACAGATTTGCACTAGAAAAATAATATTTTGGTAAATCAGTTCATAGTATAAAATTTAATCCTCATAATAAAATATTATTGATGTACATTCTAATTAAAAATTAATTTTATTATAAATCTATTTAATCTTATAATGTTTAATTTATGTATTTATAATATGTATATGGTTTTTTTAAAATTTGTTTTTGTTTTAGTTGGACATATTGTCTTGTCTATTAATGGAAGTCCAATAATTGGGCGCAAAATGAGTGATGGTAGAGATGTTTTTGATGTCTTAAAATCTGAAGAAAATTATCCTATTAGTATCAAATTTGGACGACCTAGACTAGGCACAAATGAAAAAATTGTTCTGGCTAGCACTTTTCATTCGTAAGTAAAGTTTGAAAAATTTGCTTATTATATCTTTAATAAATTATTTTCCATCTATATTCAGAACATAGGTAAATAAAAAATATACAAATGGGAAAAAACTTTCATTTACATTATTAAATTCAGTCATATATTTCATAAAATCAATATGGTTTTATTTCTTGTTAATGTAAAATTTGGCCATCTGATTTTTTAATTAAAAAAATCAGAAGGTCAAATTTTACATGGAATATGCCATTTTTAACACCTAATATAGTACAACGAAAATTTAATGCTAATGTACAAGGAATTTTGTCAGTAGTTGTTTTTAGCTTTTATTTTCTGAAGTAAATAAAAAGAAAATTATTTATAAAGCATTACTTTTCTGACAGTTCATGTAATAAAATAAACAAAATGTTTATTAAAAATTGTATAGTAAAGTTACCAATTTTTATGCTATTATTTTATTATGTTATTATATAGGTTGAATTCTTGGTTTTCTTATATTTATTTTCTCACCAAATTAGAACTATGCTAATTTCTGAAAAAACATGTGTAGGCTTTGTAAAAGCTTTTTTTTTTTATACAACTATGCAAAAAGAGAATAATTCCTGGTGAGAGAGAAAATATGTGATTATAAAGAGATGTGATGGTTATTGAAATATATTATTGCATTTAGTGTCAATTATTTGTAAAGTTAGTTTACCAAAGACATTAATGGCAATAAATACAGCATTTTATACTTTTGATCAAAATTACTTACTATTATATCAACTAAAGAAATTGTTTATTTTATTCAGATTGTTTGCTATTGCTTCTCAATTATCACCTGAACTGCACAGTTCAGGAATAGAAGTATTGGAAGCTGATACATTTAAATTGTACTGTTATCAAACTATTACAGGTATTTAACATCATTATTTCTGTTTTAATGTGTGCAAAAAAATATTATTCCATATAAGTGTAGTAACTCAAATAATCAATTTTTAATCTTTGTTTGCAATTCATAATTGATTTTTTTCTGAGTTCTTAAAATAAAATAAATAAATGTCTGAAACTTTACTTTTCTTATTCTCTGTCTATATATATATATTATGTTATTACAAAAAATAGAATCTAAGTAATAAATTTAATTTCTTATAAAAATTGTTAGGCCCAAAATTTCTCATTCAATCGATATTTTCTTTAATTTAGATCTATAGAACAGCAATTCACTTCTACAATTACATTTTAGTTCTATATTCAAGTTTTATACTTACAATGAAAATTTAATAAAATTAAATCTATTTGCATTTATCTCTAAAGATGGGATTATTACTTTAAATTAAATTTTTTATTTGATAATCAAAAATATTGATTATCAAATCAAAATTTCCATTAATTATTATTTCATTCAATTGGATATGCTTTTATAAATGCATAACAGTAAAGATTTGAAATATAATTTTTTTTTATTTTTACAGTCATAGTATAATTAGTAATCAGAGAAACTATTAAATTTTTATGAAATACAACAATATCCCTAATTTATGTGTTAATCTGGTCACTGCTTTATTTATACTTTTTTTATTACTTCTTATTTGTATTTTATAATTCTCGTAAATTTCATCTATTCTTGTGGGGGGTTTTTTTCCCTCAATGAGGGTAAAAGTGGAAAATTTTATAATTCGGTAAAGAAAATTGTCTGTCTTCAAAATAATTGTGGAATATTTTAGAGGTTTAACTGTGTAAAAAACTGCAATTTTATTAAATATTTTCTTTTTCTAAATAGTGTTTTTGTTCGTCTTTAGTCCAATTAAACAGAACTCGTTTGTATTTATAAGCAAAGTTGTATCCTAACTTATGCAATAGTTAAATACAATGAAACTCTCTTCAAGTTCTAACACTAAATTTTGTTTTAGTTTTTAAAATAATTGTAAAATTTCTTTTTAAGGAACTAAATTCATGGTTGTTGCTGATCCAAAGCAAGGTGGAATAGAAAATTTCTTGAAGAAAATTTATGAATTGTATTCAGATTATGCTTTAAAGAACCCATTTTATTCTTTAGAAATGCCAATTAGGTAAGCTTCCTTAGAGTTCATATGTACAGATAAGAATTTCATTTTGTGATTTAAAAATAAAAATAAAAAATTTTCTATCTTTTTATATTTTTTTCTAGGTGTGAATACTTTGACACTAATCTACAAGCTGCATTAGAACAAATCGATAAAACTGGTCTGACCAATGTTTAGAACTTTAGTTGAAAATTTATATGTACATAATATTAAGTGTATATTTTGAAAATTATTTAAGATATATGAGAATAAAAATTCATTGATAAACTTCAAAGCAATATTCTATTCTATTAATATGAGCACCATCATGGTATTTCAGAGATATATTTTTAAATATAAATTCGAAATAAGTGAAATAAAATTCATATCTTATAACATTAAGCCTGAAGTATATTTTAACCAGACCTTCTTAAAAATTAGAGATCAATGAACAAATTAAATAAAATACTATTGGTGAAGTGAATAATAACTGCTTGATTGTGCTTATTATATAAATTGTTTAAATTAATGTGTAATAATTATTTCAAAAAAATTTTTTTTTAGAAATTAATAGATATTTTTTAAATAATTCAAGATGGTTAAAAGGAAAATTATTTTTTAAGTAGGCCCAATATAAAACATGACTTATCACTTTGTTTTAATAAAAACACAAAATTCAGGTATTTATAGAGAACAACATATTGTATTATATCATTATCCGAGATAGAATCTAATAATTTCAAAAGTTTCACAACCTTATCATAATAAATGAGATAAAGGTTCTTTATTAATATGGAAGATCTACTTTTCTTCATACTTCAGTAAACAGCTTCACATCAAATTATTTCTACCTATTTGTTACTACACTTTATATTTCAATAAAAAAAGAATTAAGAAAACCTATAACTAATTGAACATTTTTTTCCCTTCTTTATGGGTATTATAAAGTAATCTGTTCCTGAGCTAATAATTTCATTAAATATAATTTTGCTATCCAAAATTATTAATTTTTATTTTTAAAAAAATCAGTATTGTAATTCTATGAAAATGTTTTTAATTTTATATACTGCTATTCAAAAATTAAGCTACAAATGAAAGAACTATCATATTCAGCAAAAGAAACAATAAACATACACATTTTTCATACCCGATAATACATGCATGGTTAAAACGATTCTGTAGCAAAAAATTTGCACATCGGTGTGGCTTTAAAAGAAATGTATTTTGATATAAAAAGAACTTGTTATTGACAGATTTTTTATCACTGCTTTGAATACCAAAAATGTGAATATGATATCATTTGAATGATGCCATATAATCATAGTCATCTTAAACCATCGTTAATTTGTCTTGGAAACAAACAACATTTGAAATAGCTTGCACCATGAATGTTAATTGTTCCATCATTTCCTGTTAGTAGAACTGATATCAAAATGAAAGAACAGTGTCATAAAGAGGATTATATGAAATGCACAAAATCCACTATTTTCAGCATCTGCAAAAAAGACACTACATATATCAATAGCTACACATCAGCTTGTTTCTGACCTTGCAGCATCAATAGAAGAGCGGTTTCATGACAACTGATAATAAATGGCTGTCAACAAAACTCATGTGTATCCTTATTTGTAATCTCGCACAGTTATCTGTACAAAATTATAAGTAACTGGGCTTGAGATCACCTTAACTGGACTGTACAACAACGTGGTATTGTTCACTTTGCTGACTTGGATCTTGGAACTCGATCTCAGGCCATCAACATTCACAAAATACTCTTACAGAATTTATGGCTCAATGGTTTTAGACCAGATTGTTAGCAGCCATATTGACCTCCTACTTCTTGATTTCCTACAATTTAGAAATGAGATTCTTGTGCAATATGTTCATAGGGCTAACATTGTCCGCCTATACTTGAAACTTGTCTCCTCTATGTGCAAGTGCAGATACTCGAAACCTTCAAAGATGGAACTTAATCATATATTATGAGGACAGATTTTCACTGTTAATACTCCTACTTTTATGTTCCCTTAGATTATGGTTTTTCTTTGTATTTTTTTATGTCTTTTATTCTACTCCATAATATGTGAAAGTTTCTTAATTTTTAAATATATATTTTACTTTGATGCTTAATTTGAGAGAAAAAGAGGTTAAATATCTACTAATTTAATAAAAGAACGTTAAAATGTTCCCTGAAGAATAAAGTCTATATAATATGTTTAATAAATGTCTAGTCCAAAGAGAAGTTTTTTTTTTTTTTTTCATAATAAACTTTTATTGAAAACATAATTTTAAAGAATCACATAATTTATCAAATTTTTAATAACAGATGTATAATTTTCTGTAGAAATGAATAGTAAAATCACTTCAGTTATATGTTAATAAAAGTTTTATTATCTGATAAAGAATTCAAATTATAATTTAAGTAAAACATAATAAAAATACAATTTTTAACGCTTAATGCCAAGGTATATTTATTATGTATTAACTATGCAATGCATATAAACTTGCATGTCAATTTGCAAAAAAAAAAATTTTTAATTCCAATTTTATTTTTAAGATTTTATAAAAAGATTGAATCTAAATACTTTGAAAATTAATTTGAAATTGTATTATTTAATATGCTACTTAGCTGTGATATATACAGAGCTGCCTCTTTCTTTTGTATATTTGACACAGAATCTACAATATATTTTCATGGAAATAGCAATTCCTATTTACATGGAATGCAAGAAGAAATGCAACTGAATGATAAAAAAATAAAATTCAGATCCAATTCTAAACAAAAAAAAATTCATTTTTAGTTCAAATTTAATTTTTAAAATAAAAACTGTAAAAAAAAATAAATAAATTTTTACATTGGCTTCTGTTAAATATCTGTACATTCTTAAATAAAATGTACATTTCATATTTACAAACTAAAATAAATATGCAAAATAACAATTACTTTGGCTTTGTTTTAAATGCTATATTGATCAGCGACTTAAAAGACCATTATTAGCCACTAAAATGCAACAAAAACCTTTTGTGAACCCACCAAGAATATTCCTCATAAAAGAAAGACAAAATATAGAAACTGACACAAATAGTATAGCTTCTTTTTAAAAAAATTATTAAGATATTATTGAAGATTTCAATATAATTAATTATTTGTAAAATCACAGGTTTAATTAAATCCATTTAACTGAAACACATTCTAGACTGTCTGATTTTTTAAGCTGATCCACATCGTTCAAGTCTGATGTGGGTAATGTCATTAAAATACTGTATGGCAAAGCAGAATTTGGATGATTCAAAGAAGGATAATATTGAAAGTAACTTAGATATGCTATTGCTATGCCTAACATGGATCCAACTAGCACATCTGAAAATATAAAAAAAAAAAATGAAACAAATTAGTTTTACTTGAAGAATAATCAATTTATTCAAAGTTAATTATAACTATTAATTTGCCAATATCACTAAAAATAAATTTAAAGTATTATAAATTAAAGTCACAAGATTTGAATAATTTTACATATTCAAGATGTTTAATCAAAAAATAAATAAATGGGTTTTTTTCCTTTCAAAAATTAAATTATAAAACATAATTAATTGAAGTTAAAAGATCACAAAAAATATATATATATTTTTTAATACCAATAAGAAAATTTAAAAAATTTAACTTGTGCTACATGCTAACACAAGTTACATTTTTAAAATTGCATGGATCTGGATATGCATCCAGACATTTTGCTGAGTAAAAGTGAGTTTGATAAACTATCAGAAAATTGGATTCTAAACACAGCTTTTGAAGGATTTATATGACTTTTTCTCTTTTTGCATAAAGGTTATATTCAATACACTCAAAAAGTAACTTAAAAGATTAATGTAATTTTCCTTTCCCATTGTTATTTTTATGTACTAATTATTTACAGCATTTTACTATTATTTCTAATGTACATTTTGATACTTTTATGTTAGCTAAGTATAACATCAGGTTTTTTTGCTTAGGTGACGATGCAACAATCTATTAAAATAAACAATTTTGATGTTTCATTCAGAATTTTTTTTCTCATAAATTTTAGAAATATCAACTAAAATAAAAATGTGCAATATTTGGTGTTTTATCACTTATGTCTGGCAAACAGAAAAGTACCTATATTTTTGATATAAATTATATTTTTTTTTTAGTGAATCCATGGACAAGTTTATAATAATCTAGATTCCCATAATTTTTATTTAATACAAGTTCTACAAATTATCAGCTTTATACATATATATATATATACCTGCTAAAAAATACCCAACTTAAGGATTTTCAGTAAAATAGACAAATTTATTAGTTTAAACAGATTTATGGGAGGAGCTTATTTTATACATTTATGAGAAAGGCTCATATTTCGTTTTAAAGGATTTTTTCGGATTTTGCCAGATTTACTTCACTTAATAAAAAAAATGTTGGAAAATATGATTATATATTAGAATATAAACTCTGAAACATGAACTTAAAACATCCATAACTTTAGTTAGCATTATATTCTGGTGGATACTAGTAGAATAAGTAAGAGTATACAAATTTTAAGATTAGCTAGAATTATAACCATTTGTTAATGAACTAACAGAAGTTATTAGTAATTATTCTTACCTTGCCAATGATGATGATAATCACAAGTCCTACTGAGAGCAACTAATATAGAAAGAATAATTGGTGAAAGTCCAAGAAGTAATCTCCATGACTGCCCCCGACCTTTTTGATTAAATACTTGCAGTTTTCCACATAAATAGAGAGCACAAAATGTCATGCTGACAAAAGCAACTAAAAAAAAATAATTCATTTTCAGATGATGAAAACCACAAAATCTAATTTTTTTATAACTATTTTAACGATTTTTGATTATTGAAATAAATTTGGAGAGAAATTTAATTGAAAAAAAAACACATAAAATATGCAAAATGTTATTAAACATATAATAGTATGAATGTAAAACCAGAATTTTGACATTTTTATCATTTAGTATTTCAAATCTTTAGAAGATATATACTAGCCGACCTGAAGAATCTATAGAAGATTATTAAATCTTTTTTTAAAAAATCATGAATCATGCATGACCTAAATATCCTAGATAGGGATTAAAGTTTATAAAAAGTTAGGCATAGCTCTTAGATAATCTTTGTAAAATGTCAATTTAATTCATATAAAAGCACAATTAGATAAAAATGCAAAACTTTAATTTGTAAAATGAAATGATTTCTTTGCAAACCATAATGGCAAATATATGTAATCAAGTCAGTAATTTGTTGCCAAATTGATAATATTTAAGAGTCCTACTATACTACAGTATGCAATTATATAACAAGGGTTTCCTTTTTAACTTTAACTCAAGATAAAATGAAATATTTTTTAATGTCATTATTAACATTTTTTAAAGTTTTAAGTCAATGAGCCATATTTACAACAAATGGGTTTTAGGTAGACATGCTTGCTGTAAACAAAACCTATTATTTAATAAATAAATCTGTTATTTAAGCTTATATATTATAAAAAGTGTTATTATATTATAAAGTCTGTTATTTAAGCTGTAAATAATAATAAAAAATCATAGATCAACTAAAATTACAGAGTTACAAGATAGTTTGCAGAACAATATAACATTTGCTTAATTTTTCTTATATGTATGTACCATTTCAAAAGATATATTCTTTTAATGTTACTCACATGAAGAATGTCCACTTGGAAAACTTTTCATTCCTTCAATAATATCTTCTTTTTTGCCAGTACAAGGAAATTTCATATCACCTTTACCATCAGGAAAGCATCGATAAAAGAAATCGGGCCTGGGCCTACATAGAAACAAATAAATTTTAATCAAATAACTACTGTTAAGTATTGTACATATAATTTTATTTCAAAGAATTTTTCAGTGTATTAACATATATTTCAAAATTTGTTATTAACATTAAGACTCAATTTAAATGGATTATATCTACAATCAATTTTTGACAGATAGCAATTTTCTTTTGCAAAGGATATTTTTATTAAATTAATTGTACAATTCTTATATATAAAAAGAATGGACTACATAATACTAACCTTCCAACTATTAGCTTCACTGCATTTGTAATAACACCATTTATACCGAACGATAATGTCAATGCTACAAAAAGATTTTAAAAAATACATTAACGTAACTAAATAACCATTCATTAAATAATGAATTTTTTTATCTGAATGAAACAAATGCATAGTTTTATTCAAACCAAATTATATATGTATATATATATATTAGGAATAAATTAACTAAATACAATAACCTCCCTAATCTGGTATTCAATAGTTACATATATTTTATGATTCGACACCAATCAAGCCCTCGCGATGAATATGGATTTGGACATTTGTCAACAGTGACTGCCAGATGGTGATACAACATTGCTTACATTCATGAGATATTTGTATCTTTACATTGATTCAGAGTGCACAGAAATACATTAAATATGTACATGTATTAATCATTTAAATTTTTACCAATATTGCTTTATCTTTGATATTCCCCGTAAAACTATATTAAAAATCAATAATCCAGGACAGATTAAAGAGAGGTCACTGCATCAAATAATATATTCAATATACATAAAAAGTTCTGATCAATAAAGTTTTTTCATAAGATTATTTATATTTAATCTGTGGAGGCAACTTTAAATGCATATTCAAAAATTAAGTCTGTACTTTAATTACTAGGGAAATAAAATTATTTGTAGTAAACTGTAATTTTTTAGCTTAAATTTCTATGTAATCAATTATTTTCATTTGTGACTAATGAAACCCAGTAGATTAATATAAAAAAATATAAGCATTCTAAAATAACTTAAATCAAATTTTTAAAAAAATGTCAGTTACAATGAGAAATTCATTTATCAATTTCTTAATCATGAAGAATTTAACTTGAAAAAGTAAAATAAATATTTAATTAAAAATTGCTTAAAAGTTTTACCTAAAAATGCTTGAATTCCATCTGCTTTACATTTGTTGAGCAAATTGGAGAGGAAGATTATGAAAAAAGGTACTATGCATATGAAGATCTTAAAAAAAATTATATTTGTTAAAACTAATAATTTAATAATAATAATAAAATACTAAATACAATGGCTAATATAAAGATATACAGTAGAACCTCTGTAAGTCGAACTTCAAGGGAGACGCCAAATAATTCGAGTTATAGAGTTTGACACGAAGATTTTGTAAGGAAATATACGACTTGTAGAAGTTTACATTCTTTCCAACTTATTTTGAGTTAGAGAGTTAAAATAAATAAAAATTCAAGTTACAGAGGTAATAAATATGTTTATTTGCAATTTAAAAGTTATATTATGTACTACAATAAAAAATTAAAATAATTCAAAAACAACCTTAAAGGTATCGAGTTGTAAAGGTTGTGAAATCCAACATTGCTAATGTTCGAGATACAGAGGTCCATTGTATGTAACAAAATTTTTTCTTTAGTTTTGGAGGTTTTTGACTTATCGAGGTTCGACTCAAAGAGGTTCCACTGTAATTAAAAATTAAAATAATTAAATATTGATAAAAGAGTAATAACCTAAAATGATTCATTCATGATCAATCAAAAATTATCATCCTAGTAATAATTTTTTCCAGATAAAAAGATTCATGCATGGATTAGCATCCATTATTTTGAAAATATACACACACATTTTTAGGTGAATAATAAAAAATGCAACATCATACAAAAATCATTAATTTATTAACTATTAAATAAGCATACTTCTTTAAATATTTTAAAATTATATTTTATGTTATCAAAAAACACTTTCTTGAAATAAAAAGATTTTTACTATTTCACATATTAGATTTTTTATAATATAATTACCCATAATATACGAGTTGGGACATAGCTATCAGTTCTTGGATTTTTGTACAACCATAACTCATCTGGATGAATTTTTCTGTGAAAAGGTTCTCCATATTCAGAAAGCCTGTATAAAATACATTACACTTTAGAATTCAGAAAACAAAATACTGAATTTTAGAAAATTGTATTTACAAATTTAACCTAAAAATAAAGAATATTGGACATAAATATGTTCATTATATCTATGTTTTTTACTATTATGAAAAAAAATGAAACAATATCATAATCAGATTTTCCACAAAATCAATACTCAAAGTAAGTGCCCACAGCTAAGGATTAAAATTTCAATTTGTTGAAAATTCAGATTTACTAGATCTTTCATGCTTATCAATTAATAAGTTCATTATTATGTTTATGATATTCTCATCAGCTACTAGTAAGAATGCCCACATTTTTTTGCAACAAAGAATTTTAACTTATCTTGCAAACAAAAAACATTCACTTGCACCAAGTATCCTGAAAAGTCTTAAAAAAAAGTAATCAAGGCATGATAGCACTGAGCAGATTAACTACTTAATCACCATGCCCAATACACTCAAAGCCAAATGTGATGTCTGAGTGGTTAAGAATATTAAGGCCGAAATAGGTGATGGTAAATGAAGAGTATATAGAGAGCTGAACTAACTATTATCAGAAACCTACTTCATACAAGCAATGCAATGCAACTTAAGCTCTGCTTTATATGTCACATGCATATTGGCTAACTCCACATTCATATAATCACCCATCCTTCTATCAGTGCATCAGCAAGGAAAATGTAGAAATAATGTAAATGTAGTCTACAAGAAAGCTCAGAATTCCACCTGCACAATGCCATCTGCCACATTTGAAAAGCATTTCCAATGCATCATTATTATCTGATTTCAAATCGTTTTGATTTATCTTCATCAACCCAGACTTATAATTTTGGTGCTCAGACACCCTGTATTTCTCTAATATGAATCAAATAAAATTTACTTATTTGATCAATAAATAAATTGCTATTGAAAGCAAATAAATCTAAGTATTCATAAACACAAATTTTATCACTGATTTAAAATTAGAATTTTATAATAAATTTGAATTTAAAAAACTGCATAATTCTTTCTAAATAAATGGATAATGCCATAAACCGGATTTTTAAGGTGCATTAATTTAAAAAATAATACAAACAATTTGGTAATTTTTCTGTAATTAATAATTTACAAAACATAAAAATTTAGAAATTTGGAACATACTTTTCTGTTAGTATGGAATTCGGTAGAATGAGGGTCAGTGTGCCAAGCATTTAAAACTCTTACCCAAAATTGCATGAAAAATTATCACATTAAGAAAAGCAGGATTTTTACATTTCATATGATGAAAGAAAATAAATAAACTGAAAATAAATAATATACTTAAAATTATTTAAATAAAAATATACTTACATAAACAAAACTAAAAGTATAAATCGCACAACCAACTCTATTAACAAATATCTGTGATTTCTTGCATTGTTCATAGCTAAATTGATATTGTTCAATTACCTAAAAATAAATGAAACATGCTCCAATAAATACATGGAATTACCACATAAACAAAAAATATGATCTCATGTTAACATTTGGAACTGCTATAAAAACTACATTCTATATAAATAAAATTTAAAACTATAATATTAACTAAACTTGCCACATACTACAAGATATATATGTTTTAATAAATTTAATTAGCATTCTATATTTTAAAGCATCAATAACAATACAAAAACAAATATTGTTCTCAAATACCTGATATGATTTATATTTTATTGAAATGAAAATTGAGGCATTTCTTTAAAATTAACATGTTTAAATAATATAGAAAAACAATGAAACTACACAAATTACTTTATTTTTAATGATTATAAAAATTTGTACAGAAAATTTAATAACAAATAAAGAAAAAAAAGGCCAACTTCTTTTTATTGATATTATTGAACTTTTATAATTAATTAATAGGAGATAAACAGTTATAAGATTTTAATTTAAATCTTTGACAATAAAAATTTTTAGTAAGTAATTTCAAATATATTGATTCACTAATTTAAAACGAATGAAAGTTGGCTAAAGATATTTTTTAAAACTAACAAACTATAAAAAATTTAATTTTATAAACACATATCTTTAATAATATAAGTATTTCAGAATTTATAATAAGAATTGAAAATCATCGTTCACCATTTTAAAATAAGAGTACCAAATAATAAACTCAATAATTTTTTTTAATTAAAATTATATATTGAAATTTGCATTTATTTAAAATTAAAAAGAAAAAGAAAATCCTACTTATAAATCTACAAATATAGTAATATTGTATTAATTTGCTAAATTAAACGATCAATAAATTTTCAATATACAATTTTAAACTGCCACGAACATATCAAAATTTACAATACCGCATTTTATGTGCCAATGGTATAAAACTTTAATAGACAAATAATTTTAACATCGATTATCCTACTTCTACTTGGGGAAACAGAAAACATTCAAGAAAGTGTTCATTACAGACAGTACTCTTAACATATGACAGCGGTATAAGGGAAAGTTTAAGAAGAGGCACATGACAGATTTTTTGCACCTTTTTTCCCTATCGAATCTCAGTTTCCCCCACATTTTTCCTTTGTGCAAGAGGCCTTTCTTTAGTATGAACTTTCATTTTTAATATTAAAATAAAGTATAATATCGATACATCAAGTAAATCCTAAGCATTTAGAAAAATTGAAGGACAAAAAACATATGCCGTGACCTGAAATCGAACGATTATTGATGGCACAACACAATGTACTAATATCATCTATTAGCCACTATACCAATGCTTTGTACGTATGTAAAGTAATAAATGTAATTATTTATGAAATAAATAATATATGTAGAGTAATTATTTATATGTAAGTAAATGTATATATATGTAAAGTAATATATATATTTATATATACAATTTTTGTAAAAGATTTAAACAAAAAAATTTTTGCTTCTGTATAATTTTTAAAAATACTTCATTTAAACTAAAAAAGGAGGGAAACAATAATTTGATTTTTGGTCTTCGTTTAGAATATTTATAAATTTGATTGATAGTTGATAGAATGCTGCTAACATACGGTAGAGATGGATGTTTCAGAGTAGGAAAGTGCAAACATGCTGAGCCCCTTCCTTCCTTTCTTGAGGCTCTCTTAAAATTTCTGTTCAATCAAGATTATACTATTTGGCCTCTTGAGTAAAATCGACAGTTAATAAGCCGAGCCACTGGCTGTACAAACAAAAATGGACAAAGTTAAAAAATTCCAAAAAACCGAAAGCTCTAATCGATCAGCTTGAAAGTGAATGTATGCAATAAGATTCAAAACCACATTTAAAAATAATTTTATGTTCCTTCCTCTGTAAAATGTTGGATTATAAATTTTAGATGCTTAAAAACAAACTTTAAAAAAGTAGTATGTTTCCTTCCTTGGTTGCGGATCGTTACGAAGAGGATATATCACAAGATGAATGATTTGTTTTAATTACAAATAATTTTAAAGATTTAGCATCTAGCTTTTTATCAATACCATCCTGTTTTGAAATCTGTAGCAAAATGACTTTCATTTTATTTTTTTTTCTGTTCTATATTCAATTTTTAAAAAACTTACATATTATGTAATATTTTAAGAGCCCAAAATTATTTTTATATTTACTTGGAAGAAAAACATATAAAAAATTAACCAATTTAATCAACCGTTGAATTGCGCTGTTTATTGTTCTCATATTTAAATAATTAAATGATTTGAAATTCAAATTTGTATTAAAAAAGGCTTTATTAAAAATTATTTTTGAAAATAAGCATAAAATAATAAATTCTATTATAGCTTTAATATACAACCTTTCCACACCCGCTGGTATATTAATGAAATTGTGGTGAGTTTCATTTTTAGAATTTATCATACATTCTTCTAGTCGAATTTTAGTTAACACATTCTTATCACCATATCTGTCTTTTACTATATTAAGAGCTTTTTCATAATTTTCTTCTGTTACGTCTAGTCCAGAAATGCATATAATGCAGCATTACCACCCAAATATTATTTCAAATAATTCATTTTGTTCAACATTAGTCAATTTAGGGTGTTCATCAATTGAACTTTCAAATGAACTGTAAAAGTCTAATGACTGGGAGTTAATCACCATAAAACTCAAATATTGTAAATATTGGTAAATTTTTATGAACTATTAATTTATTTAAAATCTATATTTGTGGAATCAAGAGGTTTTGAAACCATTAGAACTTTAATAGAACTATCTCTGATTTTTTTTTTATCAATTTAGTTTTCAAAGCCATTCCTTTTTTTTTTTCTCCCCTTTCCCTTCTGAAGCTTCAAGCTTCTCCAACCGAGAGCTTCCTTGCCAATTTTGTTACCATTAGATGTTGAAGTGCTAAGGAAGAACGTTATTGCACTCTGATCCAATAAGATGAGATGCATGTAACTGAGCATATGCACTGAAATTTTACGACCAACAACCATATGTGGATGCCTTGTTTCAGCAATGTGTTCTTCATTCTTCAAAGGACTATTACCTGACTGGAGCTAACGGCTGCTTCGCAGCCAAGGAGCTCCACGAAATACAAATCGTCATGCCTTGTATGAATATGGTTTCGGTTTGCAAAAAAAAATTTTTTTACAGGAATATAACTTTGAATAAAAATATTTTTTTTTATTTTCAAAAAAATTGTTCTTCAAAAATCTATCAATGTAAATAATAATTTTTTTAAACTTAAAAAGTGTTTACTTTGAATTAAAATTGTGTACTAAGTACCATTCAAATTTTACATAAAAATTTTGATATATATTAAGAGAATAAATTTTATATTCCTTCTTTAGAACATTTATGTTTAGGATTAATTAGGAATTTTAACAAAAAAAAAAATATATATATCATTTAGCTTCACTACCACTAGAGTAGTGGCAGTGCTACAACCTGATTTTGTTTGTAAGTGGTTGGCCATTAATTTCTAATTTTGAAGTGGAAATCTGCAATGCTTAACTCTGCAGGACTAAACGAAACTAAGTTGATTGATTAATAAAAAAAGTGATTTCTTGGAAATTTGTGGATTATAAAGACAACTTCTTCGATCTGATTTTTAATTTTAAAGAAATATTTATTTTATTTTCCTCATCGTTACATATTTAATTAAATATGTTTTCCGATGAAGATGTAGAGGATCAGGGAGACGTGGAAGATAACGAAAATGAAGATGATTTGAATGTATTTGATGCTTTTGAATATCATGCTGACTACATTTTCGGAAATTTCCGTGTAGATGGCGAATCTAACCCTAACATACTCCCTTCTGGAGCAAGAATTATAGAAAAAATATCTAGTGATGTAATGAGTTTGAAGAATATTTGCTTAAAATCCATATCTAAAAATGTTTCAAGATTTAACGCTGCTTTTTCTATTACTAAAGACGTCAATTTCCGAAGAAATTTGCATTATTTACGTAAGGAATTTATTGTACTTTAATTGTGGATGTATTTGATAAAATGCTTAAAAACAAAATTTATATAAAATATAATTTATTTTTGTTATTAATTGTTCAGGAATGAAATCAATGATTTATGTTCATAAGATATTGTTTTTAGTAAGGAATATTTTTCAAAATTAAAAATTAATGTATTATATTACTATTAATGTTTTTTAATATTTATTATATTCATTGGGTTGAAATATTTCTTCATTGTAAATTCTATAGACTTCCATTAGAACCTTTATCACTGTACTCTTTATGCCAAATTTATTGCCAAGTCGCAGAATAAACAAAAATTTACGGTTAACTGGGACAAAACACTAATATTAAAGTTTTAATACATGTTATTATTTCAGTTTTAGTTATTTATTATTTTTTTCATGGTTATAGTAGTATAGTTTTGATTTTTCTTATTTTTACATGATTCTATGACCGTTTGTAAATGAGAATAAAGTCATAATTTCACCTTCCTTCCTCAAAGAATTAACATTTAAAGAAAGAGTTAAAAAAAAAGTATTATGGAAAAAAATTAGTAATATATACAATTCCTCCCTTTCAACAACTATTATAATCCTAAAATAATAATGATATCTTTTAGGGTTGTGACTTTTTCTGGGTACAGTGTCATAAGTTTCAAATACATAATTTTTAAACTACCTGTCATCATGTATCCAACTTTTGGATGATGTCGTAGCTTTATCAATATTCTATTTTCCTGTATATCTCTTTTATTTATCATCCATGTAGTTTATTTGTATAGAAAATACGGTAATTTAGTATCAAACTAATGTGTATTTCAAATGTGAATTAATGCAGTTTGAAAGCTATTTAATTTAGTGCATTCAGTTTTATTTCTGTAGAATATCTTTTCATTTCCTTAATGTATTCTATTGTGGTTTTAAGTACTAGAAATTTGTACATTATGTGTTTTGTGTATTCATTATATTTGAGTGTAATCACATCCATCACATATCACATCCTCTATTAAAAAAAATGATGAATTGAATCATGCATTAAAATATATGAACATGAAGAACTTGCCTATTTATGTTAATATTTTTTCATGCAGAGCAAGTATACCAATCTTTTCTTTATTCAATATGCAACCTTAAATAATAAATTTCATTACCAATATTATGCATTTAATTGATACGGAACCTTCAAAATTGACCATAATTTTAAAAAAAAAATACATTTTTGTAAAATTGATGTTATTAAGGAAATTTAATGCCTTGCAACAGGTAAAATATAAAAATACTTATTAATTTTGTTATATTACTTACAAGTGAGTGGAAAGAATTAAAATAAAACAGAAAAGCTGTATTGAGATAATAAATCTGGCCCCATATGGCATGTTTCTCGGCAGTTCAGCCACTGCAAACAGTAAATTATGTAATGCATAAATGCTTTTCAGTTATCTCAAATTTGATTTTTTCGAAAAGGATTGAAAAGTGAATCCTACTGTTTTGATCTATTAAGATCCAGTCATGACCTACATGTAAGTTTGAGTTGTTAAATCATTGCCAGACGGTTCATGATTTCATTTGATTAATATACAGCAATATTCAACTCTGAGAAAACACAATAGCAGGTTATTGAAGTCAAATATTGTTGTATTTTGCCTTTTGCATACTTTTCATCAACTGAATAGCTGAATTTAAATAATAAAAAGTGACGGAATTCTTTAAATGCTTATCCTTACAGCAAAACGATCTTCAAAACAACTATCAAATTATTGGTTGGTTTTGCTTTAAAAAGATAATTTCATTAATTTAATATGGCTATATATTTTTTCATCATTTGATTAAATAATAGTTTTATACATTTAGGAAAAGTACATTCTCCATATTTAATACAAGAAATATTGAAAGAAAAGAATGAATTAGAGGAGTCATATTTGGATTTCCTTATCCATGAACATTTAGAAGAAATTCAAATGGCTATTTTTCCCGAAACTGCTTGGAAGAGTGTCATTAAGCGAATAAGTGAAGTTGGTCATGTGAGTATGCTTTTAAAATGTAAACTGAGTCTTAATTTGTCTTGATATAAATTAAATTTCTCTTGTACCTTCTTGTATTGAAAAATGATTTTTTTTCTGTAATTTATTTAAATAAAATAATATATAATTAATTTATTTATTGCTTTAATTTAATAATTTTTAATTAAAATTAGGATTTAATTGAACTCCTATTCATTTACTATTGTTTTACTTTCCACTTAATGTTTTATGCTATAGATGATTTTTGATCTTCTTTAATGTACTTCTAATTTCTAAATGCAGTGATTATTTTTGTTAATGTCAAGGTCAAATATAGTTCTTTTCAATATAAAGTGACTATTTCTTACATTCTTTTAACACTAAGCAATGTTTATTATACAATTTAGAATATATTAAAGTTTCCTAATAAGCTGATCAGGTATCAGCCAATAGAACATTTTTTCTTCTAAATATTTACCGAAGTTCAAGACCATACATAACCCAAAAAAGTTAATATATGTCATTCTATTATTATTTCTGGTGTTTATTTTGGTACTTTCCTGTTAACTAGTCGAAAATTTTGCCAACATTAGATTTTTCATTTTAGTGATAACATAACGAACCAGCAATATAAATAATTTCAGAAATAAAACTCCTTTTTGCAGCACGAATATCTTATTTCATTAAAAAAAATTTTTCATAAACTTAAGAAATAAATGCATGCTTTATTTAACAACATTTGGCCTTTTATCACTTGTGCCTTGCTAATGGAAATGTTCCTATGTGTTTTTTTTTTTTTTTTTTTAAATTTGCAGGTCTATATGTAAGCGATTGCTGTACATTAGCTTTAAAAACATCCGCTTTTAATTGGAAATATACAGTAAATGTTTTTACAATTACTGTCATTGAGTATTTTCCTTTTTATTTATGATTTTTCATAAGTATGGATAAAAGTATTCAGAAATATAAAACAATGTATAAAATTAAATTTTCTTAAAATATATTTCATCTGAAATTAATAGTTTTTTTCACCTTGAATATCAAACATTTTATTTTTAAATTATAATATGTCCAAGAAACTTTATATAACTAGACTTTATACAAAAAGTTAGGAACAATGTAAAGCTACATGCAGTAGCTTTGAAAGTTTCTTAACATCTGAATCAAAGTGAACAAAATTATTTACACATCTCTTAAACTGGTCTGGTTAATATCTTGTAGAGAAGATATCCATTTGGTAACAAGGAGGAGAATTATAGGAGATGTTACAAGAAAATGCAGAACTGAGTTTAATAGTGGTTAGTATAGCAACCAAATTTGTTAGTTATAAATAAAAAATTCAGAAAGAGCAAAATGAGTGTCATTACAAAAATACAGCATAGTGGATTTTGTTTAATAGAAAGTTTTGATTACTGTTTCATATATTTATAAAAAATAATTTCTAATATTTTTATTATTTGTTTTAATTTACTTTAATATATATATGATTTTCAAATGCTTATCTTAAAATATATTTTACTTGGTCATTCAACAATTAGCTTGCAATTATATAAGCAATTTATACAAAGAAAAAAAAACTTATCTTTTTCTACTTTAATTAATTTTATGAAAAGTAATAATTTATTACTATATGAATTTTATTATTGGATTAAAGATAATTATTGTATGCAGGAAAATTACAATAGTTAAAGTTATTTAACATGTTTTTATTTGATTTCTTTTAGGGTTTCCAGAAAGTTGATTTCATGTTTAAAGAAGAATTGATGGAGGACCTGGACAAATATATAGATTTTGTAAATAAAGTAGTTTGTCATTTGACAAATGTAAAATATTTGAACCTTAATTCATGTTGCGATGACAGAACTTTAGGAATCATAGGCTCGTCATGTTTGCTTCTGAATGAATTGCATTTTAATGAATGCCCTATAACTGAAGAAGGATTGAAATTTTTATGTCAAAAAAATAAGGATAATGAAATCGGTTTAAAACTAAAAATACTGAATATATCAGATGCAGGTGGTATGCAGGAAGGCATTACATATCTTCTGCAAAATATGCCCTCTCTTGAAGTTATTGAACATAATGATTTACCCAATATTATATATGACTTGCATAAAGAAGAAATGAATAATAACACTTTACGAAAAAAGTACAATTTAACAACTCTTCGCCTGGGCACAAGTGCTCCATGGGAAGAAATCCCAAGTATATCAGAAATTTTAGCTTTACTCATTGATGTGTGTCCACATGTTAAAGAAATATCATTATCTCTTAACAGTAAAGAACATTTGGATTTATGCTTAGGATTTCCGGAGTTAGAAATTTTTCGTGTTATCAACATTGAACCCAGTCTTTATCTAGATATTAATGGCTTCTTGGAAGCTAAAGGCCGGTTTTTGAAAAAGTTAGAAATTGAAAGGTTTCATCTATCAGCCGCAGTTCTCACAGAAAATTGTCAGATGGTAGAAGATCTTACTCTAACAGATATTAATTTCCAGCCATTGGAACCTGGTGTAACTTTAAACCCGTTGAAAAAGCTCAGTCAACTACAACTTGTTTCTTTCCGTTTTCATAACAATGTGATTTGTCAGTCTCTGATTAATATTTTGAATGCTAGTCCAAATGTTGAAAAATTAGTCTTGTCTGATTGTAGATTTGGGGACAATGAGGAAATCATTACCAGTCTCTCAAAATTTTGTGAAAATGGAAAGCTACAGCATTTGAAATTTATAAATTGTGATGTTCAAGAACCTTTCCTGCAATCAGTTCTTTTGACATGTACAACTTTGAGCACTCTTTCAGTAGAATATTGTGATAGTATATTTTCATTTCATATGGATAATTTGTACCAAATTTCACAAACCTTGAAGAATGATGTGAAAATCGAATGGATTGATACTAGAAGTGAATTAAATTCCATTGATAGTAATGGAGATGGAATATTTGATAATTATTATGACTATGATTCAGATGATTATGAATATTATGATTCTGATAACCTTTATTATGCTTATGATAGTGATGGTTTCTAATAAGTGTATTCTATAAATTTATATTTAATAAATAAACGTTTTTTGTTTTCAGTCTTGTTAATTATAAGAAGAAAAAAAAATAGTTATTTAAATTTTTAAGAAAGTGTAACTATCTTGTGAAATATATTATGATTATAGTTAATAAATGTATGTAAGACTAGAGATTCATGTCTGTTGAAAATTACTATATCTATTGTCTTTTTATTTCATTATAAATTTTAGTTTTACTTGCTCACTGTATTTTCTGCTATGGTAGCTGCTAATCTGATAGATTGCTAATTTGGTAGATTTTTAAATTAAAATGTTAATTCTTAAGGTTGAAATGAAATATCCTGGTAAAAATAAAATTGACTTTTTTTTCCCAAGAGATGAATGATTTCACATCAAATTCAATTATTAATCTTCTTTTTTGCCACTATGTTTCTGAGTTTGATTTCTGTTTACAGGATATTGGGTAATAAGTCCTTGAGCAAGAAAGCATCAATCGAAACTGGTGATATTATTCATTTAAAATGAAATCTGATAGATAATTTCTGGTAATTATTACTGGGACATCTAGTTTTTGCATATAAAAGTGAGAAAAATCATTTAAGTTGGAGAAATAAAGAATTTAATATTATTTGTTTCATCCAACTGTTAATATAAAATTTATTTTAGATCCTGTTCAGTAAAAAAAAAAGTATTCTTTTAATAAAATAAATTGCTATTATACATTTCAGTGATAATATTTGCTTTATTTATATTACTTGAAATTAAATACAGAACTTTTGAGAATATTTAAAAAGAACATTATATTAAGTTATATGACAAAATTAAAATTCTTGAATTATGCATAAAATTATAGGTTGATGGATGGCTAATAATCATCAATAATAACTCTTTTTAATTCAATGAATTTGATCAAAAACAGTTATTTTATTAATTATGTGATAATGTAGAAAAGGAATAAAACAAAACATATTAGCTATTGGGAAAGCTTTTAAGTTTGTGAATAATATAGAGTACTTCAATACTTAACTTTTTCACAACAAAATGGTTAATGAAAGTATTATAATGTTATTACAAATTTTAACGGTAAAACATTGATCGGCAACTTAACTCAATTTAAGAGTTAGGGTAGAGGGACACATCAATTGCTAGTTCTGTAGTGATGTTTTCCAAGGAAAGACATTTTTGCTACATAAATTTTTTTTTTGTTTTCTTATTCTTTCAAGACAGTAGTCTAGGTGTTTGGTAAATAACCCACTTCTGAATTGTATTTTATTTAACTTCTGCAAATAGGTAAATCACTTTCATTACAAAATAAGGAATTTTATTTAGGTTAGATTTGAGACTCCACTCATTGAAACTTAAGTACTGGGGGATACTTCAGAGTAATGTTGTCAGTGCTGGGTGTGCTATCTATCGTTAATAATATGACAATTTATGAAATTAGTCTACACTCATGTATATCTATATATAGGTATATATATAATTCTAAATTGCAGAATAAAAAATTTACTCAAATCATATTAAAAATAAAAATCCTTTGAAACCTTGTAAACAGATTTGATCAACGCACAAAACATTTATAGTAATGTAACTTGTAAAAGATACGTTATATTGTTACTTACGTTTATTAGTACTTCCTTATTGCTATCTACATTACAAATACGTAACAACATCAATGATCTTTTTAAATGATGTTTAAGTAGAACAATTAACAAGTTGTAGTCATACAAGTACGGGATTCCCCAGTTTGTAGTAGAATATCAGTTTGTTTTGTACAGCTGGATCTGGGTGTGATCAAGTTGAGACTCACGATTAATGGCATATTTTTACAAGCGCACGAGCATGACTCACTACAACAATTAATATACAACCGGTAACACCTTTAAAGACATATTTAAGTGGAAGGATTCCACTTCTAAGCTGTAAATAAAGTTACTCGGGTACACCTGTTAGCAAAATATACTTCCTCTCTGGATGAGAGTGTGTAGGCCAATTCATGCATAGGATGGTGCTAAATATATTTTCTCTTTGGATGAGAAACTAAACATCTCTGAAGTAGCAGCTAATTATACAGTTGTGGAGGGATTCCACTTCTAACTTTTGGGATGAGAACTCATAACTAATGGCAGTTTCTGTTTTGCCTATACATACTCTCTGGCCAACTGATGATTTCTTCTGAATGCTGCAAGGAGGAAACATGGTTGCATAGGTTGAACCATGGTTACAAAGTAAATTTATTTCATTAACTATGTAAAAAATTACAATTGCATTTGAAATTAAATTTTAAATGCATTCACAAGACAAGTCAGTACAGAAAGGATAAAAAGGAAATTGCTTTATTTATAAAGTTCACAATTTACAAAATTTATGTTATGCTACAAAAATATATTCATATTACAAAAAATTTAAAATGAAAACAAGTGTGATTTGATCATGAACTTCTCATCAATTCTTGAAGACATCCGACGCTCCCAAAATATCCCTGAAAATTAATAAAATAAAAACAATGGAAATCATCTAACAGGAAATACACTTTAAATAACTAAATATTAAATAAAATATCTATTAGATGAGAACATTATCCAATATTATTTAATTAATAGTTTTATTAATATAGCTAACTATTTTACAGTGTGAATTCAAGTTTTGAATTTAGTTTCTGTGGATAATAATACCTCATGTCAATTGTATTAACAAATTTTCAATTTGAATTTTTATTTATTCTATGTTATATTTTTTTTATGAAGCTTGATGACCAAGTGACTAATGCTAGGTGCCACAATTTTCAGATTCGAATCACGGCAGAGCCATGTATGTTTGTAGTGGTTCAGAATCCATTTTAAACCGTAGGTCCCGGTCTAATATGACTGTTGAGCGTAGGGCTGACAACCCTCCCTGCAAGAAAGAAAACATCTCCTGTCTCGAAATCTGCCAGCCGGCAGATGACCTTGGTCCTCCATGGGGCTGTTGCGCCATTGATGATATTTTTTTATAACGATCCTCTATGGAAATCATGTAATTATAAAATAAAATTGTATTCTTTTAACAATATGAAACTTAATATAATAATTAAACAAATAATGTTTTTCCTATTCAATATGTTTATGACCTAGGTCAGCAATTATTTATTTCAACTTCTTTAATAAAGCGATTACTAAAGTGCACTTGTTTATAAATCACTTAAGGTTTTAACGGTCATTTAAAATCTTATCACTATATGAAAATATAGCAATATGCAAATTTGGATATGTAATAAATAGATTTAAAACTGAATGAAACTTTAAGCTATCAGTACTTCCAATTTAAACCAAATATTATCTTGTTATTATTATTACCTCATGTTCCAGAAACAGCGCTTTCAGAGCTCCTCTGGACCAAAACTCCATGGCATAAGCTAAAAGCTTCATAGAAATGGTGTTGTTCCGGAGAAAGTTCCCGACGAACACAACTCTTTGTATGCCCTTTGCAAAGGAAAGAAAAAACAGGAATTAACATGGATTAATTAAATACACTTATTTTTATTCTGACTTGACAGGTATTCGACAATTTCTTTGAAGAATTTTTCTATAAAATAAAAGAACAGGATTGTATCGAAATTTAAACTTTTAATCGGGGCCTGGTGGCCGAGTGATTAGCGCTCAGAGCCATAGGTTTCGGGTTCGAGTCCCGGCGACGCCCGGAACATTTGCAGTGATTCGAAATCCTCTTTAAACCGCGGGTTCCGCTTTAATATGACAGTTAGGCGTTAGTGTTGGACAACCTTACCCCGTAAAAAGGAAATATATATCGTGTTGGAATCGGCTGTAAGGCCTTGGCCCAGCATGGGTCTGTCACACCATTGAAGATTAAGAAACGTTTAATAAATGCTGGCCAATAAACAGCAAAAGAGGCTGTAGATGCTTATGCAGAGTATTTCTCAACTCATGATACAGATTTAAAGGAAAAATCGAGCACTTTAAAGCAAACACAATTTGTTGTAATTGACATGTTTAGTTGTAATCATGAGTACGTCAAGAAAAAAAATATTAGTTTCTTTTTCCTTTTTTATATAGATATTTTGAACGATTGTGTGAGATTTCTACCACATTCTGTGTTCTGACTGTCATTCGTAATCGAATGTAGTTGATGCTCCAAAAGAAAAGAAAAAAAAGTTTTCTAGTTATTCCAGTAAAAAATTACAGTAATATTTTCTCAACGTCACTGCTGGTCAAAATGAGAATATAAAATAATTATTGAATTTTGGTCTTAAATCTCCTGATGGCTTACTGGAGACAATCTTTTCAAAATATGGTGTTTACTAATGAAAAATATCGAGTCATTAACTTATAACTTATTAACTACTACAGCAGTCATCCTATCTGACTCCAAGACAGAACTTTTGGCAATCAACTCCTCCCTAGCACCTCAGTCTGCTTCCATCGAAAAGTGCATCTCTTGTCTTGAAGATCTTGACTCAAAAGGCAAGGATATCGTTTTGCAGTGGATCCCAGGCCATTGTGGGATCTTGGGTAATGTGAAGGCGGATTCTCTTGCACAAAAAGTAACAACCGTCACCCAAACCTTTTGTAAAGACATCTTTTTTCACTCGATGTAAATGATGATCCGAGACCTTTTTTTCGGAACACTCTACCTGATAATCTACTTGTAGGCAACTCATTTAAAACCTGGTTTAACTTTATTTTAAACATCCCTGATCAGCTCAGGTTTAAAGCTGTTGCCCTTTTCAGACTCCTGACGGGCCATGATTGTTTGGCCAATCATCTTTTTCGAATGAAAATATTTGCAAGCCCAAAATGCATGCTCTGCAGTCTTGGAGAGGACATGGATTCATCTCACTTTCCTGTCTGCCCTGCACTTGTTTCCTCTACTGTGTAGGGTCGTTACTGGGAGGCTAGGGCCCTTATGGACTAAACATGTCACTATGTGATTTCTTCCGTTTCTCGTTGTTGTTTTCATGTTCTTTGTGTTCTTTTTATTTTTTATTTTATTACTTATTGTAGCCTGCCATTGGAAATAAAAAAAAACTTGTGATGGTTATGGGTTTATGTCCAAAATTGTGGGTCAAAGCATTTAAAAATGTAAATATCCCAACTTTAAGAAGGGACAAACATTAACAAAAGACATTACATCAAGGAAAATATTACATAAAGAACATTTTTGATATACCAAAGATATACATAAATGTAATATATTACTTCATTGAGAGCTGCCATTCTAGCTATGGATCCTATGTTGTTGGTAATGGTAACAAGAGTAGCTCTTGCAAGATCTTCTTTAGATGCTTCTTCTCGTTTTTTCTTGCTATTCATGTGTCCAAAGCTAGAAAAAAAAAAGAAGAGAGAATTATTAAATTATAAATAAAGTAGTTAACATAATTCATTTTATACAATCTGTTTGCTAACGGATTTGGCGATACATTTCTTGCAACAATTTGAAAAAGAAGCATGTCATGCAAAGCATTAACAAAATCAGATACAATTTGCAAAAAAATTGGCTATTTATTTATGAGAAAAATGATGGTTATATTTTGAGGATATATAATCTTTAATTATATACATAAGATATATTATGTCAGTCATTATTTTGATAATTCCAAATTTCTGGTTCACAAAGAAACTGATTATAATACACTCATGTCCATAAATTAAGGATAATGAAGTTCAGGCAAAGGAAGAGACAAAAGCAAAACAAATTTGACTTATTTGTAAAGTCTATTTATTAAACAAAAGGTAAAGAGCAAAAAAGATGCTATATGTTTGACATAATTAATAAAAAATGAGATTTTTACTCCCAGGAGCAAATTTCAAAAAAGAACCTATTTACAAAAAACAGTATAACATGGCTAGTATGATGGTTAATATGGAGTATGTCTCCCGGACGATGCAATACAGGCCTTACAACGCCTAGGCATGCTGAGTATCAAATTATCAATCTGATCTTAGGGAATATTACATCACTCATCAAGCAATGCCCTCCGAAGTTCTGGTTGACAGGTGGGAGGAGGTTGACGGGCTGCAATTAGTCGGCCAAGCATATCCCACACATGCTCTATTGGATTCAAGTCCGGTGAGTATGCTGGCCAATCCATACGGGTGATATCCTCCAATTGAAGGCATTCGTCTACAATGTTTGCACGGTGAAGACGGGCGTTGTCATCCATAAACAGAAATTCAGCACCCATGGCGCCCCGAAACAAACCTACTTGTTGTTCCAGAACGACATCCCGATACATGTGGTCTGTCATCGTTACACTCTGAACATGCATGTCAGTTCTGTAACCAAGAATAATTCCTCCCCAAACGAGCCATCCTGCACCACCGTAACGGTGTCGTTCAATGGTGTTCTCTTGGTGGTAACGGGTACCTGGCGCTCTCCATATGAAAGCCCGACGAGAATCAGACTGCAAACTAAACCTGGACTAGTCGGAAAACATCACACCAGACCACTGTTGCGGTGTCCACAATGCATGCTCTCTACTCCAGGTTAATCGCAGGCGACAGTGAGTTGCGGTAAGTGGAACACATCTGACAGGTCTACGAGCATATAGACCAATGTGCCCTAAGCGTCTGTACACGGTCTGCCTTGAAACTGTCGTACTGGTAGCTGAAGAGAGCTGACGAGACAGGTCTGATGCTGTGCTCCGTCTGTTCCTTTTGGCAGTAACTGCAATACCGGTCCTCATTCGGCGTTGTAACTCGGGGGCGACCTGTGCTGTAACATCTACTCATATTACCATCATCTTGTAATCGTTGCCAAAGCCTGGAGATGGCACTCTGGGCGATTCCAAGTTCCTCGGATACTTCCAGCTGGGTACGTGCACATTCCAGTCGTCCGATAATTCTACCACGTAAAAAATAATCCAATTGCTTCCTTTGTGCCATAACTATGCGGTTATTGCACTGAAAGTCTTTTAAAGCGCTTGTGAACAATTTTACTTCTTTGCCACCATTCCTTATATACCCCTCTCTTACGCTCTCGTCATTGTGACGTACTATCCGAGCCATCTGGTGGTTTCCTGTAATTTGCATATTCTTCTTCAAGATGTGTGTGATAATTCTACAGGTGAAATTTTTATTTTAGAGTTCAATTTCTGTGTGATTCTGAATTATCCTTAATTTATGGACATGAGTGCATATAACAGAGATCTCAAAATAGATGCAGTAAGATATACTCTTAGGAAAGCTACCAATTTTTGTTGCACATGAATTCTTGGTAACATACCTACATCATAAGTCTACTTGTCCATATTGCCCAAGACAGAAGTCACATATTATACGTGTAGCATCCATCGTGCGAAGTTTAAGTTGTGTATAAGTATTGGACAGCAAGAAATTTGATGGTACAATATTAATTTAATCAAATTTAACAAGTTAATGAATAAATAATAGTATCGATTAAAATAATGAATATATAAATATCTGCACATTATTATATGGTTCTTCTATATGTGATAAGTCAAAATATGAAAATACCCTAAAGATACAACATCATTGCATTTTATCAAAATAATAATAATAAATTCCTGAAAATTTTAAATAGGACTTTTTAAGTATATTAAAATATTTATAGTTATTTTACAATATTCTGAAAACTACTTGATATGAAAGTAACATCTTTGCATTAAGAACAATTTGAGATTACAATTTTACATCCATTTAGTATCTTTTTAAATATTTCAATTTCAAAGTTGCAAAATAAAAGCAACCATAATAAAATATATCCTAAATATTTAATTTATATGCGATAAAGCTCATTCGTATTTGACAAACAAAATAAAACTGTATCTTACTGCTCTTAAAATGAAAATAAACTGGTGTCAAATGACGTTTAATACCTGCTGGCAACCGTGTTTCCTCTCAGATTGAACCTCATGTAATCTCCTCCGTAGATGTCCTTCACCAGTTTGTCCACGTTGGTGCTGTCGCCCACTTCGGCCAAGGAAATGGCTTCTTCGAAAGTCTCGCAGCCCGTCAGAAGACAGCACAACCCTAAGAATGTACCGCCTCCAAGACTGAGATTGAAAATAAACAAACGGTATGCTTAGAACTGATAAAATTAAGATTTACAGAAGATTTGCAACAAAATTAGTTTTCCATTTAATTGTACCTTATCACAACTTACGAACTTTATATTTTTGGTACAAACTCTACGATACTAACTTCATTCCGTTGAAAATAATCACTACTGAAATAAACAATGAATAGATGAAGATATAATCTAATTCAATGAAGAAATAATGCGATGAAGGAGTCTCAACAAATTATTTGTAAAGGGTGTGATTTATCGAAATCCATTGCAAGAAATGTTGAAGTATTAATTGGATAGGACTCAAAGACAAGAAAGAAATATTGTTATGGAAAGTACTGTATAAATGGACAAATAATATTTTGTTAATTAGGTGTTCTATAATTATTTAGTTTTAAAATTCTCACATTTATATAATTCGTTGTATTACAAGTTTTTTTTTTTCACGCGCGCGTGTGTGTGTGTGTGTGTGTGAGCTCGCAAAAATATATCTAACGCACATGTGAAACAAAAGATTTAAAATACATCCAAGTTGGAGACCTCGACAACAGATTATCTGACAAAGGGTTTGACAATGTCGACAAGTAAAGCTTTCTTGGATCTGAGACAAAAGACATTCTTTAGGAGAATGTGACGTTGCTTCCAGCTTGACACTCACCTAGAGATAAACAACTACTATATGTATATATGTAACCATGCTTCCTCCTACATACTGAGAAGAGCACCCTCCTTGGCGTTCATGAGAAATGAGCAGTAGGCCTCAAGATTCACTCCCGAGAGGAAGTACAGCGCAACCAGGCGCCTCTGTTCAGAAACGTTTAGTTTACAGTCTCTCACCTCGAGAGGAAATATATTTAGCGCAAATCTGCATATTATTTGGCTTACAGACTCTCACCAGGAGAGGAAGTATATACGAGTAGCCGATTATCGGGTTTTCGGCTTAGAAGTGAAGTCCTTTCACGAATCTATAATGATCTGTCTTTAAAATGTGTTAGATATTGCATGTGTGTGGGGTTTGTACGTGTGTCAATAAAGCTCTGAGTTCTCTAACCTGGGACTCAAATATCACAACCAACCACACCCAGTTACAATCCAGCTGCACAAGTTGCACACTAAAGTTGTAAGAAAAGAACGAGCTCTACGAATGCTTCAGAAATTGTGGCCGGGTAGTCAGTTGAGACATTATCTTATAGGGCGAACTTAACATATTTATTAATTGGCTTTAATTGGCAATTGATTTGCGTATCAACCTTTTTTTTTGCATTTGTCGTTTAGCAATAAATAGTTTTAATAAAACTGTGGAAATGGAATACTCACCAAATTTTGACGAAACCCGCAAGACGAAAGAAGAAACAAAACATTTGGCTGAAAATTTTCGATTTGGGACTTTCATTGTCGCCAAATTCCAAACTTAGATTTTACAGCTCTATCACAATTGGATTGTCGGATTTTTTGCCCCCCACCAAATGAAATCCCAAATCAAACAAACCGTAATGTGAACTATATAAGAATCAATTACTATTTTTGTATAAATATGCAACAGGATAAAATAAAAAGTTAGTATTTTCATACTCATAGTATTTCGCTTTATGGATTTAATTTTCTAGGAAAATGTCGACGTACCTCGTGCCTGTGACTCGTTTGTACTCATTCTCCGAATACACCGCCAAGATGCTGACCCCAGAACCGATGTTGACCACGAGGAAAGGGTAGGGTCGGCTGAAGTCGAAGGGCACCTTCTTGCATCGCCTGTCGTCCACGGGGTCGCTCCAGTAGTAGCACTCTCTGAGGTAGTTCTTCTCCACGAACTGTATGCCTCGGATCAGGGAGTCCATCTCGTCGAATTTGTGGATCTTGAACCGGAGTTCCTAGTTGAATAAAAAAGATTATTACTTATAAGTGAGTTTAAGGACTAGAAAGGGTCAAAGTTATTTTAACAGGGGGCGTAAATAGCTACACGGAAAACTAATAAACTCCTTGGCCCTGCAGCCCATGAAGGGCCAAAGCCGTCTGCCTACTTACGCCCAACGCTCTACAATCATATTGGACTACTACTTCTACACCACATCACATCACATCATTGTGCCTAGAGCTGAGTTGCCCCTTCACATTTTGGGAATGATGTTGGTGAGAAGTCTGATTGGGCTCTGTGATACTCTACAGTCACATGAGTCCGGAAACTACGGCTTAAAGTGGATTCCGAAACACCACAAACATCCCACAAACCACCAGGACTCGAACCCAATATCTGTAGTACCAAGCACCATAGTGCTAGCCACTCGGCCATCAGGCCTTATTCATGTTAGATGGGGGCCTATGGTTTAAAGTGGATTCTGAACTACTACAAACATCCATGGCACAGCTGGGACTTGAATCTATGACACAAAGCGTCAGAACATGGGAAAACTATTTACTACAATATCTTTCAACAATAAAAACAAATATTCACCGTATGCTAACACTAATACTATTTTATTCGAAGCCCTAAAATCACTTTTTAATTATTGTTATGTTACAATGCAAGGTGATTATGTTGAAAAATATTAAAGACCCAACAAGACGTCAGAATAAAAACCGTGTAAATAGTTAAAACAGTAAAAAAATAAAATAACAAACACTAACAGTTAATAACAATATAGTGAATCAATAAAATGGTATAAATAGTTAAATTGGGTAAATAATTAATTAAACTGCAAGCAGATGTAAAAAATACAATAGACTGATAAGATTTGAATTATTCGTAATGTAACGTAAAAATTCAATATCATATATGCGAGTATTATAATTTTTGTATGCCTATTGATTTTGTTAGGGTCGCTTAACTTCTGATTTTGTGAAGTGAAACTGAACAAAAAGTTTTTTTTTCTTTCTTTAAAACAATTTTACCCTAAACAGATTAATATGATTTTTAAATACGCCTTGAAATAAAATAAATATGTTGTAAATAAGACACCCTGGAATTGTAACAGTATTTATTAAAATCAATCAGAATGACAATAACGTTGCACACAAAAAAAAATGAAGATAATGAAGTATAATAGGGAAAAAACGACAAAAAAATGGTTATTTTCTTATAAAAAATATTTCACATTTGATTGAAATCAAATAAGCGCACTTATTATATAAATCATGTATACATAATAGTAAAAAATAAAAATAATAAATAAATTGTAATCGGATGGGCCGATATATTTATACCCATAAAATTTAGAATTTAATATAAGAACAAAAAGCATATTAAACAAGTAATATAAAAAAAAAATTTTAAAGTCAATTCCTACTTTTTTTTCACTCTATTGCAGAAAGTCCTTTATAAATAATTTTCATTCATTTTTTTAAAGTTATCTGGCGCCATCTATTGGTAGATAAATGCAACTTAAATCTAAAAAAAACTAAAATTTATGAATTAAATTTAATTACTGAATTAATATTTGAAAATAAATTAATAGTTTAAAAAAACTGAAAAACACGCTTTTAGAGTTAATCAAATTAAAAAGAAAATGAGACGAGAAAATGAATGTCACTGTTCTAAACGCGTGGGGTGCTCGATATCAATCGTTATAATTTTTCACTAGTTTCATTCCGAAATGCAGAGTTAGTTTTAAAATGTCATACAAAGCACCCCACGCTTTTAGAACAGTGACATTCATTTTCTCGTCAGTCATTTTATTCTTATGTTAACAATTATTTTTTTCTTTTTAATTTGATTAACTCTAAAAGCGTGTTTTTTAGTTTTTTAAACTATTAATCAAACTAAAAAGTAAAAAATTAATTAACTCTAAAAGCGTGTTTTTTTAGCTTTTTTAAACTATTAATTTATTTTTTACTTTTTAGTTTAACAGACAAACAAACATTCAGATGAAACAACTGTTGTCTTTCTGAAAGATGCCTGTAAATGTTTTTTTACAGCTTTAATAATGTATACGAGGAGAAACAGATTTCCAGGGGGAAAAGTAACATACATACATACATACATACATACATACATACATACATACATACATAACACACATACATACAGGTGAAGCTAATAAAAGCGTATTAAATACTGTATTAACATTAAGTGTCCTCCACTACAAGTTAAAAAAAAATGTATTTGAACTTGAGTGGATGAATAAAAAGTATTTTATAAACGATTGAAAATTTGAGCAAAATATATATAGGGAGAGTGTGAGCTAATAGAAGGAATTGAATAAAAAACTATAGTATTCCAAAGCGTTTTCTTTTCTTAAAAAATCTCGTTTTCATTTAGAAATAAAATTGTTTTTGCACTCACCAGACAATCTTTTAGAACAACTGTACACTATTTAATTACATAATTATTAGCTCGTGAGAGAAATTAAAAAAATACCAATAGCTTCTAAAAGAAATTAAAAAAGAAAAATAATTAACCAATAAGAATAATCGAAAGACGTCCAGGACACGAAAATCGCTGCTCCTCAAAACAATATCTACAATTTTATGCATAACAACATTATCCTTATGATAAATCTGATGAGCTGCTGTCAAAGTCTTAAACCTAACCCCAAGTCTATTTTAGTGAACAATACTCTTAAAGGAATAACTGTGGGTGTCTGCTTTTACACCCATAATTATTAGTAGTCGTATTTGAATGGTGGAAGAATAATTTTGAATTACAACTACTTATTACTGGTTCCCAAATGGTACATCGTCCGTTTGTCAACCAGCGCTCCATACGTATTCTATAGAACACTTTATTTATCAATGAATCAGTAAAGTGACACAAATTTAATATTCGTATATTTCTGAGGAACATTATGTTATCATCCTCACTGTTATAAACAATGGTTAGTTATGAAGAACTTATGTCACTCACACACACAATAATGGCAACACATATATGTTGTTGTTGTTTCTTATCCCACTTGGCTGGTCAAGCCCACGAGCCCATATGGACTCATGATTGAAGGGGAAGGAAGCAGCTTCTGTTGTGATGGAGCACCCGTAGGTAGAAGCCTGACTTTTGCTCTGTGACGCTCTTATAGTCATAGGAGACCGGGACCTACGGCTTAAAGTGGATTCCGAACCACTACAAACATCCATGGCACCGCCGGGATTCGAACCCGAAACCTGTGGCACCGAGCGCCAGACACTCGGCCATTCAGGTCCCAAATTTGCCAACGGCACGCAGTGTTCCCAGGTGGTCACCCACCCAAGTACTGACCGCGCCCAATGATGCTTAAACTTCGGTGATCTAACGAGAACCGGTATATTCAGCATGGTACGGCCGTTGGCTACACATATATACATTGCATATAATGGCAATATATATATATATTGCCATTATATCGTTTTCAGTAAATTTATATTTAAACATAAAAATTTGCGTTATTTTAAATGCGGTATTTTCTTTTATATTTTTAAATTCCTTCTATTAGCTCACACTCTCCCTATATATATCTTGTTCAAATTTTCAATTCTTAATAAAATACTTTTGATTCCTCCACTCAAGTTCAAATGCATTTTTTTTGAACTTGTAGTGGATGACACTGGATGTTAATACAGTTTTTTCAAATATTAATTCAGTAATTAAATTTAATAAATTAATTTTATATGGGATAAATATTCATATATTCACGCTGCTCTTTCTTCTCATTTGCTCATCATTAATTAATTAATAATTAGTTAATCGCTTTTTTCTCATAACTAATTATTAATTAATTAATGATTTTTAATTATTTTATTCATTCAATTATTAATTATTTTTGTTCATTTAATTATTGATTATTATTATTTTATTATCAAATATTTTTATCATTCATTTAATATATATTATTCAATTTTTAAAATAATGTAACTACAAATTGGCAGTAATATAAAAAATCGTCTGATTTTAATTTAGCTTATTTTGCTGGTTATTATTATTATTATTAATTTTTTACGTTTGAAATTTGAAACGAACGTATTTGAGTATTCTTGTTAATGTATTCTATATTTTTTAATTTTAAATGAACAAAAAGTTTTTAATTAAATTTGAAATATAGCCTAATATATTTGCTTTTATTATTTCTATGGTTTGTATTTGCTTTTATTATTTTCCTGTAATTTGAGATTGCTGTTCTGTTTTTTTTTTCAGTTCCTTTTATTAGCACACACTCTCCCTATATATATATCTTGTTCAAATTTTCAATCGTTCATAAAATACTTCTTATTCATCCACTCATGTTCAAATACATTTTTTTTTAAACTTGTAGTGGAGGACACTGGATGTTAATGCAGTTTTTCAAATATTAATTCAGTAATTCAATTTAATTAATTAATTTTAGTTTTTTTTAGATTTAAGTTGCATATATCTACCAATAGAGGGCGCCAGATAAACTTAAAAAAATGAATGAAAATTATTTATAAAGGACTTCCTGCAATAGAGTGGGGAAAAAAAAAAGGAATTGACTTTAAAAAATTTGTTTTTATATTACTTGTTTATTATTTAAACGTTATTTACGATTTTTTTTACAAATTTATCAAGTATTTATAATATTTTTTAATCGAATTGTCAACTTTCTTTTCTACAATCTGTGATTTCCATTTTCAAATCTTAAATGAGGTGTTCATTTGTGCTGGGAAATAAATGCTGTCATAATATATCTGGATAGTATTGATAATAATCAAGATTTTTGAAGATTTTATTTAAAAAAATGAAATCTGTTTTTTAAATTTTTCTTCTTGTTAAAAACAATGACTATATATATATAAAAAAAAGGATGATAACCAATTTTGAGACGGAAATATATAAATAATGATTTAAATAATACAGCAATCTTATGTAACTGAAATTCCCTACTTGAATTTTAATATATTATTAAATTTCACATCATTATAAGATGTTTGTTTTTATTTTGAATGAAGTATTTAAATTTCTGAATTCAGCAATTGTATGCTTGTGTGTGTTA
Source organism: Caerostris darwini (assembly GCA_021605075.1). Taxonomy (NCBI): domain Eukaryota; kingdom Metazoa; phylum Arthropoda; class Arachnida; order Araneae; family Araneidae; genus Caerostris; species Caerostris darwini. Next base: position 289,429 of record BPLQ01005843.1, read on the forward strand.
CAATACAAGAAAATTTATCAATTCTCTGCCTCCTATATTTTTTTTTCATAATTTCAATGAATGCGGAATGTAAAATGCTTCTAAAATATAGAAAAACCGTGATACCGAGGGCCAGAGCTCTAGCCGCTCGGCCCCTAAGAGTAATTAATGTAATATTACATTAAGAAATTTATTTTTTTTTATTTTATAGTTTTATTTATAGGCCTTCATAGTTTGTTTTTCCAATGAAAAAATTTAAATAAAGCATATCCTAATTTATACAAGTTTTAACAATTTGTTTTTATTATTTTAATTTACGTCTTTATTAATTCGAACAGAAACATTTCATGAATTCTCTAAAAATAAATGTAAGGGGAAATTAAATATTCTATTAAAATATATATTCTTCGACATTGCAAAGATACTATAATTCAATAAAAAAAAGAATCGTGATGATCAATATAAGCTGATTAATAATGGCTATTATTAAGCTTTGCAAAAAAATTCTAATACCAGCCAGCTGAGTTACGAAATGTTGTTTAATCACACAGTATAAGAATAGTCCGTTTTATTTTCGTCTCTTCAAATTGCTAACTATTCAGACGTGCTCGGAACTTAACGTTTCGTAACGTTCGCAGAGGAATGTTGAAACGATTCATCTTGGAAGAAAATTCTCAGAAAATCTGCGGTTCAAATAAGGTATTTCAAGGTTAATCACACCTGTCATCACGACTTGATACGTTCTAGTTAGGTTTCGCAAACGAAAAAGATTTCTAGATAAGTCCATTTGCCCATTGCGTTCGTCGAGGTTAAACGAATCGATTTATTTTGCTTCAATAAAAAATAATGAATATATCCAACATAAATAATAGAGTTTTTTTAAGTTTATATAAGCTATAAGAATACCTATAATTTGTTGATCTTACCCGAATAGAAAAAAAAATGTAAATGCGTATTCCGTACATAAAATAAAACGAAGAAGAAGCATTTTATTTTTAAAGTAACGACTTCTCATTGTCAATAATACTGCAATAATGTAACCTTTTACCTGTAACTTAATTGGCATCAGCACGTCTGTCTTTGTCTTATAGCGAAGATGTTTAAATAAATTAGCTGACAAATATTGTTAAATAAAAGATACACAATACATTTTGATCTTCCAATCGTCAATATGAGGCCTAATGACAGAGGGACTACCACTCTGGCCCTGGGTGCTACAGGGCTTAAGGTTCGAATTCTGGAGGTGGCATGGATGTTTGTGAGTGGTTCGGAATCCATTATAAACTCCTGAGCAATAATATCCACTATAAACTCCTGAGCAATCCACTATAGACTCCTGGGCAATAATCCTCAGGAGTCTGGAACTGTCTGATCAGGAATTTCAAGAACTGCCTGATTTTGAAGTAACAAGCAACTCAAATGAGGGCCTGTTGGCCAAGTGACTATAGTTTTTGGGTTCGGTGACACAGGTTTCGGATTCCAGTCCCAGTGCTGGCATGGATGTTTGCAGTGGTTCGGAATCCACTTTAAACCGTAGATCCGATCTAATAGGACTGTAGAACGTTGGACGTATAACGTTACAACTCTGCCCCGTAATTATATATATATATATATATATATATAGATTTCGAGACAGGATATATACATATATATACACTATGTGGAAGAAAGTGACGGGACACGACACTATAACGACATAAGCCCATATTTATTAAAATTAATAGGAGGTAGGGCCTCCTTTGGCTGCGATCACAGCTGCAACCCTTCTGGGCATGCTTTCCACTAAATTAGCCATAGTGGCTAGAGGAATTTCCTTCCAAATGTTTAACAGGAAGTTCCATAGTTCAGGCTTGCTTTTGGGGAGTGGGGTGCAGGCCCTCAACCGACGGTCCAATTCGTCCCAGAGCTGTTCAATTGGGTTAAGATCAGGGCTCTGCGCCGGCTACTCCATGCGTTTAACGTTGTTGTTCACATACCAATCAAGATTCCTCCTTGCAACATGGCATGTTGCGTTGTCGTCTTGATACCAGCAATCATCCATACCGTACGTTGCTCACAAGGTAGTAAGGACATGATTGTCGAAAATATCACAGTATTTATCGGCATTCATCGCCCCATCAACCTTCACCAGTGGGCCAGCCCCATATCAGGAGAAACAGGCCCATACCATCAATCCTCCTCCACCAAACTTTATAGTTAAGACGACACACTCGGGCAAAAGGCGTTCTCCTGGTAAACGCCATACCCAAACACGTCCATCGGAACGGAAAAGGGTAAATCGTGATTCGTCACTCCAAAGGACGCGTTTCCAGTCATCCAGAGTCCAAGTACGGTGGTCTTTGGCCCATCGAAGGCGCGCTTTCTTGTTTGTTTTCGTAATCAAAGGCTTATGGGCCGCCGAACATCCAGTGTAACCTAACTTATGGGTCTCGATGCTAAGAGTCTTGGTCGAAACGGCCACACCTGTGGCTTGTCTAAACTCATTAGCGATGTTATCCATGGATGTTTGACGGTTACTTCGAATCTCCCTGCCGAGCATCCGCCGGTCTCTGCTGGTGAGAACTGTAGGTCGTCCACTTCGGGGTTTGTTCTGACAGTGTCCCTCAGTCTTGTAGCGACACACAACACGTGCTACAGTCGATTTTGAGCAGTTACGGAGACGGGATATCTCCCTAATTGACACCTTGGCAAGATGCAATCCAACCAACACACCTTTATCGAACTCAGACAACTTTTCCCGGGGCAGCATCCTGACAAAAAACAACTCTAGTCGACTCCACAGAGTATTTATAGGATATGGCTGACACGTGATACCTGTTATTGCGCATGTGTCAGCTGTATTGTCGACTTTTCTACTTTTCGAGGGGTGTCCCGTCACTTTCTTCCAGATAGTGTATATATATCCTGTCTCGAAATCTGCCAGTAAGCAGACGGCCTTGGCCCACCATGGGGCTGTTGAGCCAATGAAGAAGCAGAATCGTAAACATGCTTTCAGCAAACTGGTTATATTTGGCCGATTTATTTTTACATATAAAATGGGGAAAGTAAAATTTCAAGAGAAGCTCCAACGATTTTGAAAAAGAAATTAAAAGCACTTACATGACTGAATTTTGTCTATCATAACGTGTTACGTTTTTGCAGTTGATAAAGCTACAAAACGTATTCTATGTGAAGAATATTCATTTTCTAGGTTGAATTTTAAAAAATGTAATATTTTAATTAATTTAAATCTATATTTTTTTTCAATGCAGTTCATTGTATTTTTTTTAAAATAAATATTTGAATAATTAACTTTAAAATAATTTTGTTTATTTTTATTGCGTGATAGTCCATTTAAGATTAAATATTTAAACGCCACTGATTGAGCTCTAGGTCAAACTCATAGCTCGTTTTGGTAAAAATTATATACTGACATGCAATATAACAAAAACTTCTGTCATTGGCTATGGCTCACGAAGAAGATTGTCGCAAAGCTTTGGAAATTTAAAGAACCTTTAAAAAAAGTGTCTCCATAAAATACGTAAAGTGTTCCCTTCATTAACACTTTCGTGCAAAAGTGTTAATGAAGGGAAAACCTTTCGTTAAAGTAATCAATAAATCAACAAGTTCATGACAATATACTAAAGATGAAGTAAAAATTCTTGTATTAAAGAAAATATTTTTAAAATGCCTTTACATTTATTGTTGTTTTATAAGTATTCTAATATTGTAACCGTGCTTCCTCCTACACACTGGCAAGAGTGTCTCCCTTGGCGTTCGGGAGAAATGGTCAATCGACCTCGAGACTTTCACCCGAGAAGAAATACAATATAATCTGCGCTCCCACTGAGTTTATGTTTAGTTTATAGTCTCTCATACCGAGAGGAAATATATTTAGCGCCCCCCGGTGCTGTAGTTGGTTTACAGACTCTCCTCCAGGAGAGGAAATATATTTCGCGCACCCTGTGCATAGCAGAGTTTCGGATTTTCTGCTTAGAAGTGGAGTCCTTCCTCGAATCTATAAATATCAGTTTTTAAATGTATTAAATAATGTATGTCTCTAATTGTGTGTGTGTGGGGGGTTGTGCTTATGTCAATAAAGCTGTGAGTTCTCAAACCTGTAACTCAAGTATCTTAACCCAACCACACCCAGTTACAATCTGCTGGCCAACCTGCATGATACAATATTCATAATTAAAACAACTCCTAATTCAAGGATATAAATTTATATATTTTCAGGTGATTCAAAATGCAATCACTTGAAATAATATTATTTTAGAATTTGAATGACATCATATTGGAAGACATTATCAATTAGGAGATCATTTAAAAAAAAAAGAGGATAATTGGAGAAGTAGTTCACTCGAAGCGGAATCAATTCAAATTTGTATTGCATGAAAATAAAAATAAATTTTTCCCGCTTGTTTTTTAACGAATACACACGATTGATGGCCAACATCTTCAGCGCAAACGGATGCATGTTAGCATACTTTTAATATTAAAAGAACATAAGCATTAAATCTCGATGATTTTTGTTTAAAAACATGTTTGTATGTACAATAACATAAAATTAAGTAAGAATTAATTTCTTTGAATTCGATAAAAAGCTTTCAGGAATAACCAAAACATTCAAATCACTTGTCAGTGAGTATAGATCCTCAGCATAAAAGAACCTTGAGCCATAGCCTTCAACATAAAAGAGCCACAGGAATATAAAAGAGCCCTGAAGCTGCTCTGGTGACTTCAAGGAAACGTATTGGGTCACAGCAAAGTTGCATCAAAAGTTGGCATGATGCTTTTAGATTCATGAGATGGAATGTCACTATTCGTACGCCTTTTTTACCCAAAGTAAACCTGCCAAAATCATTCAGTTCACTTGTAAGAACTACTTCCGCTCCCCGATAGTACAATGGGCACAAGAACAATATACACAAGAGCAATTTGGGCTGATGAATCAGTTGCTATGCTATAAAAACTACATGTGGTTCGTAAATGGCGACTTATAGTTTTCTAAATGCATTTTAACAAGCAGTTTTGGCTATCAAAGCTTATCTTTTGTCAAAATCCGATAAAATTTTATCTTTCAACATATGATAACAATGCAAATTAATGGAGAAAGACGCTGAGAATTTACCTACCAGCTTAGTCCATCTATCTATCCCTACAATTACTCCTATTCTTTCTTGATCCATCCATCTATCCCTACAATTACTCCTATTCTTTCTCGGTCCATCCATCTATCCCTACAATTACTCCTATTCTTTCTCGGTCCATTCATCTATCTCTACAATTACTCCTATTCTTTCTCGGTCCATCCATCTATCCCTACAATTACTCCTATTCTTTCTCGGTCCATCCATCTATCCTTACAATTACTCCTATTCTTTCTCGGTCCATCCATCTATCCTTACAATTACTCCTATTCTTTCTCGGTCCATTCATCTATCCCTACAATTACTCCTATTCTTTCTCGGTCCATCCATCTATCTCTACAATTACTCCTATTCTTTCTCGGTCCATCCATCTATCCCTACAATTACTCCTATTATTTCTCGGTCCATCCATCTATCCGGTCCATCCACAATTACTCCTATTCTTTCTCGGTCCATCCATCTATCCCTACAATTACTCCTATTCTTTCTCGGTCCATCCATCTATCCCTACAATTACTCCTATTCTTTCTCGGTCCATCCATCTATCCCTACAATTACTCCTATTCTTTCTCGGTCCATCCATCTATCTCTACAATTACTCCTATTATTTCTCGGTCCATCCATCTATCCCTACAATTACTCCTATTCTTTCTCGGTCCATCCATCTATCCCTACAATTACTCCTATTCTTTCTCGGTCCATCCATCTATCCCTACAATTACTCCTATTATTTCTCGGTCCATCCATCTATCCCTACAATTACTCCTATTCTTTCTCGGTCCATCCATCTATCCCTACAATTACTCCTATTCTTTCTCGGTCCATCCATCTATCCCTACAATTACTCCTATTCTTTCTCGGTCCATCCATCTATCCCTACAATTACTCCTATTCTTTCTCGGTCCATCCATCTATCCCTACAATTACTCCTATTCTTTCTCGGTCCATCCATCTATCCCTACAATTACTCCTATTCTTTCTCGGTCCATCCATCTATCCCTACAATTACTCCTATTATTTCTCGGTCCATCCATCTATCCCTACAATTACTCCTATTCTTTCTCGGTCCATCCATCTATCCTTTCTCGGTCCATCCATCTATTCCCTACAATTATTATTCTTTCTCGGTCCATCCATCTATCCCTACAATTACTCCTATTCTTTCTCGGTCCATCCATCTATCCCTACAATTACTCCTATTCTTTCTCGGTCCATCCATCTATCCCTACAATTACTCCTCTCTTAATCCATTCATCTAAATTTCGTATCTGTACAATTACTCCTAATCCATCCATCTATGATATCTGTACAATTACTCTTAATCCACCCATCTACGTATCGTATCTGCACAATTACTCTTAATCCAGCCATCTATCTCTACAATTACTCCTACTCTCTTAGTAAATCCATCTCAACCATTTTATTGGCCCTACGCAATTTCATCGCATGTGGATTTAATGTTTTGCTGACCAAACCAAACCAAACCAAAATTTTATTCAATTTCTGTGAATGGTATGATAGCCAGGGATTCATATATAGAACTAATCATAATATATATGATATATTTACCAATTTGAAATTATTTTTAAACAATTAAATATTAATATTATTAGAATGAATTGGCATTGTTATAAGCTATTAGGCTTATTGTAGAAATTACAGCTTTTTCAATTCCTTCTATTAGCTCACACTCTTCCTATATATATCTTGTTCAAATTTTCAATCGTTTATAAAATACTTTTTATTCCTCCACTCAAGTTCAAATAAATTTTTTTTGAACTTGTAGTGGATGACACTTGATGCTGATACAGTTTTTTAAAATATTAATTGAGTAAAACTAAATTTAAGTAATTAATTTTAGTTTTTTTTTAGATTTAAGTTGTATGCATCTACCAATAGATGGCGCCAGATAAACTTAAAAAAATGAATAAAAATTATTTATAAAGAACTTTCTGCAATAATAGTGAAAAAAAAGTAGGAATTGACTTTAAAATATTTTTTTTTATATTACTTGTATATAGTCATAAAGAACTTTAAGTAGCTCAGTTCTTTTTGACTAAATAAAGGCTGTAGTTGAACAGAAAAAAAAACTGAACTATTTAAGTTTCTTCTTTTTTGAATGCATTAATCTGGTACATACTATCTAGAGAGAAAATTTTATTCTTTCAACTTCATAATATCCAAGTCATAATGAGTACTAATTCATGAACAATCTTTATATTCTTATGAACAAGAATTCAGTTTTATATATTAGATATATATATAACAGTGGTTAGAAATAATATTATCGCATAGAAAATTTCTCCAGGGCGTGGTATTTTTCTTGCCAAGTTTTACTTGATTTATTGCTTGAGACAATTCATTATTAATGAAATGAAAGATTTCTTAAGAAATAAATGTATTTATTTTATGTAGTGATGATGTTAGCATCCGTTGAGGTTTCTTCGCAACAAAATCTAGTAACGCCCTTAGCAAATCAGTGAACCAATCTAGTAATTGCCAATCCATTGCCATGATGTTGCAAGCTTTTATGAGAGACAGAAAGCTTAAGTGATTAATTACTGTAAGAATATCGACGAAAGAACCAGAAATAATTTCAGTGCGTTGTTTATTACTCTGGTTATATCCACTTAGAAACAGATTATATGATAAAAAATATTGGAATTATTTTGCTTTTTATATAGTTTCGGCAAAGACGCAGATAGTACAAATGATAGAGTAAAGGCATGGTAAATTGATGGTACATACACATGGCTATTTTGTTAGATTCCAGAACCTCCTGTAAGACTAACAACATGTTATGCCTCTCAAGGAAAATCTATATCCATAAAGTTATTTTGAATACTTTTCCTATCTCAACTAAGTCACAATGCACATCAACTTAAGATTTTATGAATGATTCATTAATTTAGATCTCCAGGCAACTTTCGTGAATCAATTCCCGTTTTGTTACATACCCTCAACATGAATAAAAATGGTTTAGTCGCCATATCGTTTGTTTTGCTGATGGCCAAGAAATACCTTGAAATTTTTGTTGGGAAAAAAAACCCCTTCAAAGGTGCAAACTTTATATTTCATTTAACACTTAATTATAAAATGTCCAAAGTGAGAGCAGGGGTAAAAGGTGCTTTTGGCAACAATAAATTCTGCTTCATTGTTGGTTTATAAATCTATATACAAGGACAGACTCATATGTACTTCACCGATATTTTTTTTTCTACAATTGATTTGGTGTGTAGACAATTTTCTGATTCTCTTTTACACGGTTCTCTCAACAAAACTTCTTAAGTCCCACATGAATTCTAGTCCATGACTTACTCTTTTTCTACCACCACGTTTGCAATTAATAAAGAACCAAAAGACATGAATACAAGAATAAGAAATAACGTTAAGTCAAACAAATATTGCAAAGACATAAAAAAAATTCAAATTAAAAAAATGTATGAGTATTGACAACACTGCTACAGGCATGCTACGTGAAGAAACCAAATGTTAAATTTTCAGTTTTGTAACCGTGTTTCCTCCTTAACACTGACAAGAGCGCCCTTCTTTGGCGTTCAGGAGAAATGGCCAATCGGTCTCGAAACTCTCACCCGAGAATCACGCGCTTCTATTGAAAAATGCTTCTCGGGATGAGACACTATAAACTACATGTTTAGTTTATAGTCTCTCATCCTGAGAGAAATTATATTTAGAACAACCCGGCGCATTAGTTTGCATATAGACTCTCACCTGTAGAAGAAGTAAATTTTGCTCACCCTGCATGTATCCAAGTTTTGAGTTTTCGGCTTAGACGTGGTGTCCTTCCACGGGACTGTAATTACATGTCTTTAATTGCATGTGTTGTGTTTGTGCGTGTGCCAATAAAGCTGTGCCAACTTGTGCCTCAAATATTTCAACCCAACCACAACCAGTTACAATCTGGTTGCCCAGCCTGCACACTACAGTTTTCTTACTCAAGATATAAATAATAAGTAGCATTTGAAGAATAATTAGTTCCATATGCACATTTTTCCACGGCATATAAATTTCCTTTTCTTGCATTACATAGTAATAAGGGCGAATTGATAACTGGGGATATTATAGGATTATAAGATAAATTAGTTGGATAGAAATTGAATCTTGAATGATTTTTACAAGTGGTTATTAATGAATTTAAAAATTATTGATTCGAAACAGCTCTAGATATTTGTCAAGGATTATACCACTCCATTCAAATTATCGACATAAGTGATAATATTGACGATATTTTATAACTTTTGATAACTACATCAAAGTAACTACATCCAGACAGACTGATAACTACATCAAAGTAACTACATCCAAATAGACTGGTAATTACATCCAGACAGACTGGTAACTACATCCGGACAGATTGATAACTGCATCCAAGGGCAAGACATCGAAACATATCTATTTTATTATATAAATTAATAATTGACATCAACCACATCTCAGCCCTAATTTTTTTAAAAAATAAAACATGAATATGTGTTGTTTGATTTTCTATATACATAAAACTTTACAGGAAACAATTCAAGTAACTTTACCTTTTCGAAGTCTTCTTCGAATTTGAAGGCCCCTCCGCCACTGGCGCAGACTGTGCTGGAAATGGACGTGATCTGTTTGGACTTGACCAGTCTCAGGAACACCTTCATCTCGCTCGTTGGAAAGCGGATGAAGTGTAGCGATCCCTGTCTGTTGTTTAGTGTGACATTGTCCATCTGATGGAATAAAGAAACAGCTAAATTAGGTATTATGCTTATAAATTAGTCACTAGACAATAGCTGAATCAAATCACGATAGATATGAATAGGATTTATTTTCATTGCAGTAAAAATATCCATCTCGCCACATTTTGTTTCTCTTATGCAAAAGTAAAAAAAAAAAAAAAAAAAAAAAAAAAAAATCCATATTTCTTTCATTGGCAAAATCAACAAATTAAAGTATAACTTATTATAATTTCATTTATTTCAAAAGCATGCTAAAATTATCCATCAGCAAAATAAAATATTTTTTAAATAAATTTGAATGAACATTTAATATGAAATGTAATAATTGCCATAAGAAAAGAAGTATTTAATGCGCTTATTAATGTTGGAAAAATGTGAACAAACTTTCCAAAGAAGTAAAATGAAGGAGCTTGGAAATTGTTAATTGTAAGGAGCTCAGTACTGAAAAGAATATATATACTATATATTTTAAAGAAATGCATTAAATGTTTCATTATGATGGTATAAAAACATCATTGCCTAAATATACCTGAAAAATCACAAAAACTATTGAAAACTTAAACTCTGCAAAATTCAACAGAATAATTAACAAAACGAATGAATATTTTATGAATATTTTAAAGGGCCCTTTAAAATGGCAAATATAATTACTCTTGAAAAAAATTCCTCGCCGCAGTAGTGATGGTGGCTAAGAATATGATTTCCCGGATTACTCTTCAAAAATATCCTCGCCGCCATAGGGATGGTGGTTAAGATGCTTTCCGGGATTTTTTTCACTTATAACCCGTAAACCGGTTTTCTTTAGAACACCTCCAGAAAACTTTCACAATTTTTCCTATCCTAATCTATGTAGTGAGAAAAGGGGCCATTCAGAGCTTCTGCAGGTTTGGTTTGTCGCTCTACGGTCATCTTATGCACACTTTAGGCTAAACAGACCGGGACCTACAGTTTAAATGGATTCCGAACCACTACAAACGTCCATGCCACCGCCGGGACTCGAACCCGAAACCTGTGGTATCGAGCGCCAGAGCCCTAGCCATTCAGGCCCTAGAGCTTCTGCAGGAGCAAATAACGATAATTATTACCTCATCATTTAAAAACAGAGCAAAAAAGTTTACCAAATTGGTGTAGTTTTAGGGGGAAATCAGATTTAGGGATTTCTTGATCAGAACGTATCACAAACATGGTTTGCCATAGAAATTTAAATAATACCAAAACGTACTGCTAAATAACTTGATTAAATAAAAGTCTTCAAAATTAAAGGAAACAAAGGAAGATTCAGTTGCGCTTAGAAAACCTTAAAAACTTATTGAATTTTCATGAAAACTATTTAATTCAATATAGAAATTTTAGAATTTATTTCTATGATATCATAAATCGCGTTACATGTGGCATTTATTTATTTAAAAAATTATAATACTTTCTTATAAATATTTTTCTTTTTCTTATTATTAAAATTATAAATACTTTTAAATTTATAATACTTTCTTAATTACGATAGATTCTTTATAATATTCTTTCTTAAAATTATAAATACTTTCTTAAATGTTATTCATCATGCATGAAATGAAAATTTCTACACATGAAGCTTTTGGATTTTCCGCTACATTTACAGCAATGCGAATGTATTAACAATGTAAAGAATTTATTTTTACCTGTAAATGAACATCTCTGGTGCCCGTATTGCAGTAGGCAGATCTTCCTGTCACGAAGACTTTCAAGTTTTCGTGATCTTCCGATTCTTTTGAATCGTCGGTTGGTTCGAAATAAACCACTTTTACGAGAGATCCTCCTATGTCGATTCCGAACCAGGGCATAGCTGGGAAAAAAGATTGAAAAGAATAGATTTTAGTATTTTTCTTTTACTTATTTGAAATTTCAATTCTTTTTTCTTAAAGTGTTTCTAAGTTTTTTCTTGATATGGTATTCTGTTATCTTGTTGCATGTCAGTACATTAAATCGTGGTATCAGTTATCAAGTGAACAGAAAGGGCAAAGGCTCTCTTTATTTTTTCTGAGATGGTAAAGTGAAACCAATTTCATTACATTTCATTTATAAAGCTTTTGTATATTGCTACTCAATTGTTTTTTTATCTTGGATGCATTACTGTGTCCAAAAAGTAAGACCAGTTTTCAATTTAAATTTACCAGGCATATGGTATTTTAATTTCTTTCTTCTTTTTTAGGTTGTTGGCATTCTCCTTGACATCTGTGTGAAATTCGACGTCAAAATATTCATGAGTGCTTGATTTACGCTTGGTTTTGGTGAGATGCTAAAACTGATTCCGGCGATTTTCGAAATGTCTGAATTAATTGAGCAAGAACTTGCATTCAATTTTGTTTGCGAAAATGTATAGAATGTTGCAGAAGGCATTCGGTGAGCATTCCTATATTGGAAAGGAATGTTTAGAAGTCGTATAAACAGTTCAATGACGGCAGAGAATGCGTTGAAGACGAAGCTCCCTCTGGTCGACCCTCAACCTCAACCGACGAAGCTCACGTCCAAAAAATTAAAAATTTGGTGCTTGCAAACTGTCGATTTACAATTAGAGACCTTGCTAATGATGTTGGAATTTCAAAATTCCGTTCTAAATGATGTTTTGTGTCACAAACGCGTAAATCTCGATTGGTGTCGAAAACACTGAATGCGCCAGCTCACACTGCATTGATTCTTCGTGACTTTTTCGCCAAAAATGAAGCGCATATCGTTCCACAACCACCGTATTCACCTCATTCAGCATCGTGCAACTTCTGGTTATTCCCTAAACTCAACTACGGGGACACCATTTTGAGTCGATTGAAGAGATATTACAAAAATCGCCGGAATGAGTTTTAGCGTCTCACAAAACCAAGCATGACTCAAGCACTAATGAATTGTTTGATGTAAAATTTCCCACAGATGTCAAGGCGAGTGCTAACAACCTAACGAAAAAAAATTGAATTACAATAAGCCACGGGAATCAAACTGAAAACTGGACTCACTTTTTGGACACATTAGTATATGCGTGCCAGCCAATTTTTGAAAACTTAAATTAGTTAAAAGAAAAAAAGAATTATGAAATTTAATTTCCCTGTTGAATGGTTTGCGAGATTATTTTCTATTTGTTTATTTAATCTAAGATATACTCAAAATGTATCATTTGGTTAGTGGTAAGGATCGGTAATCAATAATAATAATAATAATAATAAGATAAATAACGTTTGTTATTTTATAGTCAATCTTTGAAAAAAATAAAATAACAAACGTTATTTTATTTATTTAGTTAGTTATTATTATTATTACTTTTTTTTAAAGATTGATTACAGTGGGGAAAATTAATTTGTATTTTTAATGAGAAGTTAATTTAAAAAAAAATATACCAATATTTAGAAAAACTATACAAAATGCATTTCTACTTAAATTCGTAAAAGGATTCAAATTTTTACGCAAGATCCCAAAAAATTGAATGCAAATATTCCTATTTATGTTGCTTTTTAAAAATGTTTTTCCCTTTATAATTTATTCTAATGCATTTCCTTTGTGTGTATTCACCTTTTAAATTAAACGAAAAAATAAACTGGAAACGCCTTGAAATACTTTTCTAATTAGAACTAATAGCAATGTCTCTTCTCATCTGTTGCATATTTTTTCATAGATCACATCAAAGTATTAGGTTGGTGCATAATTATCAGGCCTTTCTTTGACGTGCTATATTTTAATAAAAATTTACACTATTTTATAAATTTATGAATGAAAATATCCTTCTAGTTTTAGATTATAAAAATGCTTGTCGATAATCATAATCATACTCATTTTAGGGTTGGGTTCCACCAATAACAAATCCCGTTTAAGATGATGTCCCAATGGATGATTCAGCTTCTGTCCCATCAAACATACCATGCTGCCTTCTTACAGTGTATGTCCTTCGTTATTCCTTTTGGTGAAACTCCTGGCGAAACGCAGACCTTCTTTCTTTTGAAAGTTTTGAAGAGAAGCCGCGATTCAACCCCAGTGACAAGATCCTTCAGAAACGGATCACGCTCGCATCGTTGAAGCAAATCGGTGAAAATTCGGACACATTCGGCTTTATTGTAGTCGCCGAGTTCGTGGGGGATCCATCCAGCCTATTTCCCTACCTTTCCAAACTTTTTGAGATGCCGAACGATGGTTGAATGGTTATATTGAAGTTGTCGGCCAGCATTCGAGTTGTCAAACTTTCGTCCTCTTCCACGGCTGCCAAAAGTGCCTGGTCGACCCCTTCCAGCCTTTATCTTTTCAAGCTAGTGTCGCCAGATTTGAAACATTCCCTGCCGATTGTGCTCTCCTCGAAAAGTTCGTTGAAATCGCGAAATGACTGCGCTGCTTTCCATCCTTTCTCAAAGTGGTACAGCATAATACGACGAATATGAGTATGATTATCGACACGAATTTTTATACCCTAAAAGTAGAAGGATATTTTCATTCGTAAATTTATGAAATATTGTAAATTTTTATTAAAATATAGCACGTCAAAGAAACGCCTGATAATTATGCACCAACCTAATAGGTATTGTTTCGTAAAATCGATGAACATTAAATAATGTTATAATCAATAGAAAAAAATCTTAACTCACGAGGAGATTCGGCTGTCGTTGAGGATATTTCGGGTAATGGACTCATACAGACTCCCCTGCCGCCTAGTTTGAAGGGCTTGATCTTTTCTACAGTACTGGAGGCAGCCCTGGAAAGAACGATATTATTTGAATTCAAAAAATAACTATAATTGATAATTTTAATACAGATAATATTAATATTTATAATATTTTTTATCATCTCAAAAATAACTTGCATCATTTGTACTAAAAGACTGGCAGTGTGAATAGCGGCGTCCAGACGAGAGTGCGAGAGAGGCCATTCGATCTCGCTCCGAGTGTTTCTATCTGACAGTGAGTAATAAACCACGTTATCTTTGCTATGAGTGACGGCTGGTTAGTGCCGGATTTTGATGAAAAGAGGCCCTAGGCTATTCCACTTATTTCCCATTTCAAAACCCCTTTTTAAGTTTGTAAATTACATGAGAGATAATAAAATACATCATTACTGTGATATATTCCAATATTTTAATGAAAGGGTACTAATCTTTATAAAAAATGTGGCATGGATAATAAATTAAAAAAAAGTCGAGAACAGTCGAATATTTTCTATTGCAATCAGTGAACGTATGAACTACACTTTGGTGCAATCTAGTATATACAAACGAACAGACCCAATGAGCCGAACGCGTTAATCTTAACCAATACATTTTCAATGTTTGTTTATTAGTCATATGTGTAGAATTTCTCCTTATTTTCGATTCAGTGTTTCAGTATTTACTGTTTTTAGAATAGTGTCATTCTAATTTTGCTAACAATTTGAATGTAGGCCCCTCTTGATTTTGAGGCCCTAGGCTGGAGCCTAGTTTAGTCTATAGGTAAAAGCGGCAATGCAGCTGGTCGAAAATAAATGTCCGCCAGAATCCCTTTGATATGCGGAAAACTAGCAGAGTGGAGATAATCTGATAGAGGACAGAATCGCTGATAGAATGGAGCCGAGACCACTCACATCAAGAGTTCTGTCCACACTGACACAATCTGGTTTTTTAAATGGTCCGCGAGTCTGACTCGTTAGTTATCGTACTCTGGTCTGTACGCCGCAACAATGGAACAACAGTAAAAATATCAAACAATATTTTTTTTCTTTCTAATGCAGCTGGCAAACACTTAGAGAGCTTGATCTTGGATGCCTTAAGGCAAGCGCTGCACAGACGTTACTCACTTTGCATTATCCAGGGGGCGCGTGTCACTTGAAGATAAGCCACGGACGCGGAGTAACAATGCCCCCCCAAAGCTCTACGATCCTATTAGGACCGGGATCTACGGCTTAAAGTGGATTCCGAACCACTACAAATATCCATGGTACCACCGGGACTCGAACCCGAAACCTGTGGTACCGAGCGCCAGAGCGCTAGCCACTCGAGCTTTCAGGCCCCATATCAGACAATATAAATTTTTAAATAATTTTAGTTGTTAAACGCCATAGAGATCTTTTTCGAAAGAAAAAAAAATTATACTTGCAAGTGGTTAGGATAATTTTCACCTCAACAAATTTTTAGAAGATATATATATTTTTTTTCAAGACATGAGAACAAAATTACAATTAATTAAGAATAACTTTTCTTATTTTTATTAATTATTTAAGAACAATTTTTAATTTCCATAGCAGAAAAATTGTATTTTTTAAGACTTTTAATAACAAAACGCATACAAACAGGCATCTTAAAGAATAATAGAACGATAGAATTCTAAACGATTTTGTTTTGGTTGAAAAATCTCATTTTCACTTTGGAATAAAATGGTCTTTGTTTTCACCAGATCTTTTAAATAAATCCAATATTATTTAATTATATAAATTATTAGCTCATGAAAGGCATTTAAGTAAATATTATGCATGAAAACTTCGTGAAAGATATTTAAATAAACCAATAAGAATAGACCCTTCGAAAGAAATAATAAAAAAAATAAATAAATAACCAATAAAGAATGTTGAAAATGATCGAGGAGACGAAAATTGATCAATGAAACGAAAAACTCCACATTCGAAAACAATACCCATAATTTCACGGATAAAAAAATATTTTTAATAATATTGTAAGTTGATGAATTTTTAATAAAATTATGTCATCGTAAAAAAATTGTAAGAATATCAATTTTGGGTACTTACGTATTAACGGTACCTTGGCGACAGTTGCGCCAATAAAGAGCACACGCGCCAACCGCAGCTACAGATTTGGCGGTTTTTAAGTGGCGCCAATCTACACTTAAAATTTTTGTTCCAAATAATAAAATATATATGAAACACTTCATTTAAAATCAAAACGCTTTAAAAATATTTTTATTCCAAATAATAAAATATATAAAACACTTCATTTAAAATCAAAACGATTTCAAAATTCAAAACACTTTATTTAAACACAAATTAGTCAAAAACACTTTATTTAAACACAAAGTAGTCAAACGAAGTCCCACACGATAAACACACTGACTGAAATTGCATTTCCAAAACTTACGTTCACCAAAATAAAGTTTCATGTCATGGGAATTGGGACATTTTCGTTGTTTTAGTAAAATATTTCGCTCCTGAAAAAATAAAATTGCATCTTGTTCTGTTTCTGGCAAATCCCAAATACGCATTTTCGTAGCACTACAAAATGGCGTCAAAACTCAGCTGTTAGATTGGCGCCACTTAAAAACCGCCAAGTCTGTCGCCAAGGTACCGTTAATACGTAAGTACTAAATTTTGTTTTGCATTACAAGAAAATCTATGTTCTAATTTCAGTAAGCCTTATTACAGGAAACACATGTAAAATTCAATGCTTTTATAAAATACTTATGAATAGATTTAAAAAAAATACTATTATTTCAAAATTTACCTTTTGGAAATTTGAATAATACGATAAGAAATATTTAAAAACTTAATTATGCATAGTGAATGTGCGAAGGTTTAAAACAATACTAATTCGAGTTTTAATTTGATGTTTAATTCTCTAACATAAAAATTTCAATTCAGCCATTATCCGACAAATGTTTTTAAATCTGTATAAACAAATGCTTCCTTATTATTAAAATCATTTCTAAATTCAGAAAGGATTTTTCAATAGAGTTGTTTACATGAAATACCTGTACAAATAAACCAAAAAAAGATTTTTTTTTGTTCTTTCTGTATATATTAATTATTTTGCCATGTGACATTTTTCCGCGAACAAGGCAATACGACTAAATATGAAAACATTAATCCAACGTATTTACTTCATATTTGATATACATCATTTTATTTTATTTTTTAATGAATTAAGTGGTTTTGACTGGTAGTGTTTACATGCTCGCTTTATGATTGATTTTAAGGATTGTAAAAAGCACTAAATTCTATTTTAACAGTCGAAATTTTAAACAACTTTTATAGTGTGGTTTGACAACAATAATTTCAAAGCAATATTATTTTTAAGCAAAAAATCTATTTTCCACGAACTTTAAGTAATTTTAGCCTTAAATTGAAATTTTTTTGGATGCAATAAAAATCAAAATTTTATATTTCCTTGAAAACGTAGAAAATAAATATTATTGAATTTGGTAGAATGACCAATCAAAATTATAAATATATACATACATAATCTGAATATGAGGTAATTAAAGATTTCTGTATTGCGAATACTATGATGATTTTGCTATACAATTTGTGTGTAACGAATACTGGTAGTGGTTTTTGTTGTACAAAATTATCGTGTCCTTAATTCACTTCAAAATTAGCAATGAAATCAGCTTAATATATTGCTTTCTATGTTTGCGAATGCAATATTTAGAATTTCTTATGCCCGAATCATGGCAAAGCGAGCCGCTGGTGAGCATCAAGGTGGAACTCTCTGGTAGAAGTTTCTCGGATTTTCTCCAATACACAAATGTGGGGTAGTTCCTCCTAAAAAGTCCTCTCGGAAGACACTCCCCTCCTTCAGCATCATGAAGACAAGTCAGACTTCTACCTACGGGTGCTCCATCCCAACAACGTTAGACTTCCAGGCTGCAGTAATCTGTGTGCTGACTATTTAAAGCATTCTTTCAACACATTTATACATCAAGAAGAAATTTACATAAAGATTCCTTGCCTTATTTTCAATATGGGGAGGAATTAACCACCAAATAAGTATATTTTAGCAAACATGTTCCATTTGTATATACATTCAACTAAATTGATTTGGTTTTTAGCTTACGGTCATTTTCTTTTTTTTTTTCTTCTCACTTTGGCTAATTAGACCTACAGTTTAAAGCTGAATCACTAACAAACATTCATGCCACTCCCAGGATTTAAACCTAAAGCTTGAGGTACCAAAGATATAACTTCAAATTAAAATTGTGCACCATTATCATGCATGCTAAAGTTTGTTTTGTCACGCTGAGGTAATTTTTTGCGCACTTTGGACTAATTAGAGATCTACAGTTCAACGTGGATTCCGAATCCCCGCAACCGCCAGGATTAGAACCTGAAGCTAGTGGTATCAACGGCCAGAGTATCATGTCAAGGATCAACTTATGTTTAAAATAGTACATTTTCTTATTTTTCATCCTTTTAATGCGATAATTAGCATTTGTAATGATAATATTATTTAAATATACATAAATGATTCCCAACTTAATTTTTGGGATCTCCGAAAATAAATTTTTTAAACAAAACCGGGATGCTGTAGATTGAATTTCAACTAGAGAAAGTGTTGACTGAAGATTTAATTTAGTAACGTGTATGATCACTTGAGGAAATACTTCTACAGCAGGTTTAATTTATTTTTAATTAAAAAAAATTATATGTGGCAGCTATTGCTGGCTTTTTTTTTTTCACAATTTTTTTATTGTAATGACATTAAGATTAATTTTGATTTGTAATGACATTATTGGAACCACACAAGGTACGAGAAAGAAGTTGAGAAAAGTATATCGAAGCTGTATTAGAAGTCGGAACACCCACAGACATTATTAAAAAGCAATCTGTTAATCTTAATCATCCTGTTAGACGATATAGTTTAAATTACACTCCTCCCGGAAGTTTTTTTTTCTTGCAAATTACACTCCTCCCCTCTTATTACTTTCCTCCTCATGAAAAATAGCTTCAACACGTCAATCTCTTAAAAAAGTCATTAACGGGTTAATAAGGCCAACAAAATGAATGTTTTCCTCTACATTAAAAAAGAAAAGGCGAACCACACTATTAAAAACATAAAATTAATATTTTTCCTAAAACAAATTTTGTACAGTAATTAAAAAGAAGGCTGAGTGACTAGCGCTCGGTGCCACAGATTTCGGGTTCGAGTCAAGGTGGTGCCATTGATGTTTGTAGTGATTCGAAATCCAGTTTAAACCGTAGGTTACTATCTAATATGACTGTGAAGTGTCGGGTGTAGGGCTTACAACTTATCCCGTAAAAATAAAACATCTCCTGTCTTGAAATCTGCCATCAGGCAGACGGCTTTGGCCAACTATGGGGCTGGTGCACCAATAAAGAAAACTGGTTTGGTTTGTCGCTCTACGGTCATCTTGTGCACACGAGGGCTAAACAGATTGGGAGTTACTGTTTAAAGTGGATTCCAAACCACTCACAAACATCCATGTCACATCCAACCATAATGTCACAAACTCCGGGACACGAACCAGAAACCTGTAGTATCGAGCGCCAGAGCACTAGCCATTTGGCCATCAGGCCCCACCTTTTCTTAAATGTAGATGAAATTAATTTTGAATGAAAAGCGTTTGACCATTTTAATTATTCCGTTAACGGAGAGGTTTTTGTTTATAGGATTGACGAATGACCCATTTTTGACCAGAGTGTTTATTTGGTGATACATCTCAAAATAAACGATAAACATATGCTTTCAGTGGCATAATCTTTATTTTCCAACCACTGAAAACAGTGTTTCGAGACATATTCCTGCAGAATGCTGCTGAATATTTTTGTGGAGTGTAGATGTTAGGAAATGTCTGAAATGGGATCGACGTAAATAGTAAAAGGAATAAGTTATTGATGGAGATATTTAAATGCACTGTTGATAAAAAAAAAGATTTCCTTGTATCACGCCATTCTTAAATAACACGTGAGAGAAGGAAAGATGTTATTAATGCGAATTCTTAAGGATCTAACCAATGATATTGAATCAGTAATTTTAATGAATTAGACCAAAATGCTATGCATAAGAAATGACCGTAATACCAAACTTTATCAAGAAACTTTAATATGTCTCGGTTAAATATAATAATTTTTGTTTTTGTTTTTTTGTTATCAGAAAAGAAAAAAAACCCATTGGTGGCATGGATGTTTGTTAGTGGTTCGGAATCCATTATAACCCGTAAGTCCCGGTCTAATTAGCCCTAAGTGTGCACACCTGTACAGCGACGAATCAAACCAAATCTCTGGCTAAGTTTAAAACCAATAACTCTTGGTTCGAAGATCCAATGAATCGTAATGGCTGAAAGGCCTGGTGGAAACTTATTTAAATTCATTCCTGCTAAAAATTCAGAATAGTGTTCATGAATTGGCTCCTCGTAAGTGTAGGATTCAATTCTTCTGAATAAAAGCATTATTATTCTGAAATTATTTTTGATCACAGCATAGAATCCTCACCAGCAACTACATGTTAATGAACTGATTATCGAAGGAATGGGTTTTTTTTTCCTGATAACAAAAAACAAAAAAAAGAAATTATTATATTTAACCGAGACATATTAAAGTTTCTTGATAAAGTTTGGTATTATGGTCATTTCTTGTGCAGATCTTTTTGGCCTAATTCATTAAAATTACCGATTCATTATTATTGTCTAGATTCATAAGAATTCGCATTAATAACATCTTTCCTTCTCCCGCGTGCTAATTAAGAATGGCGTGATACAAGGAAATCTTTTTTATCATCAATGCATTTAAATATCTCCATCAATAACTTCTTATTCCTTTTACTATTTACGCCGATCGCATTTCAATCATTTCCGAACATCTACACTCTACAAAATTATTCAGCAGCATTCTGTAAGAATATGTCTTTAAAAAATCAGTTTTCAGTGGTTGGAAATTAAAGATTATCCCACTAAAAGCATGTGTTTATTGTTTATTTTGAGATGCATCTTCAATTAAAAATTCTGGTCAAAAATAGTTCATTCGTCAATGTTACAAATCCCCACCTCCCCGTTAACGAAATAATTAAAAAAGTTAAAGCTTTTCATTCAAAATTAATTTCATCTACATTTAAAAAAAGGAGGGGCCTGATGGTCGAGTGGCTAGTGCTCTGGCACTTGGTACCACAAGTTTCGGGTTCGAGTCCGGGCGATGGCATGGATGTTTGTGAGTGGTTCGGGATCCACTTTAAACAATAGGTCCCGGTCTAATATGATCGTAGAGCATTGCGGGGCAACGTTATTCCGCGTCCGTGGCTAATCTTCAGACTACACGCAATTCCTGGATTCCTCTTTCTTACATTTAGAAAATAAAATATAATATAACAAAATAACACTATTGTCTCCTTCCATTATCCAAGTTTGTTTGTTCCTCTCATTGTTCGTGAACCAGCTGAGGCCATCATATTGGTATGGATCCTCTTCTCTCAATAACATTAATAGTTTTATGACTACACTCCCGACAGCGTTCCCATGTTCAGTCCCCCTCCCCCCCGTCACTTTTCCCTTGCAATTACCATAGTTTCCCTGTCGTCCACTGTCTTTGTTAATTTACATTTTTTTCCACAGTCTTTCTGATTTTATCATTGAAATTGGCTCGTCCTAAATTTGCTATAAAGTTTAATTGATATTTTAATTTGGTATTCGCAACTGTGTAGATGTGCTCTAGTAAGCACAGGAGACTACCCTTAATTCAATCTCGTCGATAAACGCACCGCCTGGTAAGCGAGTAACATCGGTGCAATCTTTTATGCCATTAGCAAGGACAACTGTCTAAGTATTTGTCAGTTGCATTAGAAAAAAAAGCATTAAAAAAAAAACTTTTCAATGAAAAGTATGGTTTTGAATGAAATGATCATCCACGTGTCCGTTTACGCATCCCTCATATCACAGTCCAAAATCCAAATTACTTTTCAAAATCGCAGAGATACAATTACACATACCCCAAAATATTGACACGAGTTCTCAAATAAAAACTTATTTACAAATTCAATAAAAATGGTTTCAAAATGAGTCAGGTTTCCGTCGAATTATCCGTTGATATATCTATAATTTAATGCTGAGCATAGTGTATATCTCTATTGAAAGAAGTTCGACTCTTGCGCAAATAAAATGTTTGTTTGAAATATGGTAAATTAAACATTATCCAAACATTACTTCATTTCTTCTTACAAAGTTATTAATAAATTATAAAGTGTTATCTATGTTTACACACAAAGTTTTAATTCTGTCAAAGTCTTCTGTTCACAGGTTCGGGTACCACAGAGTAGTATGCAGGTTAGTCAACCAGATTGCAACTGGGTGTGATTGGGTTGAGATACTCGAGGCACAGGTTGGAGAACTCTCATCTTTATTGACGCACGCACATACACATACAATACTCAACACATTAAAAGACAGATAGTTATAGATTCGGGAAAGGACTTCTAAACCGAAAACCCGACAATCAAACACGCACAGGGTGAGCTAAATATATTTCCCCTCGGGTAAGAGTCTCGAGGCTAACTGACCATTTCTCCTGAACGCCAAAGGGGGTGTCAAGTTTGTAGGATGAAGCACGGTTACAAAACTAAATTTTCTTATGGATGCTTTACAAATTTAAACGATTTCTTATAGATAACAATCTCACTAAATAAAACAACGATACATCATCTGGAAATGCATTGCTTTCTATTGCTTCTACGAAGGTAATTAACTATTGAAGAGTTTGACAGCTTAAGCACGTCATCTAGTTGCTATTTTTTTTTTTAATTTACCACCACAATGGGGGCATATCTAAAATATTTATCTATTAAGTATTTCTTATTAATAATACAAACAACAGGGATGAATTGGGATACAATACATCACCATTTAAAAGTCCTAACAGTTCTTTTTATATCATAGCTGTAGCGCCATCGGTTGCGACACTGACTAATTTTTAATTGGTAAAAATTGCTTTCGAAGTACGTCATCAAGGGAGTTTTTTTTTTTTTTTTTTCACATTTGAACCTCGATTTGTATCCTTTAGTGTAATAAAGTCAAATGGCTTTTCTTTCATTTCAAGATTTGTTACATAACAAATAAACGTAGCTTATTGTGGTTTATCATCGATGTCAATGGATTTGTCCAAGGCCGCATTCAGGGCTAAATAGTTTATCAAATAATATTTCAATTTGCAATATAACGTCATCGTAAATAATAGAAAATCGCTTTCCACAATATTACGGGTAACGACAGGTATTTGTTCAATCAATTCATTTTATTTTTTTATTATTCTTTGGATTTAAATCAGAAATGACTTCAGCAATATTTCCTTATTCATAAATTCTCTCTGTGTAGGCATTTTAACCAAGCAATATTGATACCACTGATTTTTCAATTTCTCAATCTTAAATGGCTCTTTCAAATATTTCATTTCTCAAATGTGGCTACCAAGATAATATAAATGATCAGGCCTGCTATAGACAATTCATCAATACAAAAACTCGATGAATTTGAACTTTCACGACAAATCTGATAACTCCAAATTCAAATACTGTGCTTATAACAAATTTTCAATTTTACACTAACAAACTACGATAAGCTACCATATCTGAATATTAGTAGTTATTTGATAATAATTTTGTAAATATTACATAATGTTGTTGTTACTAAACTCCCTGTTGCAGGAGAGCGTACAATTGGTCCAAAAGACCCCGTCGCAGGCGACTGGTCCATGGCTAAGTGTAATAATACAGCTTCACTTTAGCGAGGTATCACGAGGGTTGAAGACTGACTAAACCTCAAGACAACGTTCTAAGATCCTATTAGACCGGGGCCTACGGTTTAAAGTGGATTCCGAACCAATACAAACATCCCTGGCACTGCCGGAACTTTAAAACAAACCATTAAATATCGATACTAATAAAAAATATTTACTTTCCACAATAAAAAAAATAGTTGTAAATCAACAGAAGTTACACGCGTAATTACGAAAGCCTGATCTTTGCATATTTTTTCTCTCACTCATATATACTTGCTCTTTTCTATAAAAAAAATTGGTAACTATCGTTTTTGCACAAATTTGCATAACGTTCGTTTTTATCATTTATATAAACTATAAATTTTATTGTTACTGTTTTTCAATTCCTTCTATTAGCTCACACTCTCCCTATATATAATTTTGTTCACATTTTCTATCGTTCATAAAATACTTTTTATTCCTCCACTCAAGTTCAAATGCATTTTTTTTTTAACTTTTAGTGGATGACACTGGATGTTAATACAGTTTTTTCAATTATTAATTCAGTGATTAAATTTAATTCATTAATTTTAGTTTTTTTTAGAGTTAAGCTGCATATATCTACCAATAGATGGCGCCGGATAAAACTTAAAAAATGAATGAAAATTTTATATAAAGGATTTTCTGCAATATAGTGAAAAAAAAAGAAGGAATTGACTTTAAAAAAATGTTTTTATATTACTTGTTTATGGTGAGCTTCGAAAAACATGTTGGTCCTTAACGTTTGGAGGCCAGTGTATTACAACATTTTATTAATTCCTAATTAATGGTGGAGTGAAAGCATTCAATTACACAATAAAGATTATCTAACAAGTTGGTTTATAATAACAAGATCTGGTTTATACTGTTCGTAGAGCATTTCTCAAGATTTACTCGTCATTTAGTATAATAATATAGGTTCTTTCCTAAAAGTTTGTAATATTTAAAAAATTTATCAATCACTATAATTATTAGCTTTTTATGAAGAAAATTTTCATGATTGATATAGTTTGATTTGCCGCTCTACATTCTTTTGCACACTGGACATAATTAGACGGGACCTACAGTTTCAAATGAATTCCGAACCACTCACAACCATCCATGCCATCGCCAGGATTCGAACCTGAAGTCTGTGGTACCGAAAGCCAGAGCACGCTTGATATGTAACAAACTTGGAAGAAAAAAAATGGATAAATTGGATGAAACTAAACTTACTGTAAACCATTCAAGACTAAGACAATTTCATCATCATTAGATGATGAAATATGGTTTACAGTGATGGTTTACAGTAAGTTTAGTTTCATCCAATTTATCCATTTTTTTTCTTCCAAGTTTGTTTCATATCAAGCGTGCTCTGGCGTTTGGTACCACAGACTTCAAGTTCGAATCCTGGCGATGGCATGGATGGTTGTGAGTGGTTCGGAATTCATTTTATATATTTCTATAAATGTATATTATTTTATACATTTCGGAATATCATTAGATATTCCGAAGCAGGAGATGCTTTCTTTTTATGAGGTAGGGTTGTCAGCCCTACGCCAAACGCTCTACAGTCATATTAGACAGGGAATTACAGTTTAAAGTGATTCCGAACCACTACAAACATCCATAGTACTACCGGGACTCGAACCCGAAACCTGCGGCGCCGAGCGCTAGTCACTCGATCATCAGGCTCCAAGACTGAATTTAGATGATATTAAAATATAACCATTTCCGAAACATTATAAATATCAGAAATATAGCAAAATCAAAATTAAATCAATAAAAAAACATATACGCTTTTATTATGTAATAATGTAAAATAATTATGTAAGGAATTCTTAATTTTATTGCTATCATTAATTCCCTTTTCTACAACATCCAGTTTTTATTTATTGTAGTCAAATTAATTTTAAGAAGTATTTTACGATTATTGATTGCATAAATATATTAGTTTTCCGTGGAATATAATATAATAATTATATAATCATTTATTCTAAATTATCATAACTTGCTACACAATAATCATTTTTACCACGTAATACTTCTTATAATTTTATTAGAGCTAAATCAATTTGAGTCATAAAAGCATTAAGTTTTTAGGATTTTTTGACGATGTTGCTAATGAAGGAAAAACAAGCAGGAAAACTTGATCCATCAATACTGACTCTATTGAAGCATTTGGATAATTTATGGGAATTTCCTTCATCGCTTTTTCTTCGAAACACAGCCAAAAAGGAAATATGACTCGATTCTTAATACTCGGGAAATGCTCCTTGCTTTTAACATTGATTTACAGCATTCGAAATGAGCCATTTTAAACTAAGAAAGTTGAGAAATAAAGAATAAATAATAAGAATAAGAATGCATTAAAATAACGATTCGTTTTCAAAAATAATAATAAAGAAAAATGTTAAAACTGATCTGATAGTACGTATAGAATAAACAAGTAATATAAAAAAAAAACCTTTTTAAAGTCAATTCCTTATCTCAAATCTCGATTGATAAGGAAAACACTGAATTTTTTTGAGAAACATCGTCGCGTGGATGTGTGTGAAACAGTGCTTTCTGACTATCAGAACAACTTGAAATGCATCATAACTCGAGATGAGACTTGGATTTATGTTTACGACCAAGAAACAACCGATAAATCGAGCGAATATAGTGACAAAGATGAAGCAAGACCGAAAAGAGTACTCCAAAGTCGCTCGAAAATCAAGGCCATGTTGACTGTTTTCTTCGATTACAGAGGTGTGGTGCAGTATGAATTCCTTCCGCCAGGTCAGACTGTCAACAAGGAATATTATTTGAGTGTTATGCGTCATTTGCGTGAAATTATTCGCAAAAAAGAGGCCACATTTATGGAAGGACAACTCTTGGTTTTTGCATCACCATAATGCGCCAGCTCACACTGCATTGATTCTTTGTGACTTTTTCACCAAAAATAAAACCCACATCGTTCCACAACCACCGTATTCACCTGATTTAGCACCGTACGACTTCTGGGTATTCCCTAAACTCAAAAGACCACTCCGTCAAGGACACCGTTTTGAGCCGCTTTGAAGGCCATCCCTGCCGATGACTTTTTAGCATGCATTGAGGATTGGGAAAAAAAGTTGGCATAAGTGCATTGTGACCGGAGGGGGATTACTTTGAAGGCAGTGAAATAAATTTGGAAGAATAAATAAAGAGTTTTTGAAAAAAATAAAAA
The DNA here is from genome assembly GCA_021605075.1 of Caerostris darwini. Classification (NCBI taxonomy): domain Eukaryota; kingdom Metazoa; phylum Arthropoda; class Arachnida; order Araneae; family Araneidae; genus Caerostris; species Caerostris darwini. The sequence goes on from BPLQ01005843.1 coordinate 316,902, forward strand.
TTGGTCTGACTTTTTTGGCACAGTATTATGCATGAAGGACACATAGGAAAACACGCATGTCCATGGAATGTTTGAGTATAATGTATACACTTTTACATACATATGCAAGAGCATGCGCATTTCCATCGGAATATGAATTACCGATAAATTTATAAAACGAAATTTCAAATTTCAAATGTCTTAATGTAAAATAGGTCAACTTAACTTGTATAAAAAATGAATTTCGCACGCACAAGAATATTAACTTGCATAAAAAATGAATTTCGCAGAAGAATTATAACTTAAATGAATTAGCGCAATTAGCTTGAATAATTAGCGCAACAGCCGTATGGCCAAGGTCGCCTGCCTAGTGGCAGATTTCGAGACAGAAGATGCTTTCTTTTTACGGGGTAGGGTTATTAGCCCCTACGCCGAACACTCTCCAGTCTTATTTAACCGTGACTTACGGTTTTAAAGTGGATTTCAAACCTCTGCAAATATCCATGACACTGCCGGGACTTGAACCTGAAATGTCTGGTACCGAGCGCCGGAGCGCTAGTCACTCGGCCATCAGACCCCTTTTTAAAACTGATTTAAAAAAAAATTAAAATAACATATGATGAGATGGAATTTATCTTTGCATTGTAGAAATGACTTTAACATCTATGAGATCACTGCATATGCAGAATCTTAATTAAAAATATATAAATTTAAAAAAAGGAATTACATAGTCCATATTTGTATTTAAAAAAAGTAAGATCACACGATTTCAATCGATAAAAAATAACCACGTAATATGCTACATTTTTCCGTATGGCTATTTTTATCCATTTTTAAACCTCATAGGAATATATGGCGAAACGTATCTTACATCAAATCATATATGATATGTAGAATCTAAATTAAAAAATATGTAAATTGAAAAAATGTATTACATAGTCCATATTTGCATTAAAAAAAAGTAACATCACATGATTTCAATCCACGCAAAATTATCACGTAATATGCTAAATTTTTCCGTATGGGTTTTTTATCCACTTTTAAACTTCATAGGAATATTTGGCGAAACGCATCTTATGTCAAATCATATAGGATATGTATATGTAGAATCTAAATTTAAAGATATATAAATTAACAAAAGGAATTACATAGTCCATATTTGTATTAAAAAAAAAAGTAAGATCACACGATTTCAATCCACGCAAAATTATCACGTAATATGCTACATTTTTCCGTGTGGGTTTTTATCCATTTTTAAACCTCATAGTAATATGTAGCGAAACGTATCTTACGTCAAAAAGTTACAACGTAATTTTTAAATTCCGAACGAAAATTTCCTTTCCACTATGAATAAAAATAGGTCTTTTATCAGCTACAATTAATTCACGTGACTATCATTTTCGAAGAAGTGTTTTTTTTTTTCTTTAAAAGGAAAGTATGATAATGGCGTAAATTATGCTCATTATCATATTGCAAGTTATTGACCTCGGTTGACACGGAATTTATTATTCAAAGTTTGAAATCATTTTATATGAGACAAAAGCTGTGATCTATTTTTTTTCAAATTAGTTTCTGATTGTGTTACTACTGATAAAAGAAAAATATCTGTTGAATTAGACTCTTTCACATTAACTCAATAATAATTAACATTTATTAGCCTACTTTTAATTCATATGCCATTTGAATAATGATTCGATTCAATTCAATTCGATTTATATACATTTGCTTATAGAATAAGAATCGAATTATATATTTGGACCAATTGATTATTTGCATTTGTACATGGCAATCACCAAAATAAAGTAGCTTTCATTTTGAACAACAACGAAAGAGTGAATTAAATAAAATGGTATTTTGATTTTAAAAAAAAATATTTTTTTTCTTTTTGTTTGTCTAGAAATTGAATATAATATGAATTCTAACGTCTTTTAAACTGTTCTTTTTTCTTTTTTTTTTTATCAAAGTTTAAGAATTTAATCTAACAATATTTTCTTTTTTACTCATTACCTTTTTTTTTTCTTTTGAATATTTTCTATTACTCTTATAACTAACGGAATACAATTAATTATCTATTTTACAATCAGAATTGCAGGGAGAAATACGACTCTAAAAATGCAAAAGGTTACAGGACAGACAATAATCTTGTAATAATAACGATAACCGTTATCAAACATAAAACGACTTATCACTGAAAAACAGTTTCAGACGAATAAATGCTTAAAAAATAAAATAAAAACAATGACTAATACGACTGGTCGTAGGGCTAACAACCCTACCCCGTAAAAAGAAAACGTCTCTTGTCTCGAAATCTGCCCATGGGCAGACGGCCTTGTCCAACCACGGGGCTATTGTGCCAATGAAGAAAACCTCTTAAACAATCTTGATTCAGTGAAGTCGACTTTCTAACTGCCACGATATAAGTCCATCCCTTTTAACAAAAACTCATCAGTATTTTAAAATTTATATAAACGATTTAAAATATATACTGCACTTGCTTCCTCTATTGTGTATGGTCGTTACAGGGAGGCTAGGGCCCTTATGGGCTAAACATGTCACTATGTGATTTCTTTCGTTTCTCGTTGTTGTTTTCATGTTCTTTGTGTTCTGTTTCTTTTTTTATTTTATTACTTTTTGTAGCCTGCCATTGGAAATAAAAAAAAATTTAAAATATATAGAAACGATAACACTTTTTGCTGTACTCTCTAAAGCAAAGTGCAAAGTTGTGTAAGTTATCAGAGTTCCGGGGGATAATTCCCCATAACTACTATTAAAAATTTAGATTTACAGCCTAATTAGAAAAATACCAAAATTAAAATAAAATGAATTAAAGTTAAAAAGCAGCAATGCTCTTAGTTAAAAATGTGTTGTTATAAAAATATACAAAACAAGGAAGAAGGATAGACAATCACAAAAACTAAGAGGGAAAGAAAAACGGAAAGGTGGTGCAAGCAACTCGGAGCGAAATGATTTTGAGTATGGTGAAATCCGTTGAAAGCAGATGATCAAATTAAAAATTATGATTTAATTTATCTCAACTGTTTTTAAAATTGAAGAATCGACTAAACTTTCGTTTCTAAATTATCAACACTTTCAAATTTTCCAGAATGGCATTGAATTTGGCAAAGCAAAAATAGACAAGATTTGTAAAAAGGAAAAACGAAAGAAGATTTCAATAAATGATTTTAAAAAATTGGAGAGAGTCCAAAAATATTCAAAATAGAGAAGCAAAACATGGAATGTTGTCAATACTGAGATTCTTAGTTTTCAAAAATATCTAGCTCGCAAAGAATTATTTTCGTGGGTAATTTTAAAGCACAAGATGTCCAAAAAATATCTTTACAGTTTAAAAATTTATTGAAAAAAATAAAGATCCTCATTGTATATTTATAAATTCGATGAAGAAAGTATCAAATTATTATTCTTTGTGATGTTTACAACATTTTAAGGTGTGCGTCATTAGTCGAATTCATAAATCAAATCTAGGCCTCTTTATACTGCGATATATTATATGGACGTATATGTAAAAGCCAATCTCATCTCATTAGTAGCTTGAATAGGGGGTTGATAAACAATGTATTTCACTTATCTTGCAAAATGTTCAAAATTTGATATATTCATTTAACATTCACTATTCGATTAAAAGTGTGCACATTAAATTGCTGTAAATATCAACCAACAATCACTTGATAAAAAAAAAAACAGTAAATTCATATCTTTGGTGTTTTTTATTTATTATTACTTTTTAAAAGCGTAGATATTTTTTGAACTTCTAAGACATTATGGATTGGAATGCTGAATAATCTTGATATAGTAAAGACATCATAGTTTTGTAAAGGTATGTTTTGTCATAGGCGTTCAATTAACTATCCATAAAAAACAGAATAGACAAGAAAAGCACTTCAAAAAATTCCAGAAACTCAATACAGAACAGAATTTCATACGCTTTCATATACAATTGTAACGTCTCGGCCTGAACTAGACCTATAACGGCTTCTAGAAGAGGACTGCTTTCAAGTTCTTGAGAATACCTTAATTTTTATTTACAAGCATTATATTATAAACTGAGGAACTAACTATAACTAGTACTCTGGGTTAATATATTGTTTACAAAAAAAAATGAAAATTAAAGATATAAATTTGATTCAATGCAGTTCACTCCAAGGTCGGAGATTTTCAGAGTTATCGAGTCTACGACGAATCTAATGCACCCGATCAACAACAGACCTTAATTATCACACGGCGTGATACACGAAACCACAAGTGACTCACTTTGTAAACAGGTGAAAACTCCGGCCTGTTTAATCACTTCAGAGAAAAAAGACAACACTTCTTGTCGATTCGTCGCAGAACACTCCCCCTCCTTCTCTTTAAGAAAATACGGCAAGAAGAGGGGTCAGCTTTCTACACTTCTCATTGGCGTGGACATTTCCACAGCCCATGATCTATCACCAATCACGATGCAACAACTCATGGTGTAGTCAATATCCTATCTGTAATTGTTTCGACCTGCGAAGCTAGCACAGACAATCACTAATTTCATAGCGTATCCTTTATCCATGACACTGATTATTTGCTATCAGACTTGAGGGACAGGTTGTTCTCATTAGTAAAAAATACTAAGTGCATGTAATATAAATATCCACAATATTGCTTAACTGCTGTCAAAATCGAGTGATAGGTTATTATTATTCACTTGTTAAAGAATATGCATTCCTCTCTCCTGGATACTAATGATAATGCTACAACTCTTCTCGTGGGAAAAAGGCTACAGTAATAGTCACAGACAGAACAATACAGAACGTTAACATTATGATTGTTTACTAGTAAGAAAAATATAAAACTAAATGGAATTTTTTTTATTTCGCATTCGAAAAAAAAATTATGACAAATGATAAATTATATTATAATACTAATAATGGACTAAAAATATACTAGAACTACTTTTAGCCGTTGCAAAAATTGCATGTTTCTTAGCAATAACTAGATAATTATCCGCACATAAAAGATATTTCGATGTTTATTATTGCATTAACGTAAATAGCTACTGTCAAAATATATTCCTTGATTTATTAATAGTGCTAAGAAAAAAAATAAAACAATAAAAAAAATTTCCTGTATATTGTTTTATTAATATGCAATTCCAATCCTGTCAAAATTCGAAAGCATATTTACCATGAATTTAAAAATCAAATAATGGACTCCAATAAAAAGAGTTTTGAGGAAAATTTATTTATTTAACCTTCGCCTAGCTTGGAATAAAAAATACGTTCTTGTGTTGTGAAATAGTGCATATAAAAAAAAAGAGAATAGTTCATATCAATCAATTACGTTTATTTCCTTATCCCTCTGTTCATAGAAAAAAAATGTTGAAATATACTTAGTAAAAAAATAGTTTTAAAATAAACCTTTTACGAATAGACGAATGAATAAACAGTTTGGATTATTAAGTGATAGAATTTTTGGATGGTGAAATTTTAGATATGCATCCTATATTAAACTACATTCGTCAGCAAATTCGTTTTTAATATCATACAGGAAAATAATAAACATTAGATCTGCAGGTAAAATGAAATGCACATATAGATAGAAATAAGATTAAAGATAAGTTAGAAATACGAATAAAGATAGAAATAAACATTATTTCAATAATAAAATAATATTGTTGCTACTTTATATATGAGCAGCAGAATTAGATCTAGTGGAATTCCACTAATCCAAATTTTCGCTTGAAACTGAAAACGACTACTACTTTTTCTTCTAATCTTTTAGAATAATTTTAATATACAATACAACATTAACAGAAAAAAAACTTAATTTTTTTTTTTTTTTAATTTCATAAATATTTTATTCCTACAGTGTTTTTTTTTAAAGGACATTTCCATTCCGTATATTCGGGATCATAATAGATTACTAAGTTGCGAAAAAACAATGTACTGAGCATATATAGTTTTGCGTAAAATTATTTTTTAAAATAAGGCTTAATTATTTATGGGTCCTGATAGCTGAGTAACTAGCGCTCTGCCGATCGGTGCCACACGTTTCGGGTTCGAGTCCAGCGGTACCATGAATCCACTTTAAACCGTAGGTCCCGGCCTATTATGACTACTACTACAATTCATCACTGTGCCTTGAGCTGAGTTGCCTCTTTACAGTTTGTGAATAATATGAATAAAAGTCTCACTGGGTTCCGTGACGCTCTACGGTCATATGAGACCGCGACCTACGGCTTAAAGGATTCCGAACTACTACAAACATCCATGACACTGCCGGGATTCGAACCAGAAACCCATGGTACCGAGCGCTAGCAACTCGGCCATCAGGCCCCAAGGCTTATTATGACTGTAGAGCGTTGGGCGTAAGCATGACAATCCTACTCCGTAAGAAAAAAAATCTGTCCCGAAATCTGCCAGTAGGCAGACGGCCTTGGCCCATGGGGTTGTTGCGCCACTGATGATTATTATTATTATTATTATTATTATTATTATTATTTATGTAGTAAAATCAATCCTGAGTTAAAAAAAAATGTGGAAGAACTTTGTATCACAAAAAATGTTAAAATGCATGAACTAATCAATTAACTTAACTAATCAATTTAAAATTTAAAAATAGTCTTCCATTTTGCAGGATATTACAAAATCGAATATGTGAAAGAACTATTTTGAGAAGCATGTTTAAATAAATCATTAAAAACTAAGAAAACATAAAACCTAAGTAAGGAAAATTAATTGGAAATTCACCATTCCTTCGCTGTCAGCAAAATAAATAACAGTCTGGTGGTATTTCGATAGACACCAACTAAAACTTACACATTTTTTTTTTCTTTTTGGATTGCATGTAATCTCTTCTTTTCCTGTAGCAAAAATGTCTTTTTTTTTAAATTAATGTTATTCAATAGATGACCTTCATGAAAAAGCAGTTGGAGGAATATTCAGACACGCAGAGTATGTCTGGTATTTCAGTTATCAAAAACTATTTGCATTTGGGTTTTACGACCAATATAGACATTCGGAAATAAAGTATAAAAAAAAAAAATTCAGGTTTTACACTGAATAAAAATAAAATCATGAATTGCAAGTGGTTTAGCTGTTTAGTATCGAGGAATATATAAATATCCTCTCTTCAGATTTTTTGTTCCTTGAATACAATGAAAATGTCTATTATTAATATTGCTCTGTTAAAATATATTATTGTTAAGTATATTTATTATACGAGTGCAACAGCATAAATTGTATTCACATAAATGGCAATAAAAGATTAAATTAGATAAAAGATTAAAATCATTAAATTTAAGATAAATATATTTAAATAGGAGCCTGATGGCCGAATGTCTAACGCTCTGACGCTCGGTACCACAGGTTTCGAGTTCGCGTCTCGGCGGTGCCATGGATGTTTGTAGTGGGTCGAAATCCATTTAAACCGTAGGTCCCGTTTTAATATGATCGTAGAGCGCTGCGGGGGCATTGTTACTCCGCGTCCGTGGCTTACCATCAAGTTACACGCGCCCCATGGGTAATGCAAAGTGAGTAACATCGGTGCAGCCTTTATAGGCATCCAAAGACGTCCATGTCTGTTTGCCAGCTGCATTGGAAAAAAAAAAAATTTTTTTAAAAATATTTAAATAGGAGCCTGATGGCCGAATGTCTAACGCTCTGGCGCTCGGTACCACAGGCTTCGAGTTCGCGTCTCTGCGGTGCCATGGATGTTTGTAGTGGTTCGAAATCCATTTAAACAGTAGGTGCCGGTTTAATATGATCGTAAATCGTTGCAGGGGCATTGTTACTCCGCGTCCGTAGCTCATGCTACACGCGCCCCCTGTGTAGTACTAAGCGAGTAACGTGGGTGCAGCCCTTGCTTATGGCATATAAAAACCACGGTCTAAGTATTTGCCGGGTGTATCAGAATACATATATATATATATATATATACATATTTAAATATACTATAAATGTGATTTAAAATGTTGTTTACGGCACTGCATACTCAATATATTGCACATCCAACAAAATTACTAAAAAAAAAATTTTTAAAAAAAGCAAAAAATGAAATAAAAAAAGTCATTAAAATGAAATCAAATAAAAAAATTCAAATATTTAATAAAAACTTTGCACTCAAACATAAATAAAATAGAGACAATTAATAAATACAAATCATCAACTCGTCAGTAAACATGCAGATGAAATTTGATGATTTTATAGTCCAGCTTAAAAACATGTCCTACTTTAAAGTTTAGCTTATTAACTTTGCAAACAGTTTGGAGTTTTGGACCCTGCGATCCCAATAATCTTTTATTTCTTAATGCATTTTCAAGATCTATTTTTTCTCGATTTTTCTGTTTTGTTATTATTACACTGGTGGAAAGTGAAATCCCAACACCAAGAAAAAAATAACTTAGAGGACAGAAATTTAGGTAAACTGTTTTTCAAGGTATCATATTTATTTGATTCAAGTTTCAAGGCCACTGGTTGAAGTATGTGCAAGAACAGCTATTTCAAGAGTAAAATGGTGGTAGATTAATAACAGCAGCAGTCTTCACGATTTTGAGTGCAGGCATGTATTGTGTCTTACAGGTGTCATATGTCATTTTGTGGGATGATTCGGTTTGTCGCTCTTTGGTCATTTGGTACACACTTTGGCTAATTAGACCGGGACCAGTTTAACGTGGATTCAGAACCACTAACAAGCATTCATGTAGCCTCCAGGATTCGTATTTGAAGCCTGTAGTCATTTTATGGGAGGGAGTTCTATTCCTGCTGCACTTGGTCCATCACATCAACTACGGTTCGAACTAGTTGTAGATGTCTTTGGATTTGTCATTCAATAATGTCCACTACGTGCTCCATGGAAGAAAGATCTGGCTTAGATAACGTGCCGACATTCTGTAGATCATGTTGGTAACGAGCACTACCCTGTGTGAAAACGCCCTCTGGGATAGTGATACAAAATTAAAGCACAATCTGTTCAATCACCAGTTTAATGGACAAATTTGAAATTGCTCCTTAGGCCATAACTCCTGGTGTAGGTCCAGTGTGTCTACGATGCAGACAGATTGGTTCCAAGCTCTCACCTACAAACCTTCTAAACAAGATACGGTCATCACTGGCATCAAAACAGAAACGCTTCGTGTTTGAAAATACAACAAATTTCTAATCCACCCTCCAATGAGCTCAAGTTTGATACCACTGAAGTTACACATAGTGGCGATTTGGAGTTAAGGGTATGGACTCTACAGGACATCTAGATTGGAACTGCAGATTTGATATCGTTCACTGTGTCACATGGCGCCAACAGAAACTCGTATTTCTGCTGCAAATACAGTACTATGCGCTACGGACATGGAGCCAATACGGCGGTCGTTTCTCTCAGCAGTGCCTTATCTGCGACAGGGCCTCAATCTTCGTGGGACAATATCTTCCTGCGACATCGCTACCAACAATCGCGCACAATGGATACATTCCTGACAATTTTTTCTACAATATCGCTAAAAGAAAATCCACCTTCTCGTAATCTTACTACACCAACATGGACCGTTGCTGATTTGATTCAGCAAGTGCACTGCTTTCCGCAAAACATTCACAAAATCTCACTCGTCCCATTTTGTAGAAACTCCATCCCACAAAATGAAGTACCCCAGTATGGTACCTGCGCGACATAATGCATGAGCGTATTCAAAATCCTGAAGCTATTATTAATGTTTCACCATTTCAAATGACTCTTCTCAGGTATACATTAATCTGTGACTGGGGCACTCGTATCAAATAAATGTGTTACTTAGACAAACGTTTTGGCAAAAGTTCAAGAAGAAATTCATTTAGAGGAATGGTTTTGGGATTTCATTTACAACTAATGCATTTATTTATTTATTAATTATTAATAATTAATTGTAATAATTATACTTATTTATTTTTCCTTTTTTAAGGCCAAAAAATTTTTTTTTTTAAATTTCAGCTTAGTGGTTTGGCAATACGGAAATTTTCACGCATTACGTTATTTTCAATATAAGGTTCGTTTATATCTGTCAAGACAATATTATATAACACCATATTAAAATCTCAAGTATATAATTTATATGGTAGTACTAAAATAATTTTTACGTGTCTGATGGCTGAATGACTAGCTCTCGGCATTACAGGTTTGGTAAAGACAGATTAAATGAAGACATCCTGTCAAGTGTCGTGAGTATGTAATTTCAGTAGGAATTGTGTATGTAATTTATGTAAGTAAAAATCTTATATGCGCTCAGTGCCGTAGATTTCGGGTTCGAGTCCCGGTGGTGCCATGGATGTTAGCAGTGGTTCAGAATCCATTTTAAACTATAGGTCCCATTTTAATATACGACTGTTAAGTGTTGGGCGTAGGGCCGATAACCCTACCTCATAAAAAGGAAACATCTCCTGTCTCGAAATCTGCCAGTAGGCAGACGGCCTTGGCCTACCATGGGGCTGTTGCGCCAATGAAGTTGAAAGATCTTGTAACGAATTTAAAATTAAAAAGTATTCATTTCCTTATAAAGTACTTTAGAAAAAAATTTGAACCCTTTTATATTCATTATTATGTTTTAATTAAAATTATCTAAATGAATAACACAACAAAATTAATTACAAAAATAAGATAATGAAATACATATTTCCATTTTGCATAAGATATTGAAGTCTAAAATACTATACATTATATCATAAGATGCGTTTACAAAACATCGCCGGTGCTTACTTATACTTTTATCTTGTTTTTTTTTACTTTCATTAAATATTGATCCACAAAATATATAAAATGAAAAACTACATTTGTATATCCATAAAAGCATACTAAGTACAAAAGTTTTTTTATTCGTGTCTGTAAAAAGATGTTATATCTTCTATAAACCCATTCATAGTTTCCAGAAAAAGAAAAAAAAAAAAAAAAATCAACGCAGCTGAAAAAATATTTTCTTTTCTTCTTCATATGCATAATCCTTTTTGATTTCCCGAGTTCTAATGGAAATTAATCACACGAAATTCATCAACATATTTCCTGGAATCTAAAAGATTCAACTTCTATGATGATAATAATAAAATGAGTAACAGCTCCAGTATGACGAAGTTTAAAAATGGAAATCGATTCAACATTCTTTTAAATCAGGTTCGTTATTCACACAGAATTGGGCAATATACATCTATTTTTGATGTACTGTAATTGACGCACATTTAAATTTTCGTGGCGTCATTTCGAAAGTGAATACTATTAAATTGAAATAGGCACAGTGATATAGAACTTTTAAAAGTAAAGAAAAAACTGATTTTTTTTTTATCAAACTTTTAAAGAAAATTTTTTTTAGTTATCTCTATGTAGGGAATAGTTTTGCATAAATAGCATATTGCAGCCTGATGGCCAATTGGCACCACAGGCTTTTCAGGTTCGAATCCTGAAGATGGCATGGATGTTTGTGAGTAATTCGGAATCCACGTTAAACTGCAGGTCCTGGTCTAATTAGTCTAAAGTGTCAAAAAAAAAAAAAAAAAAAATGACCGTAGAGCGACAAACAAAACCATACATAACATATCGAAAGCATTTATATAATTTAAGTTACAGATGTCTTCCTAATGAATTTAGTCACTTTATTTGTTTTACAATTTATCTTCTTTTGAATATAATATATTTAAAATTATACTCAAGTTTCTAATTATTTCGCGTTAAAGTTTATCGGTACTTGTACAAGATTTTCGTAACCATTTTCAGATGTATTTTTTTTTTTGTTTTTTTTTTTTTTTTTGGCTGTTTTTACTCTGTTAGCAAAATTAGGTAATCTTAATTCAGTTGATGTCTATTAGATAGTATATGAAGTTCAAATTACTAAGCAAAAATTCCAAAACACCAAGTGTATTTAAACTGCGAGATTTATAAAGGTTTGGTTTGTAGCTCTACGGTCATTTTTTGCACATTTTAGGCTAATTAGACGGAGACGTACAGTTTAACGGGGATTCCGAAAACACTAATAAACATCCACGCTACCTGCAGGATTCGAACCTGAAGCCTGTGGTACCAATGCCAGAGAGCTAGCCAATCGGCCATTATACCGCAAGAGTTATAAGGGGAAAATGTTTTACATTACCTACTACTTAAATATGTACTATCTCATCAAATAATAATATGCCGAATTAAGATTTGTCTGCATAAAATTCTTCAACTGAAAACATTTAAAAAAAATCAGATACTTTTAGCATGTAAAAACAATACGTGCTGTTAGTTGATGATTTATAACAGTAAATTAATAATATATAGACATGTTTGGATAGAAGTAAACTATAAACGATAAAAATAGCATAAAATATGACATATACCTATGCATCGAATTGGTAAATATAGAATGCTAACGCATGAAAACTAAGCATATTGAAACATCAGTTTAAATACTATTAAAAATCATTTTAAAACTTTCAGATCCATTGTTCTATATAGAAAACACTGCCTCTCGAAAAACATCTGAACAATCAAATTAAAAAAAGAAATTAGTTGAAGAATTATTCTTTATAAACATTGAACAAAAAAATATTCTAGATTATATAGATAAAAAAGCACTGAAATGACACGAAATATACATCAAATGTCAAATGGCATACTTGTTGATGAAATGCAATAAATCTAAACTTACGCTCACAGCAAAAAATTGCGCAAAGAAAAACTTGTTCCTGGTGACGAAAATAAATCCGATAGATTAAACAAAACAAATCTTTTGGGCGGGAAGGGGGAAGAAATCGTTCATTCAACTCAATGAACCAATCACTATATTCAACAATAAATTAAATCTATATGTTTATTTACTTTTGCAATTTTAGCTACTGTAATCAAAGCTATAATATATGACTATAAAAATAGAAACTTATGAAATAAATTAACCAATTAAAGAAAATATCCTGTTTGAATGTAAACAATACGGATTTCCGTCGGTAATAACTTATCAATGATAAATAAAAGTTTTTTTAGTTTTAATTTGTTATTTATCCTCTTCTTTTCTTATGATTACAAAATATATATAATATTTTTACAGATTATTTTTGTTGATTTCTATTAATAAATACAAACATCATAAAATGTAATAAAAAATGAATTTTTAAGGATTAGTCCAAGATTAATCCACAGTTCTTTCAATAAAATCAAATAATTAAAGTTTTCCATTTTTATATATATATATATATATACACATATACATATATATAATCGATTTTTATCAACTGTAAAATTTTATAAAAGTTTCAAAAAGAAAAATCATTTAGAAAAAAAACATCCAAATTTCCGTACATACATTTAATGAGCTAATTTAAAATAATCTTATTCGATGCAATCCATGCTACTTTGGAAATTTGAAATTAAAACAAAATTACAAAAAAAAAAGATGAATAATTATAAAAAAATAAATTTATTAAAAATCAAAAAAAATATTTAAATTTTTATATAATGTTACGATTATAAGCATTAATATAATTTAAAACATTTGTTTTTAAAAGATTGTATAAGTAGAAGGTGAGTTATTAGTTGTTGACCTGGAGATCGACAGATATCCAATCAACTTTCTGCTTCTATTGTCTCCTAACCAATGAATGATCAAATCTAAACACGTTTCTTACCAGCTGGCCCTTCTCTGGTCGACGACCACGGTTTGCGCATCAGCATGCAAGAGGCATAAATCCATCGGATGCCACAAAAAAGTAACAGGACTGCCACCCAAACACAAATTCGAATCGAGTTCTCTGCTGAAAGGAAGTCGGCGAGTTCTCGGCCGATCTTTTTATTTATGCGATGCGAAGAAAACAGCGACCGAAAAGCGCGAGATTTCTCCAATAATAAGGATGAACAGACGACCTTGGGAGAGGCAGCCTTCCAATCATGGGCTCTTCCAGAATTTGTCAAATCGAAAAATGGGGGGAAGCAAACGATGACTTTTTGCGCTCAGAACGAAATACCTGCTCTGCTTCGTTCGAGTGTCGTCAGCAGCAGACCACGTGATTCGACCCCGTTTTTCACGATGAGGTCACTCTCTTGATTCAAAAGGAATTATATCTTCCAGGCATAGGTAAATGTTTTTTTTAAAAAAAAGGAGAACTTTTCATGTTCAGAAACTTTTTAACTGTCGGTTTACTCGAAGCGTTATTGGGTCGTCGTTTCCTCTTTCGTGTTTGCAAGTTTTGTTTACCGATTTTTATGATGCAGTTTTGACTTTTAGCTTGACTTGATTCTTTGAATCATCGGTCAGAAAGAATATTAGAAAATGAATGAAATGGTTTCTTTATTATATTTTACAGGTTCTATTATGATCAGTTTTGAATTGTAACGTGTTTTAATAATTTCAGATTGATTCTGTCTCTTGCCGTTTTTGTATGAAACGATTTGTCCAGTTTCAAAACTGGATACAAAAATTTTGTAAGGATAATGGGTTTTTCTTTAATGTAACTTCTGATGAAATTTGTTAAAAATAAAAATTGACCCTCGTATAAAATTAATCGTGGTTTTATATCTCCAAGTTTCTATAATTTGTAAAGATTTGTATACCATGATATGCATGATCTATTCTAATAAATGTGACTTATATTTTTCAATAAGTAAGCTTGCGATTTAATCAAAATATTATACTTTATTTTTGATTAAAATTGAAAACAAAAACTAATTAAACAAACGCACATATCCTGTAGTGATAAAAATTGCAAATAAATAATTACACTTTATAAAACAAAATATCCGATTTTGCCTATGGCTGTTTTTGTATGGTGAAACAAATTAAACAAATAAAACCCAGCTTCAAAACTGGATATAAAAATTCTGTTAGGATAAAGTGTTTTTCTTTAATAAATTTCATTAGAAGGTACATAAAGCTAAAAAGTGACCCTCGTATAAAATTAATCGTGGTTTTATAGCTCCAAGTTTCTATACATGATATTCATGATCTATTCTAATAAGAAATGTGACTATTATTAAAAAATATAAGTAAGATTGCGATTTAAACAAAATATTATACTTTATCGGTGGTTTTTTTTTTTTTTTTTTTTTTTTCAATTTTAATTAAAAATAAACAAATGTACATATCCTGGAGTGATAAAAATTGCAAGGAAATAACTTCACCTTATAAAATAAAATGCCCGATTCTTCAAATCTGGATACAAAATTCTGTTAAGGATAACATGTTTTAATTAACAAATTTGTTAACAAACTTCCTTAGAAGATACACTAAAGCCAAAAAAAAAAATGACTCTCGTATAAAACTAATTTTGGTTTTGTCTCTAAATTATAATTTTATAAAGATTTGTATACATGATCTATTCTAATAAGAAATGTGACTATGATAGAAAAATATAAGTAAGCTTGCGATTTAATCAAAATATTATAACTTAATCAGGTTTTTTTTTCAATTTTAATTAAAAATAAACGTACTTATCCTGGAGTGATAAAAATTGCAAGAGAATAGTTACGCCTTATAAAACAAAATGCCTGGAAAAGACGTTCTATTTACTTAAGGAAAAAAATCTACAACTTTTTCAATTCATATTATAAATCGTAGGAAAGAAACATTCATCAACATTATAAAAGATATAATATTGCATTAGAATGATTGTGAGAAATAATAATTATCGATATTATCAAACTTTCTATCAACTTTTCAATATATTTTGACAAATCATTCATATGCATCAAACCAATAAAAGCTAAAATAATCCAAATATTTACAGTAAATACAAAGTTAAAAAAAGGTTAATTTAAATGTCTTACCTTATTAAAACCATTGTAAGATGAACAAAACAAAAAATAGGTATCTTGTAATAATTTCCTAGTCTTTTGTGGTAAGGCATATCGTGATGTTAACCAATTAACTACAATAATAAAAAGGGGCATGGCTAAGAAACGGATTTTAAATTTGGCGGGATAAATAAGGTTATCAACATAATACCAGTTTTGAATTACTTGGCAATAAACAAAATCCGCAATAAATTAGATCAATGATAATCCACTGACGGTTCGCGGCTTGATGTGTATGCATGTCCTCGCAAAATTTCGGGTTTATTTTGAAAAATTTTAATTTAAAAAATGCGTTGTACGCCATTTAAGCTGTAAAATAAAGAGATGTTAGCTGCCTGATGGCCAATTGGCTAACGCTCTGGTTTTTGGTGCTTCAGGTTCGAATCCTGGCGCTGACATTAATATCTGTTAATGGCTCAGAATCCATGTTAAACTGTAGATCTTGGTCTAATTAATCTAAAGTCTGCAAACAATAACAGTAGAGCGACAAACCAAATGAGATGTCATATTTTGTTAGTATACATTCTTTATAGTGATATTCAGAAGAGCATTTAAAATCGAATATGTCTCAGAAACTCCAGGGAAAAGACAAAATAAGGCCAATCATCGCCAAGCTTCCAATAAAGTCAATCATCATGCTTTCTTTCAAAATCAATTGTAGTAGTGAGAGTGATCAAACTCAAAATTTATATATTTTAAATCGGTTTTTGATGAATCCAGTGTGTTTGGAAAAAGGAAATATTCCAAGGCCATTTTTCAGAAAAAAAAAAAATAATGACATTTTTTTTTTTTTTAATTAATTTTGATTATCGAGGAGCATTAATTTAGTCTTCCTTAGATCAGATTATCATATGACCTAGCTTTTTTTTTATCTAGCATTTAAAAAAAAAAACATCTAAACTATTTATGGATGTACAAAACTGATAGTTTTACTACATTGCAGATATATCAATATTTTGCATCTTAATAACATAACAATTTCAATTCTCAATTTGAGTTTCTAATTCTTCGACAATGTGTAATTGAAAGTAATATACCCTAGAATACAGGTTTGGATGATAAGATTTATAAGACTGACAAAGGTTAGGAGTGAGGTTCAATCTGCTGGCGGCTTTGTTGTAGACACTTTCAGAAAACGAGGAGGCTCGATGGCGTTTGGGCTGTTTAGCATCTTGCTTTGTTAGTCGGACTACCTGGTGGGATCTTTCCGGGTTTTCTCCCATATGATTCTCAAATCCGGGGTAGTTCCACCTAAAAGTCCTCCCGGAAGGCATTACCCCAATTCTTTAGCAACTCGGAGCGATGTCAAGACTTCTACTTACGGGTGCTCCGTCACAACAGAAGCTGGCCCCTTTCCCTCCATCCATGGGTGGACTCCTCAAGTGATGTCTGTTCCGCACTGCAGGACACTGAGGATTAGACACAACATAATAACTGTTATAAAATTTCAAACTTTCTAGTTACTAACATAAATGACTTTCTAATACGTCGAAATTTGTTTTGTCGAAATTTGTTAAACTTTAAAGTACATATTATAGTTGTTTAACCCTCAATTTTGGATTTCTAGGAAGTAATTCCTTTAAATTGTTCCCGGGAAACCAAATGAATCGTCAAAGTCTTTGTGTTAACAATACATCATTACTAAGTAGAATTAACTTAATAATATATGATAATATAACATAATAATTACCAACAGTATTAAAATAGCAGTTCGTTATTTAATAACAACTCAAGATCTGCTCCTCTAACGAATATCCAAGATATGTATGAAGAATATTAGAAAGGTACGAAAGAGTAGTTATAGCTATCTTATTCTAATTGCAGCGAATTTTGAAATTTTAATTCATTTTAATATTTTTTTATCTTATATCCAGCATATTTGCTAAATATGTCGCATTCTTTTTAGAGTATTAATGATATCATCGGCGAATGATCTGTCTATCATATCTTTACAGGGAATAAAGAAAGAAAAAAAACACGTTATAATTCCTTTTTTAAAGCATTTAAATAGTGTATCTTATTTTAAAATTCTCCATAATCTCATTAATCTTCTTTTTTTTTTAGTGTGCAAAATAAGCCTATTGAAATAAAGATACGGTTATTATAAAGATGCGGTTAAATATGAAAACAACAACAAATCAAAAAATTTAATCAAGGCTCAAAAATAGACATTTTAGTTAACAAAGAAAAGTGGTTTTTACTTATATTATATGTTTCTAACTCTATAGCAAAAAGTGTGAATAACAAAATAGTTTTATTATGAGGAGTTACGTACAATCAATGTTACATTTTCACATATTCAGCGAGAACATTGAGATATTTTGTCCATCGGATAAATTTTTCAATATCCTATTCATAGTGATTTACTACCAACGTATTAACATAAGTCTCCGTGACGTTTGGAATCTTTTTGTTGCCGAAAAGTAGTTTTCACAGACTGAATATCACTTGGTACCAAGTCTGGGCTGTACGACGGGTCATTGAACACTTCCCGTTGAGTGTGCAAGAGCCTGAATGGCCGAGTGACTAGCGCTCGGTGCCACAGAATTCGGATTCGAGTCCCAGCGTTGCCATGGATGTTTGTAGAGGTTAGAAATCCACTTTAAACCGTAGGTCCCAGTCTCATATAACTGTTGGGTGTAGGGCAAACAACTTAGCCCGTAAAAAGTCAGTGTCAAGGGGCCAAGTCAGACTTCTACCTATAGGTATTCCATTACAACAGAAGCAGCTTTCTCTCCTTCCATAAGACCACATGGATTCTTGTACTTGGTCTAGATGTTGCTGTCTACCAAGTGGGATAAGAAAAAACAACAACAACACCTTCTATTTGTAGGAAACGAACCATGCTATACAAATAGCACTTGGTGGCAGAATCAATTCTGGTATACTAATTAGCGTCTCACAAAGCCAAGCCTAACTCAAACACTAATGAATATTTGACGTCAAATTTCACATAGATGTCAAGGACAGTGCCAGCAACCTAAAAAAGAAAAAAAAATTGAAATTCTATAAGCCCCGGGAATTTTAAATTGAAAATGGGTCTTACTTTTTGGACATAGTAGTACGTGTTTCCGGTGGAAAGTATTGGAGAAATCGCAGATTTTTTCATCTTCCAAAGACACCTGTAGCATGGTGTTTGTTTCTCAAAGGGCAATCACGAAATCGAAACGGAATTCCCGGTCATTCCTTTTATGAAAATAAATCGTTTCCTCATTTGATAGGTTTTCAAGTATCCACTCTAAATCTTGATATTATTATATATACATATTTATTTTTTATATCAGGAAATAAAAAAAGTCCGCGAGAAACATACTAACTTTTATATTTTTTTTAAGCAATCTGTCCCGGGTTTTCCTTTCAAAAACAATTTATCAAAAATTTTTTTTTTTAATTTATTTCATTATAAAGCTTTTGTTAATGTCTGTGAAAAGTGATAAAGTAGATAAATTCAACAATTACCATAATTTGTTAATTCTTACAAAAAGATTGCCAAATGATATTTTATTCACATTTAAATAATTTTTTTAAGTATTTGCATTTTTTTCCCCCTAATGTCATTAAGCTATGAAAATTTTCTGTATTTTTGTATCATTATTTGTTAATCATAATTTATATAGACAAAGAAAAATTAATTTCTTTTTACTCATTATATCATCATAAAAATAAATGACTATTTTCATGCAGTCACATGAAAGATTTCAAGAAATACATTATCACTTCCGTCTTTAAATGTAATCCAGGTTTTTACTCTGATTTCTTTTTCCTTATAGTGAAGGAAAACAATTAACATCTTAATTCTTGAAACAACTAATTGAAGATTTTTATTTCATTATTTCTATCATTAATTGTTCGTCTAAATAATGAAATTTGATTTCTTTTTCCTAATAACTGTAACAGATTAATTTATTTAATTGTATAATCATTTGATACAATTTTCGTTGATACCGATTCTCATACAATGTAATTCAGTTGCCGATTTTATAATCAAAAAATTAAAATGAAAAATAAATCCTCATAAAATTATAAAATTTAAATTATTTAATTAATTGTTAATTATTAATTAATTATTTAATAACTAGATTTAAATTATTTTTTTCTTTTAAAAAATAATGTCTGACATTTAAATAAATAGGATGGGAGACAGAAATAAAAAAATATTCTATAAAGTTCTAAACATTTTTAAGAAATGAATGTCCACCATAGCCAAAAATAATTGGTTTGGTTTATCACTCTACGGTAATATTGTGAACACTTTGGACTAATTAGACCGGAATCTACAGTTTAACGTGGATCCCGATCCACTGACAAACATCCATGCGTCCGCCAAGACTCAAACCCGCAGCCTGTGATAACCAAAGATTAAAACATAACTACAGTTATACATATTTACAGTATAATGGCACTTACAACAAAAAAATGTGCTGTCCTTCAAAATAACGAATCACAGTCATTAAGAACAAGACAATACTGATATGATATAGATCTTATGTTCTAATTTCGAAAAGAATTGTTAAGTTTTAATGTCCTTTAAATTTGTTTTCCTCTGGAATCTAAGAGGAGAAATTATTTATGTACATTCCATACACATTTTATTATATATACACATTTTATTATTTATACACATTTTGTACTTAAATTTAAGGCATTTAAATAGAATTAAGGACCCTGATGGCCAAGTGAAAAACGCTCTGGAGCTCATTGCCACAGGTTTGGGGCTTGAGTCCCCGTAGAGCTATGGATGTTTTTAGTGATTCGGAATCTTCTTTAAACCGCAGTTGCCGGTCTAATTTGACTCTAGACTTTAGGGTGACAACCCTACCCCATAAAAAAAATATCTCCTGTCTCGAAATCTTCCAGTCGGCAAACGGCCTTGGCCCACCATGAGGTTGTTGCGCCAATGAAGAAGAAATTGTATTCAAATGTCTTAAGATCAAAATGCTTTATTATCAATAAATGATGTTATGTTTCAAATTAATAAATTTGTTGTGCCTCTTACACTTACTTTTACACTTACTTAACACACTACTTAATACACTTACTTTTGCCTGACATGACGTTTTAATGAAGTTGACATGACGCCTTAAGGACAATTAAATATACATTATTCAAATTAAACATTATACAATAATTACAAATGTTTCCTTATATTTGTTCTAATAGTTTTTTCGATATATTCTTTTGTGTAAATATTTGAACTTTTGCAAGGTTTTTTTATTTTTTTTTTATTTTATAGTATAAAATATACTTTTTTATGAATCCAATTGTCTATTTCGGCTTTTTACATTCATGAAAATAGGTAAATCTCTCTTACTTGAAATACAGTAAACCCTTGACGAGGGCATATTTTGCTTAAGGCGATATTGTACAGACACATTATCTTAATTGTTTTAATTTGTCCAAGGCTAGAATTTCATTCGTATGCGATAATGGCCTTGCTGCCGTAACTTTGGCCAGTAGGAGTCAACCATTTTAAAATTATTTCTGTCGATTGAAAATGAAGACAAAGAAATTGTACCATCTGAAAAAATAATTGGAAAAGAAGGATTTTCAGATATGGAAGAAGGAAAAGTCAATTAATTAATCATGAAAAAGGATGACCAATTAAACGAAACAGTTGTCAGTTAAACATTAAGAGTTTGAAACGACAATTAACCCAAATGAAAAAAAAAATACATTATGAGGACATTAAAAACTTCTGTGCTTTTTCTTCGAACTTTTAAATAATTGCGTCGGTCATTGTCCTAAGCAAAAAAATCACCAACTTTTTTTAAATAATAATAATTGTATTATGCACCTACTAATTAAGCGGTAATAAAAATCCTTGCAATTGATATTTATTTTGTCTTTTTTATTTACAGCAATATTTAGGTTGTTTAAATTATACGTACTTTAACTTTAAATAGCCTTAATGCACTTTTTTTCCATAGAAAATTAACTTTATGGAACCTGATTTTACCTTGCAAGCGATGTATGAACGACTTGAGCTCCTTGTTCGTAAGGATTTATTGCCTTTTTTAACCCCCTTTTTAAAGAAAGAATAATAAAACAGGGGTAAATTAGGGGAAATATTCTTAAACGTGGATTTACTAAATTTTATGTCAAAAAAGTTTAAATTTTTGCAGGTGTTTTCTAATTAATTAAATCTTATCTCAGGAAAAGTGCATTATCGAGTATTAAGAGATATACACTGAAGTGACAAAAGTCATGGGATACCTCTTAATATCGTATCGGCCCTCCTTTCGCCCGGCGAAGTACAGCAACTCGACGTGGCATGGACTCAACAAGTCGTTGGAAGTCTTCTGCAGGAATATTGAGCCATGCTGTCTCGATAGATGTCCATAATTGTGAAAGCGCTGATGGTGCAGGATTTTGGGCACGAACAGACCTCTCGATGATGTCCCATAAATGCTCGTTGGGATTCATGTCGGGCGATCTAGGTAACCAGATCATTCGTTGGAATTGTCCAGAATGTTCTTCAAACCAATCGCGAACAGTTGTGGCCCGGTGACATGGCGCATTGTCATCCATAAAAATCCCATCGTTGTTTGGGTACATGAAGTCCATGAATGGCTGCAAGTGATCTCTGAGTAGCTGAACATAAGCATTTCCAGTCAATGTTCGGTCCAGTCGCACCAGAGGACCAAGTCCATGCCATGAAAAAACAGCCCACACCATTACGGAGCCACCACCAGCTTGAACCGTGCCTTGCTGACAGTTTGGGTCCATGGCTTCGTGGGGTTTGCGCCACACTCGAACCCTACCATCAGCTCTTACCAACTGAAATCGTGACTCATCGGACCAGGCCACGGTTTTCCATTCATCTAGGGACCAACCGATATGCTCACGTGCCCACGAGAGTCGCTGCAAGCGATGTCGTTCTGTCAGTAAAGGCACTCGAGTCGGTCTTCTGCTGGAATAGCCCAAGAAAGCCAAATTTCTCCGCACAGTTCTAACAGACAAGTCCCTTGTACGTCCCACATTGATTTCTGCGGTTATTTGACGCAGTGTTGCTTGTCTGTTTGAATTTACGACTCTTTGCAGACGTCGCCGGTCTCGGTCGTTAAGTGCAGGCGGTCGACCACTGCGCTGTCCATAGTGAGATGTTATGCCTGAAATTTCATACTCTCGGCACACTGTTGACACAGTGGATCTGGGAATGTTGAATTCCCTAACGATTTCCGAAATGGCATGACCCATGCGTCTAGCTCCAACTAACATTCCGCGTTCAAAGTCTGTTAATTCCCGTCGTACGGTCATCATCACGTCAAACCCTCTTCACATGAATAACTTGAACAGAAATTAAGGCTCTGCGAAAGCACTGCGCATTTATACCTGTTCTACGCGATGCTACTGCCATCTGAAAATTTGCATATTGCTATCCCATGACTTTTGTCACTTCAGTGTATGTACATATATTCATTATTTCATTCATTATTTCAAGCAGTGTTTTATAAACAGGAATCCTCTTTAAATCGTAGGTCGTCTAATATGACCGTAGAGCATTGGGCGTAGGGCTGACAATCTTACCCCGTAAAAAGAAAACATCTCCTGACTCGAAATCTGCCAGTAGGCAAACGGCCTTGGCCCACCATGGGGCTGTTGTGCCAATGAAGAAGAAGTTTTATAAACAAGAAATACATTTGGCATACTTTTATAAACAAAAAATACACTTGGATACTTTTTGTTTAAAAGAAGGTGACAACAAGGAACAACAGACAAAACGGGTGCAACAGTTATCTACTATAATTTTATAACTAATTTTCTTCTTTAATGGACATTTGCTTTTATAACATTAATTGTTTTCATTTTTCTTAAGCTTCACTTCATTTCCATAGTTCATTTATTTGTTCTAGTGCAGCTGGCAGACACTTAGACAATTGTCTTTGATGCCTTAAGATAAGCGCTGCACCGACGTTACTCACTTAGCACTACCCAGGAGGTGTGTGTAGTTTGAAAATAAACTGCGGACGCGGAACAACAATGCCCCCGCAACGTTCTACGATCTTATTAGACTGGGACCTACGGTTTAAAGGGGATTCCGGACCACTACAAACATTCATGGCACCGCCGGGACTCGAACCTAAAACATGTGGTATTGAGGGCCAGCCACTCGGCCACCAGGTCCCTTTTCCATAGTTCATAAGGCCTCGAATAAATTGTTTGGTAATCAAAACAAACTATATTCCAATATTTATGAATTAAAATAAATGAATTAAATCTATGCACTCATTTACAACTAAAACGAACCAAGCAGTGGAAAAACTGACTATTTTTAATTAATTAAATGTAAGTAAAGCTGATACGCAAGTAATGAAATGATTAAAAATTCAATGTCGTAGAACCGTTGAGTGGCTTGCAATAGCACCCTGAATATTCAAATGGTTTTACAAACTAGCAATTGAGGAAACCTTCCCTGGCTCCTGAACTTTTATTACTCTTTACAAAGTCCCGTAATGCATGTAAAGGATTATAAGGATACTTAATTTCATTCTGCAATGATTATGCCGGTTATTCCTCCATTGCTGTTCCATATATATGATATTTAACTAACTAATTAACTCCCGGCAGTACAATCCGTGTTAGACCATAGCCGTCTGGCTAGTTACAAATTCAAAATATGAGATGTTTTCTTTTTACGGGGTAGGGTTGTCAGTTCAACGCTCTACAGTCCTATTAGACCTGAACCTATGGTTTAAAGTGGATTCTGGACCACTACAAACATGAATGACACCACCGGAACTCGAACCCTGTTGCACCGAACGTAGAGCGCTAATCACTCGGCCATCAGATCCATATATGATATTTTGGTTTTCTAAATCTGTCAGCAGCCACCATGTCCATCAACGTTCAATTGACAAAATGTATAGTGACTTTATTGACCACGAAAAGTATCAACTATTTGGGAACCGTTCAGAAATATGCCAGTCATAAGGAGCTTGATATCATTTTGTTGCAAAAGCTTCAGAATGACTCCAATGCAGAGTATCATCGACATATTGAGCGATTAACGTTCTATACAAGATGATTTACTGTAATAAAACTGCATAAAACATGTCTGTAATAAAACAAAGGATACTTCGCATCATTCATACAAGGATACGATGATTATCAACTTCAACATCTCTCAGCTGCAGGCATATCCCTTACACTCTCAATTGACAAAATGTCTGGTGACTTTATTGTTCAAAGAGAGTATCAATTGCTGGGAACCCTTCAGGAATATACAGGCCATAAGGAGTCACATATAAATCCTCCCCTATACAAGGTGAAGCAGGATTCATTGCTGAACATTATACGATGCCAGTCTAAAATGAAACTGTCAGTGGAACTGTCCAACTATGAAATCATTCTATACCACTTTGCCAATAATTTGAGATTAAAGGCAGACGTCTTAAACGCCACTGTGAGAGTAAACAGGATTTTATGGAAATACGATGGATGGATAAGGCTGTATAGCACATTGGTTAGCAGATAATGCTTTTGAGCAAATTCATACCTGTCTCACAATTATCAGATTTTGCCTTGCATTCGTGCACATTGCCTTCTAAAGTAATTTTTCTGTGATCCTTCCTCCCAGCACTTTTGTATAATATTGACCGTAATATGCAGGTGTTCATATATCAGTCATCCAATTGGTCACAAGGTCTTCGATAAAGTCGTAACTGAATTATTAATTGTATCTCCAGGGAACTACAAAGCCGATAACGAGACAAAATAAACGGTCCACAAATGTTACCAGTTATGGAATACTAGCTGCTCAATAGAAGATTATGCTACGACCTGATTTAATGCTCATATGAATTTAATACTTAATTCCATTACTTTTTTAACTAATATAATGGAATATAAATATAAAATACAACATAACATTAAATGTAATTATTTCTAAGCTAACCATAAGCCACCAAGTCATAAGTCCCCATACAATTCTTTGATACCGTATTATAAAAAAATTGTTGATTATTGTTACATAAGTATTCTATTTCTTATTCTGAACAATTTTTCACAATTTTATCATCTGTAATTCTAGGATGTCCCCTAAACCAATTCAGTAAGCCTTTCTACAGACTTTTCTCAGAGCAATATAAGCTTTTGAACAATTATACCTATACAACTGATAAAACAAGAAAATAGTAATAACATCTCGACTTAGATTTAACCAGTAGATAAAACTTGGATACTTTTACTTTGAGCACTTTAGATTAAAACATTAGATAAAACTTAAGACTTTTTTAATTTATCAGTACACAAACATTAATTTACTAAAAAAAAAATTAATTAAATTGCTAACCCTTAGAATGTCAAATATGCTTTCAATATTATTCCTGAAAACAATTTTTGATCAAAAAGAAAAAATGCCACATCGGTTAGTGCCAAAAAATGTTTTTTGATTTAACGAAATGCAAGCAACACATGCTCATTAAAAGATTTTTCCAACGAAATACTAACCATATGAATATTCATGTATCTTATTAAAAAAATCATTTTTAATCATGTGTGCATAAAAACATAATATTCACAAGGCAATTGCGAAAAGAATTTTGCATCCATTTCCATTACAGAGATTACACTGGTATAATTTGAATGATTTTTAATTTTTTATTTCATTATTTTATATTATAACGATATGTTGTTGTTTTTTTTAATTTAAAATCTCAACAACAGCAAAGCGTTTTAAATAGATGATATGAAACAAAAAAATATTTATGATTTACAAATGCCAGCCACTTTGATCCGAGTTTATTTTCTACCAAAACGGTAACGCGTTTTTAACGGTTCGCAGTCTCCACCCCGAACCGGATGAAAAGGGCTTTCTAGCCTAAAGATTTACCATACCCATCTCTGGCGTAGACATAATAGTTTCGATTCAACTTCGCTTCTCGAGTTTCGAACCGGGTTCCATTTATTCCAGCTTTCCTCTGCTTAAGTCTACATTGGAGGGCCTGAATGGCCGAGTGGCTAGCGCTCTGGCGCTCGGTACCACAGGTTTCGGGTTCGAGTCCCGGCGGTGCCATGGATGTTTGTAGTGGTTCGGAATCCACTTTAAACCGTAGGTCCCGGTCCTAACAGGATCGTAGAGCGTTGCGGGGGCATTGTTACTCCGCGTCCGTATCTTCAAGTTACACGCGCCCCCTGAGTAATTCAAAGTGAGTAACGTCTGTGCAAAGACCTTAAGGCATCCAAGACCAAGCTGTCTAAGTGTTTGCCAGCTGCATTGGAACAAAAAAAAAGTCTACATTGGGGCCTGATGACCGAGTGACTAGCACTCTGGCCCTCGGAGCCACAGGTTTCGGGTTCAAGCCCCTGTAGCGCCATGGATGCTTGTAGTGGTTCGGAATCCACCTTAAGACGTAGCTCCCGGTCTATTATAAATGTTGGGTGTAGGGCTGACAACCCTACACCGTAAAAAGAAAAACATCTCATGTTTCGGAATTTGTCAATAGACAGATGGCTTTGCCCACCATGGGGCTGTTGTGCCAACATTAAACGTGAAAAACCTCGAATCAGCATTAAAATTTGAATTAAAAATATGTATATTAATTAAAAAGTAAAACATTATTGTAAGCGTTTTATGAAACAATGTTATATATTTTTATAAGTATTGTATAAAAGACAGTAAATAATTTATTATAAAAACTGGGAACTGGTTCATTTCGTCATTATTTCATTAACAAATTATTGGAAAGAGTAAATTAATTTTCAGAAGGAGAAAAAAAAAACGTTAGCAATAATTCACAGAATCTCATTAAATACGTCCGATTTTTTTTTTTTTCTTCGAACGTAACTGAGTTGAAATAAAACCCCGGTGAATTTTAGAAATATAATATTTTTTTTAGAAATATTGCATCAGTTTGACTTATTTTTAAGTATTTTCATCATTTCTGTGTATTTGAAATTATAACTCATTCCCCTTCATCCTCATTTGAAGATGAGATTGGTTCGAATTCAAGGCTGCTATTCATTAACTTCTTAAAATTCTTTTTTCATTTCTAATAGGATTATAAAAATAAATTTTGTTACTTGTTACTTGATAGACAATTTCATTAATTCACCTTTGACATTTTTCAATCAAAACTGGTTTTAAAAAAATTAGTTATAATTACTAAATATGTCGATAATCTGTTATATATGAAATTATTTGCCAAACCAAAAACAAATGGAAAACCATTTTCCAGGATTATAAAAATAAATTTTGTTACTTGTTACTTGATAGACAATTTCATTAATTCAACTTTGACATTTTTCAATCAAAACTGGTTTTAAAAAAATTACAGTTATAATTACTAAATATGTCGATAACCTGTTATATTTGAAATTATTTGCCAAACCAAAAACAAATGGAAAACAATTTTCCAGCCAACCGGAAAATTGTTTTCCCAATTTTTTGATTAACATATGGATATTAAAAATCAGAGGTGACATCACAGGCCAGGAATTGTTTAATTTTAAAACAGCTGATGTCTTTGACATCTCTGGCGCGCTGAAATCGCTAGACACGAATTTAATTTCTTGGATGTAAAGTACAAACTTAACATATGTGAAAAAAAGAATATCTATGAAAGTGAAATTAAAGCAAATCTTCTTTACTCAGACGATTTTCCTGTGTTTGCATAAAATATCTCAAATTTTCCTTTTGCAAGATAAAAATTTGAATTTATTAAATGTAATTGTATCCTATCAGTACATTTTCTGTTCGTGTGATATAGGTTTTTTTTCTTATCCCACTTGGTCGACAGCAACATCTAGACCAAGGGTGGCCAACCCAAATGATCTTGCGGGTTACTTTGGAAATGTATCGTAACTCCGTTGGCCGCATATAAAATTATATATATCTATTAGATTTAAACCCACTATAGACATTTTTTGGAGTAAATTGAAACATAATGAGCTATTATCATTGTGTTTACAATTATTCTTACATGTAAGCATAGATAAAATAATAATAATGATACTAAACGCACATTGTAAAAAAAATAATATAAACTAAAAATGAAATATAATAAATAAATATAAATGAAATAAAAACAGAAATCTTAAAAAAATATTTATTTTACTAGTGCGATATTTGCTTCTCCCCGCTTTCATTTAGTTTTGCAAATCGATCTCAATTTGGATATTTGCACATTGTAATGGATGTAGCACAGGGGTCGGCAACCTGCGGCTAGCGAGCCACATGTGGCTCTTTGGATGTGAAGCTGCGGCTCTTTGGATGTGAAGCTGCGGCTCTTTAGTTCCATACGCAAATATTATTTATTTTATCAACAAAAAAAAAACGTTTAAAAATCGTTCTGAATCGATTAACAAGGATTAGGCACCGATTCTATCTCTCAGTCACTTATACTCGCTTTTCACAGCACCCCTCCCCCGTGACACGTGTCGTCACTGTCCATCGGAAGCTCTCGAATGACATCGTCGTCGAATGTTTCTATGTATGTTTTAATTCGCTTTCGACGCAAGACAATTTGGCGTCTTCACCAGTGCTTTGGTTGTGAAGTATAGTTTGTTGTTTCAAGGAAAAGAGTTAAAAGCGAATTATCTTTTCAAAGTTATGTATGTACAATATATATAATAATAATAAAAGAACCGAAGTAAAGGTAGGTAACATAATAAGTATTATATTTTTAAAATACATATTATACATATTTTTTTCTTAATAAGATACCTAACTACTTTTTTGGAGTCAATAAGAATTGCCAAAAAAGAAACAAAGTACTACTGTTGGATATTACCGCGAAAGTGTTTTTATTAAAATATATATTTAATAAATTACCTATTTTATAATTTAGCTATTTTATAACTTTTATTATTTAAAAATTAGCGTTAAAATAATAATTATAAGTGTAAGTACCTATAAATTGTTATTTAATAAACCTATTTTCGAACTCTGAGGATCAAAGTAGGTAGGTATTTGCAGTTTTAGATTGTTTATATGTTTGGCAATTTTCATTGATTTCGGCATAGCTGGGCATGACACCTTTACTCATAAACTAAGTATCTAATATTTGCTAAAATTAAAAAAAAAAAAAAAAAAAACTAAAATGTGCAGACTGCGCCGTGATATACACGTTCTGACAAGTCCGTTCGTGCCAGTCGGCGATCACCGCACACGGAAGGCGACCACAGATGTGACGAAACTATGTACTTATAATCAATCAGTACGTGAGAGAGTCAGACAAACAGGGCTTCGTGTCTAAATTATTTATTTTAATAATTAAATTTCTAGAAAATTATTTATTTAGGTAAATATTTTTAATTGGGAAATATCGTTGTAAAATGTTTTTTGATAAATTATATTTAATTATATTTCATTTCCAGCTTCTTGTATGTATTTACTCAGGTATACGTTGACATAACATCGAGAATTCAATCGGGATTGGACGGAGTCGTTCGCTTTCATATGCAACTCAGATGGCCTTCCGACTTGTCTCATTTTCCACGAAAAACTCGCACACAATAAGAAATCAAATTTAGAGAAGACTCTTCACTAAAAAACATACTCAGTTTGTCATTAAATGTCCAGCCGGCGAAGAACGAAAAAAAGCTGTCGACGAGTTTCAAAAACAAAAACAGCAATCAAGTTCCATGTTAAGTAACTGGACGCAATATACAAGTAATGTTAATCTGGCAAGCTTCGCGGTATCACTAGAAATTGCAAAAAAAGGCAAACCATTTACAGATGGTGAGTATGTCAAAGATTGCTTCATACGTGCACCTGAAGAACTGTTTCGTGATTTCAAAAACAAACCAGAAATCTTGAAAAAAAATCAAAGATTTGCCACTATCCGCTAAAACAGTACAAGATAGAATAGCTAAAATGTCTTCAAATGTAACATATTTGCAGGTGGGAGACATTCAACTTTCTTCTGCCTTATCACTTGCTATAGATGAGTATTGCCATGTCTTGTCCATTGTATATATCTTTCCAAGGTCCAAAAGAAAAACTTCTAGGATTGCTACCGCTCTCGGGACAAACTAGAGGGGAAGATATAGCGAATGCCGTGCAAAAATGCCTTGAAGACAATAAGATCGATTTAAATAAAATCGTTTCAGTAGCAACTGATGGAGCCAGAAGTATGACAGGAAAAAATAAAGGGGCAACAACGATTCTTCAGAGCAAAATAAACCACGAAATTCTTACGTTTCACTGCATAATACACCAAGAAGCGCTTTGTGCCCAAACATTTCCGGCCAAAATAGTTGAGGTCATGAATTTGGTAATCAAGATTGTTAACAGCATTGTAGCGACACCTATTGATGTAAAATGGAATACAAATTGAACGACTTCTACTTTCACTGTTAGAAAGGGAATTTTCCCGCTAGAATAAAAATAGAACGTAGTAAGCGTTCGAAGTAGAATAAACATGTCGTAATTGTGAAAATTGACTATCGTCTTTTATTTTGCCGTCTGGATTTTAATAACACTACGCAACCTTTACAATACCGCCACATACTTGGTGACCCGTGAATTGTTTGCAAACAGTGAATTATTTACAAAATGACTGAATCTAATGAATCGGCGAAAAAGATGAAGTAGCGCGGGTAAGTGTCAAAATACTCTTTTTTGGGCAGAAAAACCAGAAATATGGTTTTTTCAAGTTGAAGCACAGTTTTCAATTTGTGGAATAACAGCCGAGGATACAAAATTCAACTACTTAGTTTCGCAATTAGAACCGAAGTTTGTTGAAAGTTTGTGGGACATTATAAGTGATGATAATAGAACAAAATATACCGCTGCTAAAACACGATTACTGAATACTTTTAAAGAAAGCGAAAATAAGCGTCTTCAGACACTGCTGACAGGACTTGATTTGGGAGATCTTAAACCCAGTCAACTTTTACAAAAAATGAAAAACCTGGCTACTGATGGAATTACTGATAAGGTACTAACAACATTATTTCTACAAAAAATGCCTGATTCTGTAAGGAATATTTTACGAGTTAGTGATGAAGGAATT